>OX465298.1:154626771-155068669 GCA_949987735.1 Leucophora obtusa
AACCTCGCCTTCGCGTTATTATGACAACCAGGCAGCACTTATAGCATTAACCTAATCTAATCTCAGCTCATCCTATCTCATCTCCAATTTTTTTTTGTGGAAACATTTTTTTTGTTGAAATCTTTTTTTGTGATTTTTTTTTTTTTTAGGAAACACTTTTTTTTTGTGTAAACTTTTTTTTTGTGTAATTTTTTTTTTGTGGAAACATTTTTTTTTTGTGGACACACTTTTTTTTTGTCGAAACTTTTTTTTTTTGTGAAATATTTTTTTTTTGTGGAAAGTGTTTTTTTTTAAACATTTTTATTTTTGTTGTGCAAACACTTTTTTTTTTGGAAACATTTTTTTGTGGAAACTTTTTATTGTTGAAACACTTTTTTTTTGTGGAAAATTTTAGTTTTTTTCTGGAAACTTTTTTTATTTTTTTGTGGAAACTTTTTTTTTTGTGCAAACATTTCTTTTTGTGCAAACACTTTTCTTTGTGGAAACACCTTTTTGTTTTTGGTGGAAAAAATTTTTTTTTGTAGAAATTTTGTTTTTTTTTTTTTGTGCAAACTTTTTTTTTTTTGTGGAAACACTTTTTTGTGAATTTTTTTTTTTTTGTGGAAACCTTTTTTTTTTGTGGAAACACTTTTTTTTTTGGAAACACTTTATTTTGTGGAAACACTTTTTTGTGAAAACTCTTTTTTTTTTGTGGAAACTTTTTTTTTTTGTGCCATACTAAAAAAATTATAAGACTTTTGATATTATATATAATTATATCCGAAAAATGAGAACATCTAATTGTATCAAATTAGATCGTATTATGATCATACTAGATCTAATTTGACACAACTAGATCTAATTTGATGGAATAAGATATGGTTTGATACAATTTTATCCGGATTTTGTCCTCATCCAAATCTATGAAATATAATATAACCATATCCAACTAGACATAATGGTATATAATTCGATACAATTATACATAATTATATGAGGCATATGCAACTATGTATAGGTCTATATATAATTGGATATTGCAATATGTTGCACTTATATATTGTGCAATATATAAGAAGATATAGTTATATATTTAGGATATAATTTCGTAAAATTTTGTATAATGATATCTTGGTATATATGTTCCAATATATATTTATACAAAATTTTGTATATATCAAAACTTTTTTACTTGGGTGGAAACTTTTTTTGTGGAAACACGTTTTTTTTTTTTTGGAAACACTTTTTTTTGTGTATACTTTTTTTTTTGTGGAAACACTTTTTTGTGGATACACTTTTTTGTAGAAACAATTTTTTGTGGAAACACTTTTTTTTGTGGCAACACTTTTTTTTGTGGAAAAAAATTTTTTTAACACACTCTTGGGAAAGAAAATTTGTCCACCGCCACTTTTTTTGAAACCCTTTTGTCTACGCGCACTTTTTTTTTAAACACATTTTTTTTTAACACACATTTTTATTAAGGAAAGTAATATCGAGTTTGTTTACGACCATTTTTTTTTTTTTTTTTTAAACACTTTTTTTAACACACTTTCGGGAAAGAACGGGGAAATTAAACGGGGAACAAGTGGAATTGATACTCGAGAAAATGGCAATGGAACAGAGAACGAAATGGAATGGAATGCGAAACGAAATGAAACAGAACGGGGAACGAATGGATTCGCAATGACAATAAACAAATTGCAAAGAGAGTCATATAAGAGGGGCTGACTGACTTACTTTACCCTCTAACCGGCCTATGCTTTTTCACCAAAATATAAAAAAAACCAAAAATTAAATTTTTTGTGCCTTTGATTAACAAGATCCCAGTGTCGAAAATCATTACCAGATATGTGGTTATGTAACTACATACTTGGTAATGGTAACTAGTTACTTTTGTTATTACATTCCTTTTTACCTTTATATGGCGATGTCGCGAAAAATAATGAGTTGTCGTTACACACCAGCATACGAAAAATCAAAAAATATATCGTTACCTATGTGCTTACCAGTACTGACAAAAATAATTGGTCTAAAAATAGATTTTCAAAAAAATAAATTATATAAAAAAAAATATTTTTTATTGTATTTTTTTTTTTAATAAAATTTTCTTGTGCGGGAATCGAACCTGGGTCTACAGATTGCCAGTCAATAGCTCTACCATCTGAGCTATATCGACATGTAATATTTAATAGATAAAAACACAATTGACCTGCTGCACACAAGTAAGCTTACTCGACAACATACAAAAAATCAAAAATATGTGGTTACATATATTCTTACCAGTGTTTAAAAAATATTGAGTCTAAAAGTAGATTTCAAAAAATTTTCAAAAAAAATTTAAAAAATTATTTTCTATTTGAAATAATGATAAAAATAAGTCATTATCAGTAACTCATTATTATATGTTTTAAAATAATACAGAAGGTAAGTGGTCATTACTGGTAGTCCAAAAAATAGTGATATGTCATTACCGTTTCTGCACTGGGATGTAACGATTTTTGGTTTTCGGAAACTACGAAATTGAGCGAAAACAGGTCTTAATTTTTATAGATATTGGTACTAATACTAAATTTATTCTTTTTGTCAAATTTCATATTAACTCGTTTTCAAGTTAACACGTTGTCCCAGAAAGGTATCCTGATAGAATCCTGTATGTGCTTGGACCATAGTAATGACTTTTTTTAAAAGCTGAAGCTGTAACTTACTTTGTGTTTAAAAGTAACTTAAATATATTTTTCAGATTTTTGAAAATTGTGGTAGTTTCAAAATATTAGTTGGCGAACTTTTGTTGAGGCTGTTTATTTCATAGCCCTGTTATATTATTTTACTTCGGTGGGGTTAAGTGCTATGGGAATAGTGAAGGAGAACACTGAGAGTCTCAGAGGGTTTTCGGGTGGCACCGAAACGTCAAGGCGAGCGATTGGCGCCTTAAAATAACCAATAGCCACCAACTGTCAGCGTCTGTTCCCCATGTTAGGGGCGGCTGGAAGCGGGCGTCGGACCTTGGAACAAGCGGCTCGCTATATAAACGTGTCACCGGATTTTCCAACCAGCCCGCCTGGAGGCCATGCTGGCAGCCCCAGTTCCAGGATCGGATGCAGACGCCTAATCAGCTACTCATCTTAAACTAACTGATTATCGAAACCTCAGATAATGAGAGGCCCTATGCTCCTTATAGGAACGAAAGGAATCAATATATATATATATATTAAGTGTGTCTATTTAATTTTATTTTTACTTAAAGAGTAGAAAATTTGTTTTAACCTAAGCTTCCTCTGAATAATAATTTTTGAAATTATTTATTTTTTATATAGAGCAATTCCATATGAAAGCGATCACCTTTTGGACGACCCCTCTCCGATTCTAAAATAAATAGTCTCAATCGATTGCCCAGCAAAAAATAATGTACCTACATATTTTTTTTTTTTATAGTGACTGGTTTAGTGGTGGTGTACACCACTGTCATGTGACAGTGGTGTACACCACTGTCATGTGACAAAATTGAAGAATTCTTCATAAGGGACCTCATTGAAAGTTGTTTTAAAAAAAACTACTAAAGCGATCGCAACGAGTGATAGCTCGTTGGAAAGGTATTGAATCAGGCTTTAATTGAAAAATAAAATTTTCCTAATTTTTCTCAGAAATTTACCTTTTTTCCCATGAAAATTAAATTTTCCCATGAAAATTAAATTTTCCGATTTTCCACAGAAGCTCCTAAATTTTCCGGCTAATTTTTTTTTTTTGGATTCCTCATAATTTTTGCTTTAAGAATCAGCAATAAAAAAATGGGCCCCGACTCCTTGTTTGGACAGGAGAGGAGCATTTAACTCCTTGTTCTCATTGTTTTTATATTTTTTATAATTGAATTATTTGTAATTATTTAACATTATTTTATTTTATTATTAAAAATACATTTTAAAAATTATTTTACAGTTAAAAATACATTTATGAAGAAAAAATCAATTTTTTTTAAGAGCCCCAAGTTGAGTGTGTAGTGAATATGGTCTGCCTGCCTTCACAAGATCGGCCATAAATCCATGGATAATAGCAGCAGTGGCATGTAATGGCACACCAAACCCGACTGAGGCTACAGGTCATAAAATGTTTTGTAAATTTTTTAAATTACCAGGTAATAAATATTTCGCCTAAAACGACACGTGCAGAAACAAGTCATAAAACACGGATTTTCCATAAATATGGCGAAATATTTATTACCTGGTAATTTAAAAAATTTACAAAACATTTTATGACCTGTGGTCGGCTTATTGGCAGTAACCAATTAAGTCAACTGGTCATAAAAAACATTTTATGACCAGTAGTTCACGCAAATTTTCCTATTAAAGAAAAGCAAATATCGCTTATTTTTTTTTACCTATTTTTTTTACCAAAAAATAAATATAAATACTTCACACACTAAGTGCGTTCCCGTACGTTCCCAATGTTACCGAAATTTACCCAAAGTTACCGAAATTTACCCAAACGCGTTCCCGTATTCGAAAATTGGGTAAATGAGCGCGCTAATGAGAGTGTATTAGTGTGTCTCTTTTTACCAAAATTTACCCAGACTTTTTCTTCGGGTAAACTTTGGTAAAACAGCTGATGTAAATATAAACAAAAAACAATTATGAAAATAGATTTAGAATTTTAATTAAATAAAGAAATAAGCAAAAAAAACTTGTTTTTTATAAAAATTAATTGAATAAAATCAAAAACAACTTTCAAATGCAAATAAATATGGGTATTTGCGCTAATCTGCAAACTGAAATTATACGCATTTTCACATTAGTGATGGGATTTGTGGCACAATCTAAGATTGATTGGTACAATGGCACAACCGATACTATTTTGGCACATTTTAGTTATCTACAAAATTTAATAGAAAATGGATTTAAAAAATAACGATTCTTTAAAAATTCTTTAATTTTTAGTTTCTGAGCATTCATTCGTATTAAAATACCTTTTCAAACAAAAAATGTCATCGAAGATATTACCAAATAACCCATAGAATTTTAAAAATTCAAATGATTTAAATTTAGCTCATAGTTTCGAAAGAATTAATTTAATTTTAATTCATGAAAAATTTAATTCAGTTTTAGAAAATGTTTCTATGTACACCATTACGAGTAACCATTCCTAAAGAATTCATTCATTGGCTGCATTTCCAAATCTTTAATAAGAATCGAATGAATTTCATTTATCATTTTAATTGAATGAATTCAAGAAAATTTTAATTCATTAGGTTAGAATTCATTCAAAATAGAATTAATTCCATAGGAATGCGATTACGAAATGAAATTAAAGTTGAAAACACGGGTACTGAGTGAAAATTGAGTTTTGGCACAATTAAGGCCCATTTGGCACATTTTAGTCACACACTTGGCACAAAACAAAATTTTTAAAGTCCCATCACTGTTTCACATTATTCTTTGAAATAAGATTTTGGGCTAGAAAAGTGGTTTTTTGTGTTCCTGTACTATTGGGTAATTTTGTCATTTTGTGAGAGGATTTTGTGCTTACTCTCATTTTACCGAACTTTACCCAAAAAGTAAAGAAACACACCTACTCTGAGTCAAATTTTAGTTGAATACCAAACGTGAAAGTGTTAAAGTGTTTTTTTTTTGTAAAGTAAAGAGTGAAGCTGTAAAGACAATTTAAAGTAAAATGTATAATTTTGCTGCAATCCGTTTAAAAAGAGTGGACATCGTTCGAAAAAGATAAAAGTATTAAAATTAACTGGTGTTTCGAAGCGATACATGAATGAATTAAATATACAATACGGTGAAGAAGCAGAATTCATTTGCCCCAAGTGTAAAATCGATTTGTCTCAACAAGTAAATGCATTGAAACAAATGCAACCACAATCCGAGAGTGAAATGACAATTGAACAAAATGTTTCATCTGATAGTGAGGCAGACATTCCGATGGTCAATATGTCTTTGAGTCCTTTGAATGAGGCTATTACCACTTTAGGTGAATCGCCTATTACAAAAAGAAAGTTGCGAAGTGACAAATACAGGAAAGAGAAAAAAGGCAAGGTTATGAGTGCAATCGCGACAATATTTGATGAAGGCTCTGATAACGAATGCAGTCAAGCAGATGACGTTGATGACGGCAAACAAATGATTGAGCAGTTGAAAAGAAAATTCAATTTAGCGACCACTTTTCCGGAGAAATATCTCATTTTATCTGTGCTGCCTCAATCATGGTCTATAAGCAAGATTTCTGAACAGTTTCAAACATCTTTTTACATCGCGAGAAGAAGCAAAGAATTAGTTCGACAGAAGGGCATATTGGCGACTCCCACCAAGAAATTTGGCTCAAGGACCCTCAGCGAAGCAACGGTGAAATTGATTCAAGATTTTTACTGCAATGATGACAACAGCCGCGCCTGCCCAGGTACACGTGACTATGTTATCACACGTGAAGATGGAGAAAAAGTACACAAGCAGCGCAGATTATTATCATGTAATCTATCCGAAGCATACCATCAGTTCAAAGAGAAATACCCAGCAGAAAAAGTGGGATTTTCTAAGTTTGCCATCCTACGACCAAAAGAATGCGTGCTGGCATTAGACAGGCACGGAACGCATTCAGTTTCTTCATAAATGTATTTTTAACTGTAAAATAATTTTTAAAATGTATTTTTAATAATAAAATAAAACAATGTTAAATAATTACAAATAATTCAATTATAAAAAATATAAAAACAATGAGAACAAGGTGGTCTCTTAAATGCTCCTCTCCTGTCCAAACAAGGAGTCGGGGCCCATTTTTTTATTGCTGATTCTTAAAGTAAAAATTATGAGGAATCCAAAAAAAAAAATTAGCCGGAAAATTTAGGAGCTTCTGTGGAAAATCGGAAAATTTAATTTTCATGGGAAAAAAGGTAAATTTCTGAGAAAAATTAGGAAAATTTTATTTTTCAATTAAAGCCTGATTCAATACCTTTCCAACGAGCTATCACTCGTTGCGATCGCTTTAGTAGTTTTTTTTAAAACAACTTTCAATGAGGTCCCTTATGAAGAATTCTTCAATTTTGTCACATGACAGTGGTGTACACCACCACTAAACCTGTCACTATAAAAAAAAAAAAAATATGTAGGTACATTATTTTTTGCTGGGCAATCGATTGAGACTATTTATTTTAAAATCGGAGAGGGGTCGTCCAAAAATTTGCCAATTTTGATCGTTTTCATATGGAATTGCTCTATAAGCTCCTAATAAGCATTCTCATCGAAGGGGGCTTTTATTTTGATGATTTTTACATTAATAAAAAACATTGTATTTTATTTTCATAAAAATATTTAATTCCTATACAAAACAAATTACATTTTAAACTTTAAAGTACGCTAACAACGTAGCGAGCTTGCCCGGTACGACAAAATTCGTTTTCGGTTTAACTGACATCCCAAAAGCTAAACCTAAGGCACACAGCCAAATCTAGCGGTCTTGCCCGCTAGTTTAATATAAAGATAGTTATCGTAACCGCACGAATTCGATTGGCAACAAATTCGGTGGCCACTAATGAGACTGTTTATAGACGCAACTATAAAACAGCTGATATGTGAGGTTCTAAAAAACTTAGACCCATAAAAGATATTGCAACTAAAAGGAAAATCTAAAACACATATATTTTCCAAAAAAAAGATAAATTTCTGTAACGTAGTTCTAATTTAAATGGCAATTTTTATAATATATATCATTAAATTTGATTTCAGAGTTAAAAATATTTACTTAAAATATTAAATAAACTACCACGTGTTACTACGTGTTCATCCACTCACACACACACAACACTCTTCATTGACTCATAAAATATTTCTAGTTATGAGCATTATTGGAAAATTTTAAATTTTCTGAGACATTTGTGATATTTGTGACTTATTTTGTGTTATTCTTAGAAATTTTAAAAATTTGTAAATTTTCTTAAATAGGCTAATTAATAATTAATCTATTATGTTTCATTTAGAACTCCAAAATTTCAGCACTCTGAAAATTATCATAGTTTTGAGTCTTTTATGAGCCATAACTTCTGATCGCTCAAAAATATGTTGGGTGGGATTTTTTTAAATAAATTTCAATGGGAAATATACTTATTCTTTTATTTCATTTCAAAAACCACCATATTATTAACACACCCTTTCTTGCTTTTCTTTGTCAAGAAAAAAGTACGACTGTCTTTTACGTAATTTTTGCAGCGCTATAAGCCGATCCATTATCAAGAACAAAAACATAAGTACGAGAAGAACTAAAAGGCATCATCGTTACTGCATAAAACATAAATTGTTAGTAGCATGTTGTAAGATAAAGGCTCGTCTTAGGTAGACAATTTTAATATACATTTCCGTAAATGTTTTTTTCCGGTGATAATTTTTTTTAACAACTTATTTACATTAATGCATATACTATATTCACTACACAGAGAGAATTTTGCTGGACGGGTTTTTTTTTAATTTTCCAGTAGACTAATTAAGTATATTGGAAGATGACAAAGCAAATTGTGGTAAAAAATTGTTTGTTTTTGTTTTTTCTTTGATATTTTAGATGTTTAATGACGCTCCTAGACGAGAACAAGAAATTCTCATTGAATTTATAATTTGACTTAACAAATATTTCCAGAAACTCTAAAAACTTCGTCCCCTGACGATTTCCTTAGGCAAGAATGAAATCCGGAGAGAGACATGCCTCAACAGATTATTTTTCACAATTTGTTAAATACGTTTGGGATTTTAGCATATTTAATTCCTTTAATATAATTAAGTTTTCTTTACAAAGTAAATGGAAAATTTCTAAAATTTTATGACAAAGCTTTATATGTGTTATGAATCTAGTTTTAATGCAAATTTTTCATTGACTGTACGAAACTTTTAATAAATAAAATTAAGTTTTTTATAATATTTTATGCAAACTTCTATTAATTCAATTAAAAGTTTAAATGGACGAGTTTCAGTGAAACTTTATTTATTTCACTGAAAAGTTCATTAATATCATGCAGATAATTATCTCAGTGTACAGTCGGAAAGTATTCTTAAGCATAAAAATACTTAGTAGATGTACATTTCTGTGATTAAAAATTTGAAGAATATTAATAGTGAAACAAAATGTAAATAGATGCTTTGCCATAGACACTAATTAAAAAACCAGCCATTTTTAAAAGAAGAATTGTGTTGTAAGTTAATAAGAGGTTCTTGAGAAGAAAAAAATATAACTAATGCATGAAGCTGAAAAATTTCTTTTTTTGTTATACATTTTTCTATATTATTTAAATTGACTTGTCTGTGCTATGCTGCTGTTTGGCTGTTAAATGCAATATGTTTTATAAGAATGTTCCTTCATAAAAATAGCTATTGTTTCTCACAACATGTGTTGTTAAATCCAAATTTCATATTCATTTAATGTTTATACAAAATAATTATAAAATGTTTCTTATCTTGGTTTTTATTTTAACAAAATATTATTCTTTTCAAAATAAAATTAAAAAAAAAAATGTTCTCTTTGAGTTTTATAAAAAAAAAAAAAAATCAGTGAAAAAATTAAAGTTAATATGATACCCTACACGAGTCTGGTAGCGTATCATATTAAGTGTTTTGGTCCGAAATTCGAATGGGCTGAAATGGTTTGAAAAACAAATAAGTTAAAAGATGGCACATCTACATACACATGTATAAATAAATGGAAAAGTGTGCCATTTCTTACCTTATTTGCTTTTCAAACTATTACCAAAAATTTCGATTTAAAAATTTTTCTGTGCTTCTAAAGTCTTCAATTTGTTTTCTATTGCTCAAGATTTCAAAATTGGGTATTTGTTTAATTTTATTGTATTAAGATTAAACTTAAAAAAAGAGAATAACAAAATTCAAAAATTCATATCTTTTAAAAAAAAAAAAAACGCCCTCTTGAAAATTTCAGGATGTTTTAAGATCAGCTAGAGGTTTTATTAAAAAAAATTGAGCAAAAAATAGGTTTTAGAGTTTTTCGATTTTTAGAATTGTAAAAATGCAAAAGTTTAAAATTTTTTTGTTGGTCTTTTTCAGGGACCTTCCCTGTTATGACTTTTATCATAAAAGTTGTTTTTGGACTTTTACTTTTTTGAGCAAAAATAAAAGTTATTTTTTGACGTTTATTTTTTTGACCAAAAAAAATTATTTGTGAACTTATACTTTTTTGAGCAAAAACAAAAGTTATTAGTTTTGACTTTTATTTTTCTGAGCAAGAATAAAAGTTATTTTTTGACTTTTATTTTTTCGAACAAAAACAAAAATTTTCATTTCGACAAAAAAAAACACATTTTTTGATCGAAAAAATAAAAGTCATAAACTAACTTTTATTTCTGCTCGAAAAAAATAAAAGTTAAAAAATAAAAATATTTTTTTCTGACCTTAATTTAATAGGCTGTTTCATATTTTTGCATTTTATCGCTATGTGTAAACCCAGATAAATAAATCCAACCTTTTTTTTGCATTTAATAAACCCACTCTTTGTATGAAAAATTCTAAATCCAGGTGATTAAAAATGCGCTTAATGTCCCATTAGCTATTGACTGAAAGTTTAAATGACACATTTGTTGTTAGCTCAACTAGCTGTTTTTCCGGAGACAACTTCCATTGAAAATGGTGTAGCAAATAGTTTTTCATGTTACTGTTAACTTGTTTTACATTTTTTTAGCTTAAGTTTACCAGCACAGCAAAAAAGTACGTCACTATTAAATATTTTATGGTCCTTAGAAAACAAAAATATAAATAGTTAAACTGTAGAATATAAAAATTTTTTACTATATTCAAAACTTGTTTTAGAAAATATTTTAAGACTATGGACTAACATATTTTCTGGTACTTAAAAACTTAAAAAACTTTTTCCTATCAAACTTTAAACAACTACATAAACATTCAGACTGGCAAATACAAATATATTAAACTTTATAAGGATCAAACTGAAATTACGTTTTAATTATCTTATGTGTAAAAATAAGTATTACAAGGAAAATTTTTAAACAAAATTTGGTTACATATGAGAAGAAGATACACTTGTGTTGAAATAAAACTATGTACCTTAAAATCAACTTGTACGTATATTTTAAATACGTATTAAAAAACAAAAGTTTTAAAGGTAAAACTTACAATTCTATTTCTTACAAAAGTTTAAATTTAAATAAGGGTTATAAATAGAGAATTTAAATTTGAAGTTATATCTAAAAAAAGTTTTGCCAGTGTAAAGTTTTTGAAATTAAAATACACCTAAAATAATACGCTGATAATTTGCCAAAGCTATTTCTAAAATCTGACTTAAAATAAATTTTATTGAAACTAATATTTTGCATTCAAAATTTAGTAGGATAGATAAAATATTAACACAAGTTTAGTAATTGAACAGAAAATACTTGTAGCTTTAGATATTTTTAAAACAAAATATTGTTAATTTCAACAAATTTTATTGCATGCCAAAAATTAAAAATAAGTCTTTTAAACTACAGACATAATATCTTGAGTGTAGTTAAAAATTTATATTAAAATTTATAAATAAGAAGCAGCTAACAACTTATACGGTAAACTTTAAAAGAATATTGCCTGTAGATAGTGCAAAATATATGAAGATAGTTTTAGTAGAAAAAATAATTTAAAAATTTAAAGTCATTCAAGGCGACGATATAATATCCTACAACAACCTGACTGAAAGTCAACTAATGTTTCGATACGAAATTTGAATGGGTTTAAATCATACATGGGAATTTTTCATTACCATTGAATTTTTATTACCATTAGTTCATACTAATGACAATGAAAAAAATTTCATTACCATTTAATGGTAATGAAATATTTTTCATTAGAAAAATCATTACTAATGGTAATGAAATTACACTAATGTATAAAAAAACTAATTACAATTGATTAAAAACCATTAGTTACAAAAAAATTAAGACAAATGAAAACGAAAAACTGGTTTGGTCAGGGAAATTATAAAACATAATTTATTAAGGAGGATCCATTTAATTCCGTTAAACTTTACCTGGATACAAATAACAATGGAATGGAAAGTAATATTTAATTTCAAATGAGCATGAGCCTGAATGAGCATATTCCATCTTCGATTTCAGCGAGTTTTACTCCATTTTTACGTTTGTCGGGCAATGGCAATTATTTTTTTTTAATTTTTAATTTATTCATTATCAATGGTAATGAAATTGAAAATCATTATCATTATTAAATGAAATTAAATTTTAGAATCATTACCATTAATTAAAAAAATGATAATGAAAACAATTTAATTACAATTGATATCAATGTAATGGTAATGAAATCATCAATTAATTATTCCACCTAATTAATTAGTCCCATGTATGGTTTAAATAAACTTATGTGAAAATTTGTCTACAAAATTGCAAAGGAATATAAAATCATGATGATTTTGCCTAACGTTAAGTGCACTTAAGGGAAAGTCCGAAATATATTCCATATATGAATTTTTCGTTTGCGGCTACCGAATTATTCTTAATACAACTAAAATTCCGTTGTCACCGTCAAATTAGTCTTGTCTCAATTGGTTTTCTGTTGCTGAAAAATTCGGCTACCACAACCGAACCATGCGATTGACTGCAAATGGAGTTATCAGAACTGAATCTGTTTTCTGGGTGAACTAGGGTTAAATATGAAACAATATTCATCTAAACATTTTAATATTTGTGGTCTTTAGCGTTTCTACATTAATGCAGGGACAGACAGACATGACTAAAAATAAATCATTTTTGGGGTTCTTCGCCAGTGGGACACTTACACCAATACCATGTTTCTATGATATTAAGCGGAACAAACAATTTCAGACAATATATTTTGTGCGGTTTCCAATAACTTTTAATTAGCTAAATACAAGTTCAACCTATTTACGTTATATATGGTCACAGACAGATGTATTTTTGTGATTTTTGGAATATTAAGGTAATAACAGGAATCTGAAACCTTTTGTAATAACCAACTCAAATCATGTGGTAGCAAATTATTTTTCATTACAGCTGTGCTTTCCACCTTTACCGTTAACACATAAAAAAAAACTCAAAGTATATCAAAACGTCTTTTAGATGAAAACCAACACACTACTCTCAATGTGGATAACTATCAACGTTGAACGTGTGTATGTTTTCATATGTAAAATAACTTTTTCATGGTAATTCCTAACAAATTTTGTTTTTGAGCATTCGCTTATACCGCTACTATTATAAACATTTAGTAATTAAAATTTTGAATACCATAATTGGTGTAATATAGATTTGCTTTTAACACTTAACATTGATATGTATGACTACAAATATATCTTATGTTATATATTCAACTCTTAGCTTTCGAATAATATTTAATAATTTTGTTTGAATAAGTATTTAAAATGTCTTAAAATATGTCTTAGTGATTGGATCTGTTGCTCATTCACCAGATGGCCAATGAAACTATCAGCAGTTGCTTCACCACTGGCTAAAATGTTTTCAAAAACTTTTTATATACATGACATATGTTTTACAGTAAAATAAAGAATTTTTTTATATTTTAAAATTTATATTAACATTTTTTATTTCTTTTATATTTTTACTAATTTTTTTATATTTGTACTAATTTTTTTCTAGTGGAGATTTAATGATAAAAAGTAATCAAATTTCTTAAAGAACTTATTATATTTAATTATATTAAATCAAAAAAATATTAACTTTCCTGCACTTACTAATTTTCTGGTGAAATTGTGTCCACTTCTTTTGGCGAATGTCTCCCTAGATTTATAAATTTTGTGAATACCACCAATGATTCTCCCTTTCTGATCTAATACCTGTTTGTAATATTTGTAATACACCTTACATATATTATTCATATTCATTTTAGTTATACTCGTATTAATTATCAAATATTTCCTACACATTGAAAATTATCAAATATTTTATTTTAAATATATTATTTCCTATTTGCTTAATTTTTAATTTATCTCAGTTTTTAATATTACTTATTGTTATCTTCAATTACTCTGACTCAAGGTTTTCATATAAATGAGCTAAACAAAGAAAGTTCTGGGTCATTTGTCTATTATCTTCGGATAATTAATTTGATAGTAATAAAGTGTTTTAAAACAAAATTAATTTTTAATTAAAAAATTTAATTAATATGGCTAAATTTTTAAATTAACATAAATTAATAATCAAATATTACTCAAATTGAAATTTTATTTGCAATAATTTTTTACAAATTTGTTCCAGAAAAGAATTTTTTTTTCTTAACTGGCATATGTGCCGTATGAGTAATATATCTTTCATTGTTTCAATTAATAACACTCATACGTAACTGAAAACATATTTTCGAATTAGTTACCATTAGAGTTGTAGAATGACGACGCTTTTGAATAGTTGATGCTAGAGATGGGCACGTGAGTGCATTTTGAGCCACACTCAGTCACGCTCACGAGAGAAAAAGTCCGATCATGCACAATCACTAATGAACATTTTATCCGAAAATACGAAAATATGACGAATTTTTAAATTTCAATGCCGAGCTTTTTGGAGGTATTTGGAACTAAAATGCTGATGTTGAAATGTTGTATACAGGCACGTAGCTCGAAATGATTTGACAAATTTAAAACGTAACAAAATACGTCGAAAATAACAATGTTTTTCAAAAAATTTAATAATAAATATTTATGTTTAATTGAAATCAAATAGCAAGTGGCCAAATTTCTTAAGTTTCAATAAATAATATGGACTCGAAATCCAATTGCGAAAACTGATTTCTAAAAAAATTTTTAAGCTCTTTGGTGTCCAAAGAAAATGTTTTTGTTAAAGGCGTTTTTGTTAAAATCCTTATTAGATATGTGTGCTAGGCATAATCAAAGAGGTTAGAAAATAAAGAGAATGCAATCCTTCAATTTAGTGAAAAAAAACTTTATAAAATGTGCCTGCAAATAGGAAACTGAAATTTTTTATCTTTTAATTGATAAGTGGCTATTTTTTATTGTTACTATATTTTTCGTCATATTTGTTATAACTTAAACATAAAATTGATGAATTAACCTTTGGTTTTCCTTAAAAATAACAGGTTTCCTGCTTGTAGCACAAGCTATTCCACTCAACCAAAAAAAGTCCGTAATGGCTACTGAAAATTTTGCTATTATTATGGGAAATTTAACTGTTTTGATTCCAGCGGTATTTTTTTTTGCTAATTTTAGCAACATATGTCTACAGATTTTAAATAAAATTTAGAAAAATTGTTGTAAACTGCAATTCAAAATCGATTTGCTAAAATAAGTTAAAAAGTTTACTAAATATCAATTTTAGTACAATTGAATTGATATAAATTGATAATATAACACTGCATGACACTCAGAGATCTGACTATCAGTTCTATATATTTCGGCATGCTGATTACAATTGCGCAATTTATTTTTCGATCTAAAGTACAGATTTTTCGCTAGATGTCTTTAAAGTTTGGCGGTTTTCCATTTAGTTTTTTATAAATAAAAATTTTCAAATGCAATCAATGTAAATTTTTTGTGGTAAAATGTAGGCACAGAACCTGTATTCATATTTAGGCTTAAAATTTGATGAATAAAACTTGATATTAAAACCATTGTTGGCGTTTTATATGGATTTTTACGTTTTTTAAGGTTTTAGCCGATTGAATCGATGAAAGCAAATTCGGCCTTAATAAACGCTAAGAATTAATAAAGAAGCAATTAAAAGGAAAATATTTCAACAAAAAAAAATGTATTCATCTAAAGCGGCCTATACGTTAAAAACGCGACTTTTCAAAAATTTTATATGGCAGCATAGCTTTCCAAGTTGTCCCCAAAGTCAAACTTTTAGTATAAAATGGGGTCACCTCTAAAAACTGTTCCTGCAAAATTTCAAGCAAAAGAGTTTCCATTTGCAAAAGTTATCGCAATAAATACATTTTTTACTAAGGTCAGTATCGTAGTAAAGACACTTTAGTATCTTTGCAATGTAAATTTGCAATTCTCTTAAGCAAAATTTAGCTCAAATATTAACAGTTGCAACAGTTGTACACTTAACAGTTGCTTTTTTGCTGCTCTTGTCTCACTAATTTCAAAAGCTTTCTTTGCAGGGCCCCTTTTAACTAATTTTGAGTATCTTTATTGTTTGCTATTTTTACAGGATTTTTTCTAAGTATCAGTATAAGATTTATTATGGCAATGGTTTGCTTGATAATTCCGAATAAAATAAAAGAACCGAAAGGAACAGTTGAAATTTAACTTATCCGTGAACGCGAGAGAGATCCTAATTGTAAAAATGAGCAATATTTTTGGGGTTTCGCGCCACACATATATTTCAAGAGGCCACAAAATATAAAACTGAGGTAACTTTGCAAAATCCTTTGGAATTTTACTTTCATTTAGTATTGGAACCTGAAAATTCCCACGGAGGCGATGCTTGGCAAAAAATGGGTAAAACATAAACATACCTATTCCATATCGGAAACGGATGGCAAAAAATTTTAAATATTGAAAAAAAACTAAAATTTTTGAAAACTGAAATTACCTAGAAATTAATTTACACTTGAAATATATAATTTAGTTTAGAACTTAGAAAATGCCTTAAAAATTAAATTTTGTTTTATAATTATAAGCCACTCTTAATTGTAATATTTAAAAAGTGTCAAAAAGCTTTACCTTTTTGCGCTCTTGAAGATACTTTTATATAATTTTGTGACTATGACTATTTTATAAAAAAAACATTTTTATATTGAAATTTTCTTTCTTTCTTTATCAGTACAGTAATTTTGACTTAGCTGCACAACCAGCTTTTGCAAGAATTTTTGTGCAGGTAAGCCAAAAACGCAGCTAAGTCAAATTGTTTACCTGCCTTAATATGCAGATATACCAATGCAGACTGAAAACAAAAAAAAACAAATAAAGCTAATGATGACAACTTTGTGCTTTGCACCAAATCTTGCGATTTTTATGGTTAAAAAACGACTAAAGTAGGATATTTTTGTCACAAAAAAAGTTGACAACACATTTATTTTATGTGTGTTTTTTTCTAGAATTGAAAAACAAAGCAAAACACAAGAGGCAGCTAACAGTGAGCTTTTTTATGAAAATAATGTTAAACTGACAAAAATATGAGGCAGTTATCTTAAATGCGCAGTTACAAAAATTGCACTTAGAGAAGACAATAGCGTACATAATTTTGTAAAATAGAAACGAAACCAAAATTTTGCGCAGTTATAGCAAATGTGCACTTAAGTAAAAGGCAGTTAAAACAAAACTACCGTATCAGGCAATTAAGATAAGAAATTTGTCTTTTAATTTTTCTGCTGAATTATCACATAAAAGTTATGTTCTCGTATTCGAAAATTGGGCATATGGGAGCGCTCCAAATGGTGTATTTGTGTTTCTCTTTTTATACCCTACACCACTATGTGGTCAGGGTATTATAAGTTTGTGCTGATGTTTGTAACACCAAAAAATATTGGTCGTAGACCCACCTCATAGTATACCGATCGGTTCAGAATTTTTTTTTATTTCGATTTAACGATGTCCGTCTGTCCGTCCGTCCGTCCGTCCGTCCGTCCGTCCGTCCGTCCGTCTGTCTGTCTGTCCATGCAATCTTGTACGCACTCTACAGGTCGCACCTATTAAGATATTTCGATGAAATTTGGTACATAGACCTATGTTGGCCCAAGGACGAACAAGTTTGATTCTTTTGAACATCGGTCCATGTTTAGACCTAGTGCCCATATAAGGGTCCTACCAAAATTATATTGTTTATACGCTGCAGGTCGTAAATATTAAGATATTTTGATGAAATTTGGTACACAGACCTATATTGGCCCAATAACGCAGCCTATTGATTTTGGTGAACATCGGTCCATGTTTAGACCTAGTGCCCATATAAGGGTCCTACCAAAATTATACTGTTTATACGCTGCAGGTCGTAAATATTAAGATATTTTGATGAAATTTGGTACACAGACCTATATTGGCCCAATAACGCAGCCTATTGATTTTGGTGAACATCGGTCCATGTTTAGACCTAGTGCCCATATAAGGGTCCTACCAAAATTATACTGTTTATACGCTGCAGGTCGTAAATATTAAGATATTTTGATAAAATTTGGTATACAGACCTACATTGGTCCAGTAACGCAGCCTATTGATTTTGGTGAACATCGGTCCATGTTTAGACCTAGTGCCCATATAAGGGTCCTACTAAAATTCTATGGTTTATACGCTGCAGGTCGCAAATATTAAGATATTTTGATAAAATTTGGTACACAGACCTACGTTGGCCCAAGGACAAAGCCTATTGATTTTGGTGAACATCGGTCCATGTTTAGACCTAGTGCCCATATAAGGGTCCTACCAAAATTATATTGTTTATACGCTGCAGGTCGCAAATATTAAGATATTTTGATGAAATTTGGTACACCGACTTATGGCAGCCGAAGGACGAAGCCTATTGATTTTGGTGAACATCGGTCTATGTTTAGACCTAGTGCCCATATAAGGGTCCCCCCAAAATTATATTGTTTATACGATGCACGTCGTAAATATTAAGATATTTTGACGAAATTTGGTACACAGACCTATTTTGGCCCACGGACGAAGCCTATTGATTTTGATGAACATCGGTCCATGTTTAGACCTAGTGCCCATATAAGGGTCCTACCAAAATTATACTGTTTATACGCTGCAGGTCGCAAATATTAAGATATTTTGATGAAATTTGGTACACAGACCTATATTGGCCCAATAACGCAGCCTATTGATTTTGGTGACATTAGTTGGCTTTTACCCAGACTGGTGTAGGGTATTCTATAGTCGGCATGCCCGACTTTAACCTTTTTACTCGTTACTATTAAATTCATTGTAAAAGGGATAGCTGTTGTAATGATAAACAAAAATAAAATTTTAATTAAGCAGAGAAATACGCAAAATAAAACGTTTATATAGAAAAATTAACTGAACAAAGTTAAAAAAACTTTTAAATGCAAAAAAATATATACATCTATGCGATTTTTCAGCCTAAAACTATATCCATTTTAATTTTTTTCTATTAACTAAGGTTTGGGCTACAAAAGTGATTTTGTGCGTTCCCGTACTTTTGGCAATTTTGGCACTTAAAGTGAGGATTTTTTGCTTACTCTCATTTTACTGAACTTTACGCAAAACAAGTAAAGGAGCACACTTAACTTAAAATAACGAGTTTTTGGTAAGGGTAATAAATTTTTCAACTGTGTACATAGTTTTCCCTAGTATACAAAAAAAAAAAAAAAAAAACAACACGGGAAAAATTAACCAAAAAATGTTAGAAAGCCCCCTGAAATAAATTCCTAGCTACGTGCCTGATTGTATATATTACTATATTTGAACAGGGATCACAATTTTAAACAAAAAAAATGTTTCCGAGTAATTTTTGTTGGTAAACTTAGAATGGCTAACAAAATTTGTTTTCGGTTTAACTAAACCAAGTTGAAAAGCTCGACCTTAATAATATTTTTACCCTTCACCACTACGTGGAGAGGGTATTATAAGTTTGTGCTGATGTTTGTAACACCAAAAAATAATGGTCGTAGACCCACCGTATAGTACACCGATCGGCTCAGAATTTTTTATTATTTCGATTCAAGGATGTCCGTCCGTCCGTCTGTCCGTCTATCCGTCCGTCCGTCCGTCCGTCTGTCTGTCCATGCATTCTTGTGCGCACTCTACAGGTCGCAAATATTAACATTTTTTGATGAAATTTGGTACACCGACTTATGTCGGCCCAAGGAGGACGCCTACTGATTTTGGTTAACACCGGTACATGTTTAGACCTAGTGCCCATATAAGGGTCCCCCCCAAAATTGGCTTGGTTACACGCTGCAGGTCGCAAATAATAAAGATCTTTTAATGAAATTTGGTTCGCTGAGTCACATGGTCCAGAGAAAACAGCCGATAGATTATAGATAGAATCGGTCCATATTTGGACCTATCGCCCATATGGGCTATATTTACAATTTTCTCTTCTTTTATAATTTTATAGAAAATTTTGACACAAGTCCCATTTTAAATTATTCGAATTTCGGATCAAAACATTAGTTGGCTCTTAACCAGACTGGTGGCCAGAATTGATGACCATACGGCATTTTCCGATTTATGACATTTTCATTTTCATCACTTTTGCTAGAAATTCCGTCGATAGGTCCCCGTATTCATGACGGATATTCTCTTTGAGGGCTTAAAGAGTCTGAGGCTTGTTGGCATAGACTCGTGACTTCGAGAAACCCCACAAAAAGAAGTGTAGAACGGTTCATTCGAGCTATCTTGCCGACCAGTGAAAATCACCAAAATCGATGACGCCTTCAGCGTAAAAACCACACCATATAGTAAAGTTGAGGGGTGTGATTGCTCTTCGTGTGTTGTACGTAGATTTTCGGTACCCCAAGAGCGATAATTCAGCTTATTCACGTATCCATAAGAATGGAAATGGTCCTCGTCGCTCATGATCATTTTAGATGAAAAGTTATCTTCGTCGTAGTCAACAACTATTCCGCATTTTTGAAGAGTATAGCGATTCATGTCTTACCCAGCATGCACAGTTTCGGTGCTGTTGGTTTTTTCGAAACTTTATCGAAGTTTTTTCGAAGAAATATGTAGAAACCGATATCAAATAGAGTCGTCATTTTAAAGTTTCTCGAATACATTTTTAAATCGAAAATTTTATCGATTTCGAAACGTTACATCTTCGTTATTTCTTAATATATCGTGTTTTTTACTATTCGAAAGTTTGGTTCGTTTTCGATACTCCGTTCAATCTATTTTAAGTCTAAATATTAAATTTTCTTGATATTAGTTTACATCTAAAAATCATTATAATAAAAAACAAAATTTTTGGGCTGTAACGGAGATTTGAATCACTACCCTCAAAAAGTGAAATTTTGAGACAGACATCAACACCAAAACCGATTTGAAAGTTGCATGAATTAAAGTTGAATTTAAGATATTTTGACATATTTATTTTTACAACAAAAATAAATTTAAACAAACAAATGTATCCAGCACACGATTTGAATTTATAAAAACGAGGTTTTGTAATCGCACGATAAAAAAAACTGGAGAACTGTTATTTTTGTTGTATATCTATATGATTTCAATAAGAGTTTACGATAACGAAATTATAAAAATTGTTTGCCAAATTTATTTGAATTGTTAGTAAAAACGTTTAAATTGATTTGACAATCACGGGTTGTAAAATGTGAAAAAATCTCGATGTCAGTTGCTAGCAATAATAATTAAATCTTCAACACACAAATCGTTATAAAAACTAAAAATATAAAATACAAAAATAAAATTTAAAAACAAGCATTTTTTTTAAATGCCCTTTGAGGGAAAAATTTCTTTTTATAAAGTTTTTATTTTTTAATTTTATGTTGAAGTAAAAAGAAAGATTTTATATTTTATGAAATTTCTAGTTATTGCGCTTCCACAAAAAGTTTTATACATGTCAGGAAATAAAAAAAAACAGAATTATAAATTTTTTTCAAATAAAAATTTAACTTAAAAAACCAAAAAAAGGAAATATAATGTAATTTTTTCTCAATTAGAATTTATTTTATAACTGCAGTTAACTAAATTCTAAGTATTTTGATTTATGTAAATTGACATTGCTGACTGCCTCATCTTATTCTCAGCTTAACTCAGTCAGTATTGTCATTTTTAAAATAATGATTTCAAATCTTTTACATAATTTTAGGATAAACTATAGTTTCCTCCGATAGGGTGATAACTTTTGCTCCACCTTGTATATACAATGAGAGAAATTTTTCTTAGAACCAATGAAGTTTCACTGGAACTCGTCCACTTTTTTATTTAATTAATGGAAATTTTCATTGAATGTTTTGAAAAATTTTATTTCATTTATTAAAAGTTTCACATACTCACATGAAAGAGTGTCATGAAAACTAGATTTATAAAATACAAAAATTTTTCATTTACTTTCCCAGTGTAGAAAATCACTACCAGATATGTGGTTATGTAACTACATACTTGGTAATGGTAACTACTTACTTTTGTTATTACATTTCTTATTACCTTTATATGACGATGTCGCGAAAAACAATGAGTTATGGTTACACACCAGCATACGAAAAATCAAAAAATATATCGTTACCTATGTGCTTACCAGTACTTACAAAAATAATGAGTCTAAATATAGATTTTCAAAAATATAAATTATATAAAAAAAATATTTTTTATTGTATTTTTTTTTTTAATAAAATTTACTGGTGCGGGAATCGAACCTGGGTCTACAGATTGCCAGTCAATAGCTCTACCATCTGAGCTATATCGACATGTAATATTTAATAGATAAAAATATAAATGACCTACTGCATACAAGTCAGCTTACTCGCCAACATACAAAAAATCAAAAAATATGTGGTTACTTATATCCTTACCAGTGTTTAAAAAATATTGAGTCTAAAAATAGATTACAAAAAATTTTCAAAAAAATCTAGAAAATTATTTTCTATTCGAAATAATGATAAAAATAAGTCATTATCAGTAACTCATTATTATATGTTTTAAAATAATGCGGAAGGTAAGTGGGTGTCATTACTGGTAGTTCAAAAAATAATTATATGTCATTACCGTTTCTACACTGGGTTGTGATCAAAATGGTCGCAACTTTGTATATTTCCGATAGAAATGTAGGAATAGGCACATGTACGAATCCTACAGCCGACTACACCTTTTGCAATTGTAATTCAGAAAATATCAATTGAAATTCAGAAAACATCAATTGAAATTCAGATTTTCCATTTGAAATTCAGAAAATATCAATTGAAATTCAGAAAATATCATTCGAAATTCAGAAAATATCAATTGAAATTCAGAAAATATCATTTGAAATTCAGAAAATATCAATTTAAATTCAGAAAATATCATTTGAAATTCAGGAAATGTCAATTGAAATTCAGAAAATATCAATTGAAATTCAGAAAATATCATTTGAAATTCAGAAAATGTCAATTGAAATTCAGAAAATATCAATTGAAATTCAGAAAATATCAATTGAAATTCAGAAAATATCAATCGAAATTCAGAAAATATCATTTGAAATTCAGAAAATGTCAATTGAAATTCAGAAAATATCATTTGAAATTCAGAAAATATCATTTGAAATTCAGAAAATATCAATTGAAATTCAGAAAACATCAATTGAAATTCAGAAAATATCAATTGAAATTCAGAAATTTCAATTGTCATTTTCTGAATTTCAAATGATATTTTCTGAATTTAAATTGATATTTTCTGAATTTCAAATGACGGCTTCTGAATTTCAATTGATATTTTCTGAATTTCAAATGACGATTTCTGAATTTCAATTGATATTTTCTGAATTTCAATTGATATTTTCTGAATTTCAGTTGATGTTTTCTGAATAATAATTGATATTTTCTGAATTTCAAATGATATTTTCTAAATTTCAAATGATATTTTCTGAATTTAAATTGATATTTTCTAAATTTCAAATGATATTTTCTGAATTTCAATTGATATTTTCTGAATATCAAATGGAAAATCTGAATTTCAATTGATGTTTTCTGAATTTCAAATGGAAATTCTGAATTTCAATTGATGTTTTCTGAATTTCAAATGGAAATTCTGAATTTCAATTGATATTTTCTGAATTTTAAATGAAAATTCTGAATTTCAATTGATATTTTCTGAATTACAGTTGCAAAAGGTGTAGTTGTCTGACAATAAAAATACAAATAAAAATACAAAATAATGGAAAATGACTAATGAAGCATGTCAATAGAAAAAGGCAGACATTAGATCCAGTCCGATTTGAAAATGAAGTGTGTCTAAAATTTTTAGAGAAAAATGTTTATTCTTCTTTCTAACCTCAAACCTGCGAAAATAAAAAAAGATTCATTAGTTTACTGGAAAATTTTCAAAAAAACTCGTCCATCAAAATTCTCTCTGGGTAGTAGAGCACCAATGAAGTATATGAAATTTGTAGAAGTGTTATTTTTTCACCTCCCCACGCATTTTCCAGTAAATTGGGCGTAAAAAAATAATATCCCCGCAAAAATTGGTCCTCTCGTATTAAAACAGGCCAGTTACACATGGCTTTTAGCCCTAAAAATGGACTAAAATTAATTCAAAGCTTCTTTGCGCTATAACTCTTAAATTAAAGGTTTTAGAGAATAATACCGGTCGCTTGTGGCCGTTTTTAAAAGGGGCAAAAAGTCCCTTTAATTGAGGATTTAGCGGGTTAAAATGTTCCACAAAAATATCTTTCATAAAATTCTACTATACCTAAGTCTCTGAAGACATCAAAGTTAAAAATTTAAGTTCAATGCCAGAAATAAGTCAAAACTTAAAATGTGTTTAATCCTACATATGTACATACTAGAGCAAAAACCACCTAGTTTTTGTACAAAATGAGTTTTTGGTTGTGTTTTTGTATGAGCTTTGACAAGTTAAAAACTACAAGAGCCAAAAACCACGTAGTTTTTGCTCAGGTATAAATGGACGCCCTATGTTCCTCGTGAACTTTTTATTTAAGTGTTATGTGTAATCTCGTTTTTTACTACGTAATTTAAATAAATAAAGGACATATATATATACACTGAAAATAGTTTGTAGTTTAAATTAACTGAAAATGTAATTTAAAATAAATGAAAAATCACTTGAAAACCGGTCTACTGACTTTTCATTTAAATCAAAAGAACTTTTCATTTATTTTTAAATGTTAATAAATAAACTACAAAATCCTTAAAAAATAAAGATTTTTCATTTATTTCCATTTTTTAAATTTCAAAAAATTAACTACAAAATCCGTAAGAATAAATGATATTTAGTTTATTTCGTTTTTTTAACTGACCTGGAAATCGAAAAGGAATTCCTTTTTTTACAAAACATTTTAAATGAAAATATTAACTGTAACAGAAAATCCGTATTTATTTGTAGTTTATTTTTTAAATAAACGACAAAATCAGTTAAAAAATATATTTCTTTGTATTTTAACTGTATAATCATTTAAAAACAAATGTACGGATAACTTTTTAAATAAACTACAGTCAGTTACTGTAATAATATTTTCAGTGTATAAATGTAGTATAAAGGCTAATTTCCTACTTATACAGAATTGGCGCTCAAATGCCCACAAACCTGGATTTTAGGGAGGAAACTATGTGAATCTTTCATTTCATATAAAACATAATGAGGATCACTTCTGTGGAACATTTTAACCCTCTAACTCTTCAGCTCTTTTAAAAACGGGACCAAAAAAGTCCTTTTAATTGTAGAGTTAAAGGAGTAAATAGTTCCACAAAAATGTACACCGTAATGTTTTACATAAGTTCGCTGAACTCATCCTATACCCAAAATGCAAGATTCACATGGTTTCCTAGTGCACATATGTAAAAATCTATAACTCAGAATCTGTTATTGGCCTTTCTAAACGGCCTGGGCGGTTTAGATCGCATAGACCCAATTTTTGCACATATCTTATTTTTTACTTTCAAGCTATCCGAAAATGAGCGGGGAGCTGGAAAAATAACAGTTTTGCACATATGGGTGCTCTACTGGGTAGTCATATATAAAATTTCATAATATGTCATATCTGATATGATCCGAAAAATGGCATACAATCCCAGGTAGAAATTATGTGTGGTAACAAAAAAGAATCATTGGCAAAGCACAAGTAGACCGCGATCTTATAAAAAGAAGTACGGGGAAAGCACTAAGTTTGGACGCCACTATCCGAAAGGCGAACAGGTAGTCTAGAATATTGTGTACACTGAAAATATTATTACAGTAACTGAGTGTAGTTTATTTAAAAATTTATACGTACATTTATTTTTAAATGATTATGCAGTTAAAATACAAAGAAATATATTTTTTAACTGATTTTGTCGTTTATTTAAAAAATAAACTACAAATAAATACGGATTTTCTGTTACAGTTAATATTTTCATTTAAAATGTGTTGTAAAAAAAGGAATTCCTTTTCGTTTTCTAGGTCAGGTAAAAAAACGAAATAAACTAAATATCATTTATTCTTACGGATTTTGTAGTTAATTTTTTGAAATTTAAAAAAGGGAAATAAATGAAAAATCATTATTTTTAAGGATTTTGTAGTTTATTTATTAACATTTAAAAATAAATGAAAAGTTCTTTTGATTTAAATGAAAAGTCAGTAGACCGGTTTTCAAGTGATTTTTCATTTATTTTAAATTACATTTTCAGTTAGTTTAAACTACAAACTATTTTGAGTGTACAATTTTAAGGTAATGTTTGTTTTTTTATTTTGTCACTTGTTACAGAATTTTTAACAAGATGTCTATATACGATACTTATTCAACGATTTACATGTAAAAATTGTATCTTAAAAAAAAATGTAATCCTGTCAATATTTTTTGTCAAATTTTGTAAATTTTATATTAATTTATGAAATAAATGAAGCTTTAGTTCTACAAAAGCATTCCCTTGGATACTGCTGGCAAATGTGTTCAAATCCTTATCAAAATTCAAACTGAGTACCAACAAATCTATATGTTTTAAGAGAATAAAATTCAAATAGATAAGCTAAAATATATAAAAATTAAACTACCCAGGTAGAAAAATACAAACGGCTCAATGTCGGCCCTGTATTGGAGACTGTAGTACATTTACTGGCAATGCGTCGGATTTTAAACTTTCACTGTAATGGCATGTTGTCGAAATGATAACACCAATAAACGCTTGGCCGTAGATATTTCCCAATGTTGGCGCAAGCTTGGGATTTTATTTTTTTGGTATTATCTCAGTACATTTTATAACAAATTTATTAGTTTGCTTGTAATTTACTGCCCTTTTAGTGTACATCACAGATTTTTAATATATTCTTTCGAAACTTCACAAGAAAAGAATGGCTATGTCTCTCTTACATAAATAATTGTGTAATAGATGCAAAAATACATAAAATTTATAAAATAATAAATTTAATAAATTAAAAAAAGCTCGGTAACTTTCAGACATCAGTACTGGCAAAGCACGTTTTAAGTAGTACCAGCATTTCCTAAAAAACAGTGCTCTCCCAGTACAATTTTTGTTGCAACGTCGGCAATTTCTATCTGGGTAATTCGCCAAAAAAAATTACTTTGTATATTGTTTATCAAAGTGACCTCAAATTGCACAATTCAAACGTCATTATTTGAACATAATTCCCATTACAATATCGATGTAATAGTATTGCAATCAATACTCATATCCCGACGTTGTTCGAATGGATCAACAGACCCGGATATCCTACTGTCGTTGAAACGTTCCAGAAACTTCAGAATATATTTTAAGCCTCTGCCCATATATGGGAGTTGCATCCGTCATCGGTCGGTTGTAGGTATGTATAAATAGAAAGGAGATCCGAAGGAGTGCAGTGGTAGTTCTTCCGCCCTTCAAGAACACCGTGGAACTTGGAAACTTACTTTCGACAGTTGAATAATAGGATCTTTCTTGCGGACATTACGTATTGTACTTAATAACGCTCAAAGACTTTCATCAGGTACTGATTGAGTTTGTCATTCACAATCTGCATTCTGCTTCCAAAGATCAGAAAGAGTGGAATAGAAGGAACGAAACACTTCCGTACTCCTGCATTTAACTGAAACCCATTGATTTGTTCATATTTTATGCGAACATTAAAAAAAAAATAATACGATTAAATATTTAAGTTGCTATGGACACTAAAGGGCCAAAGCAATTTAGTTTGCTCGAACTCTTTAACATCGTTCAATCTAACATAGTTGTTTAGCCAATAATTCCTAATTTAGGCTGGGTGCGAACTGGCTAAATAAAATCTAAACAAAATTCAGGTTTCCAAATTTATATGAAATTTGAAAAAGTTTTCAAAAAATTAAAAAAAAATTTTAAACTTTTTTTTCAATTTGTATTTAGTTTAGAATTTATTTAGCCACCTCGCACAGGGCCTTAATTTTGTTAGTTAAACAAAACTAAACGAAATACAATACAATTCCATTAATACTCCCATCAATATTTTAGACTTCTGTTTTCTAAAACTGATTTGATTAAACAAAAATAAAAATACTTCAAATGTAATTAAATGCTTCATCAAAATACTAGATTGCACAAAATCAATTAAAAACATTTTTATTGTTTTACCTATCAATCATTTGCTAGTGTTTAAAACCAAATTCCAATTTTGACTTTATTTTTACTTTTTTTATATACAAACAAAATGACTGTTATATTGCATTTAGACTGAGAAAAAACTACTAGTTTTTAGTTGTCAAAACGCACATATAAAAGACAAGCAAACACTAGTTTTGTACGAAATCTAGGTAGTTTCTTCTCAGTCTAAATTCAGTATTAGATTGCTTGTATATCACGAAAAAAATTGATTTTATGCAGATTCAATAATACTTATATGTTAGTGTCAGATATATACATACTACATATGGACTTTCCTAAAATTTCTTTAAAATTGGCGTTAACAATACCAATGTTTTTTTCTCAAATAAATGAATGCCAAAATTTGAATGTTGGACCTGTCTGTGTGAAGAATTTTCAGTGAGGCGCGCTAAATTGAAGGCCCAGAGCAGATCTTTGTCAGGTATTTTGACATCATGTCATTTGACAGGCATATGTGGACCAATCGGACTTGGAAGCCCGAAGAGGGGGCTCAGATATGGTTCACTGATGGCTCGAAACAAGCTAATGGTGACACGGGGGCAGGTGTCTTTGGACCCAGATTCCAACGTGCTCTACCAATGGGCAAGTACCCCTCCGTCTTTCAGGCGGAGATTTTCGCCATCTGCGTATGTGTGAGAGAGTGCCTGCGGAGAGACACGGCTAGATCCCGCATCTACATTCTTTCTGACAGCCAGGCTGCGCTAAAGGCTCTTGGAGCTTACGGGGTATCATCTGGTCTGGTCATGGAGTGTGTGGAAATTCTCAACGAACTCGGTATGAGAAACTCCCTTACACTGGGATGGATTCCTGGCCATGAAGGGCACGAGGGTAACGAAAGGGCTGATTGTCTAGCCAATTGTGGAGCCCGACGACCCTTCATCGGTCCGGAACCATTCTTTGGGATACCTAGGGGGTATGCTAGGGAAAAACTCAGGCAATGGAGAGAGACTGAGTTTGCAAAACATTGGGAAACTTCTACTGGCCAAAGACAGGCCAAAAGATTTATTTCCCTGTCCAGCGGAGTATCAAAGCGACTATTGTCACTTGACAGGGGTAACCTTAGGACCCTGACGAGATACTTAACTGGGCACTGTAGGCTCAGGTACCAGCTTCACAAACAGGACCGGTCAGACACTGATGTTTGCAGGTTTTGTGAGCTGGAAAAAGAGACATCGGAGCATGTTCTCTGCGAATGTCCGAGACTGTGCGACAGGAGACTCAGATTTCTGGGTGACCGCTTTGTGTCATCTTCGGACGTTTGGGGAAATTCTCCTAACAGGATTATTGGCTTTATTGGTAGCCTGAATCTATAGGGAACTCTAGGCAGCACAAAAGATCTATATTGGTCGCGGTGCGTAGTGCCTTCGTATCTAATCTAATCTAAAGAGCGCAGTGATTTTTTCCATACATTTTGACATTTAAAAATCGCTGAGCAGTGCTCTCGTGGGCCTTTTTTGTCCCTTTTTAAAATGGGGCCATAAAAGTATTTTTAATTGAAGATTTACAGAATATAAATGTAGCTCGCAGTGTCTTGCATAAGTTCGCTGAACACATCGTATACCTAAAATGTAAAATTCACATGGTTTCCTTGTGCACATATGTATTAATGAATGTTTTTTTTAGTTTGGTTTTAGATCATAAATTAATATCACTAAAAAACATTCATTTACCAAATAAAAATTTATTTTGTTTTTAATCTACGCTAAATTTCCTATTATATGATAAATCTACAAAATTAATTTTGAATGTCTCCAAAATTTACTTTTGACACAAATGTTCATGTTTACCGCTTAGAACACCACTAACGGTCATGAGATGGTTAAAAGTTTTTATAAAAAAAATGTTAGATGTGACTATATTCTCCATGTATTTGTTGTTGCAAAGTCACAATAAATTGTATTTATTCAAATTTATGTTTGAAAACTTGAAAAACATTAAGATATGGTATTGACACAATTATAATATTGAGAAATAAAATTTTAATTGTATTGTTGTTTTGTATGAAAAGTTGAGACTCTCAGTTTAAAAACAGTCTTATGACGGTCACAGTGAGTCACAAGTAGGAATAGGCACCTTAATCACCAGAAGCTTCTCGTTGAAGAGTTATAGATGGAGAAATCCCTATCGGTTTTTAGGGTAATTTTGAGGACATAAAGGTAAACTGCCTGGCCGGTTTACACCAAAAATTACTTTTGTACATATGGGTGCGCTAATGTCACCCAATACTTTGAAGTTCTAAACAAGCGATAAGAAAGAAGAAAAAGCTCGTTTAAATCATTTTTTTCAGTTTTTTGAACTTTGCGCAACGATTCGGTCTTTATTTTTAATTCTAATGTCTAGAAGAATTTTGAATCAAAATCGGTAACTCGTTTTTCCAAGTTGTAAAAAGTTGATGGTAAATAAAGTCCCCTTCAAAGGAATCAAATATTTTTTAGAATAGCCCATATTTTTTTTTTTTTTTTGCTACACACAGGAAAACAATTGCCAACCGTATTGCTAAACCTATTTTGGTTGCTACAACCAATAAATTCGGTTAGTGAAACCATATTTGAATGTGATTCGTAAATATTTTGGGTATTTCAACTAAAATTCAGTTGTCTAAACCGAATTTTGTTGTGATAACCAATATTTAGTTGCACCAACCTATTTTAGTAGATGTAACCGAATTTCAGTTGGAAAAGGGCATATTTTTTCTCTGTGTGTAGTTTTAAATATTTCTACTGGTTAATATTAAATTAAGATTGACAAATTTTATAAACGGATTTTATACTTTTTTCTGTAATACAAAATGGAAAACAGAATACCTGCTAGAGAAAGGTTTTTAAAATTTAATTTGCCATTTCAGTGACCCTTTTGTTATTTATTTAATACTTGACATTTGATTTAATTTAATTTTAAGTAAAATGTTAAACAGTCTATTAACTTCAAATGTACTTTTGAATATGTTGATATTAGTGTAAATGAAAATGTTTTACAATTACATGTGGTTATATCAAATACTCATTTTTGTTTGCTAACAAAGATGTTATATTATATTTGCATGTTTCAGATTGTCAGAATATTTGAATGCCACTTATCTGTTTTTTTTTTTTTGCTATAATATATTTTCCAGAAAATGTTGTATTTTTGTAACAACATTATTGACATTTTCTGACACTTGGATACAGCAATATTATTACTAATTTTGGAAAGACATGCCAAAGTCAACTGTTAAGTATAAGGCCAAACTAACAAGCAAGGTCTGCGGTGTGGTTCACTTGGATTTGTTTCAGATTTAAATTTGTGGGAAAAAAATGAATTAGTTAGGTAGAACGGCAATTTATAGAAAGATTTTGGACAGACTTTTTCATGGTGTACATGATACGAACAACTGAAGGTTTACTTATAGTCTTGACTAGCCATGGATTTGTGCGAACAGGAAACCAATTGCATGCACAACAATAACCTAATATATAATTTGTTTCAATTGCGATTTCTTTCACGTTCGCACAGATTCATGGCTAGTCAAGACTATAAATTATTGTATATAATTAATAAAACCATCTGGGCTTTGAATGGATTGCATATGAAATCAGGGGGCGTCTCTTATTTTTTAATATTCACAAAATATTGGACTTAGTATTTTATTTCCAAAATATTTAAAAGTAGAAAAATCTTAATCCATTTGGAAGCAGCAGGGTGTAAATTTTTCTTTCTAGCCAAAATTTTTCCGCTAGAAGATGCGACAAAGCCACAAAATCAAAAAAAAATATTTCTTCATTGGTTTATATTTCCAAAAAGATTAGTCAAAAACGAGTAAAAAGGTTAAAGTCGGGCATGCCGACTATACCATACCCTACACCAGTCTGGTGTATTGTTTGGATCCGAAATTCGAATGGGTTAAAATGGGGCTTGTGTCAAAATTTTCTATGTGAGTCAGCGCACCAAATTTCATTAAAATATCTTAATATTTGCGACCTGCAGTTTGTAACCAAGCCAATTTTGGGGGGACCCTTATATGGGCACTAGTTCTAAACATGGACCGATGTTCACCAAAATCAATAGGCTTCCTCCTTGGGCCAACATAGGTCTATGTACCAAATTTCATTAAAATATCTTAATATTTGCGACCTGCAGTTTGTAACCAAGCCAATTTTGGGGGGACCCTTATATGGGCACTAGTTCTAAACATGGGCCGATGTTCACCAAAATCAATGGGCTGCGTTATTGGGCCAACATAGGTCTGTGTACCAAATTTCATCAAAATATCTTAATATTTGCGACCTGCAGCGTATAAACAGTATAATTTTGGGGGGACCCTTATATGGGCACTAGTTCTAAACATGGACCGATGTTGACCAAAATCAATAGGCTGCATTATTGGGCCAATATAGGTCTGTGTACCAAATGTCATCAAAATATCTTAATATTTGCGACCTACAGCGTATAAACAATATAATTTTGGTGGAACCCTTATATGGGCACTAGGTCTAAACATGGACCGATGTTCACCAAAATCAATAGGCTACGTTATTGGGCCAATGTAGGCCTGTGTACCAAATTTCATCAAAATATCTTAATATTTACGACCTGCAGCGTATAAACAGTATAATTTTGGTAGGACCCTTATATGGGCACTAGGTCTAAACAGGGACCGATGTTCACCAAAATCAATAGGCTGCGTTACTGGGCTAACATAGGTCTGTTTACCAAGTTTCGTCAAAATATCTTAATATTTGCGACCTGCAGCGTATAAACAATATAATTTTGGTAGGACCCTTATATGGGCACTAGGTCTAAACATGAACCGATGTTCACCAAAATCAAACTTGTTCGTCCTTGGGCCAACGTAGGTCTGCGTACCAAATTTCATCAAAATATCTTAATAGTTGCGACCTGTAGAGTGCGCACAAGATTGCATGGACAGACAGACAGACGGACGGACGAACGGACAGACGGACATCGTTAAATCGAAATAAAAAAAAAATATTCTGAACCGATCGGTATACTATAAGGTGGGTCTACGACCAATATTTTTTGGTGTTACAAACATCAGCACAAACTTATAATACCCTGACCACATAGTGGTGTAGGGTATAATTAAAAAAAAAAATAAAAGAAAAGATCCCAGCAAAAACATAGTAATGACAGGTCATTACCATACGGATTACCAAGTAATGATAGGTCATTACCTTTTGCATTACTTAAAAAAAACTAAATAATGACTTACCGATAGTAAGTTATAGAAGTAATTATATCTTCGTGCAAAGTAATCACTTACTGGTAATTGATTAAATAAGTACTGATTAAGTCTTTTTTATATTAATATTTTATTTATAAATTTGTTTTGAACTAAATAGGAAATTTTCCAAGGTAAAAATTTTTTTTCCCAATATGGCCAACTATTTTACAATGTAGGGTAACCACTTATTTTCTAACTTCTGAGTAACAACTGATTCTATCTTTGTGAGTAACTACTTATTCTTTCATTATGGGTATCACGTTATTCGCACTTTTTTTGTAAGTGAGGGGGTAATGACGACCCATGCATTTTTGGACATCGCGAACAAAAATAATGTTGCGAGTAAATAGCCTGGTAAGTAGTGAAACCCTTTGTGTGCTACTTACTCGCTTATTTACTCGGTAATGTCTGTTTTTGCTGGGATTTTATAAAATTCACAAAATCTAGTGGGAGTAATCATTCAAAAATTTTCAAGGTTAACCCAAGTGACGTTTTCAAAGTATTGGAAGCATTACAAAATAATTTTTATAACAACTTCATAAGATCATTCTAAAAAAGTTGAACTGTCATATTTTCTAATGATAGCTAAAAATAATTAATGCATTACCTTGAAAAATAATGTTAAATTTTTTCAACATTTTTTATTTTGGCCTTCTAAGGTACACCGCCCCTTTATCTCTTAATCTATGTTCTTTATGGACCAAAATCTACTCTAAATATGAGTGCAGTATTACATTCGGGAAATTTTGCAGCCAATATTTGTTAGTTGTTTGAGTTATATTTCGGTTTTGTTATTTCAAGTGAAAAAAAAAAGCATTCAGTTGTTGGAGTAATATAAATTTTACCTACATTTGTACTTAAGTCAGCTGTGTTTTCGACTTAAATATATCTGTTAACTCAGAAAAAAGTTTAAAGTACACAAAAACGTGTTTTAGACAAAAACTAACACATAAGTTTTCGTAAGCACGTTAACTTTCAACGTTGAAAACTCAATGTTTATACATTTTCACATTTAACACAACTTCTTCGCGTTATTTTCTAGAAATATAAACACTAACTGTTTGAAATTTTTTCATACTTTAATCGGTTAAAGGTACAGCCCTCGGCATATATATTTTGACAACTATAAAAACATCGTTTTTGGCGGTCTTTAGAAGTTTTTCAAAAAAAAATTATTAGGTATTAAATAAAACACAAAATGCTAATTAGCCATAAGATTTATTTATACATTTTACTAATAAAAATATCCAATAATAATAAAATTCACTTTGCCATAATTGTCAAACAAACAATAACAAAATTGTATTCATATTATATTGTATGTGTTTTTACCAAAAATGGGTAAAAAAGCTGAATTAAATATTGAAATCAGAGCAGCAATAGTTGGAAAATATAAATCTGGAATTTCTGTAAGAGAAATATGCCAAGAACTCCATGTATCAAGACAAGCGGTGCATTATCAACTTAATAAAGAAACGCAGATTGGCTCTGTAAAAAATAAAACACGTATGGGCAGAAAGCGAATGACTACTGCAAAAGAGGACCAACACATAGTGCAACAATTTAAAAAGAAACCCGATTTAACACCAAAAGCCATGGAACTGGAATTACGAAACTACTGGCCGACTGCAGTTAGTGAACGTACTATTCGCCGCCGATTAAAAGAATCAAGAATAAAATCATATGCGGTAAGAAAAATACCATATATTACACCAAACAATAAGAAAAAGCGTATCCAATTTGAAAGAGATTACCTTAATAAACCTTTGAGCTTTTGGCGAAGAGTATTATGGATAAATGAAAGTTCTTTTGAGTTCCATGGCTCACCAAAAAGATATATGGTCGTTTACCTCAAAAAACTAGCAACTGAAAGAGTGCGACATGGTGGAGGCACCGTAATGTTCTGTGGGTGTATATCTATAAATGGGTGTGGTGACTTAGTGCCAGTTGACGGAATGATGAATCAACAGAAGTATTTGAATATAGTGAATAATCACGCATTCCCATCTGGAGATAAAATGATTGGCGAGTCTTTTATTTTACAACAAGACAATGCCCCTTGTCATAAAGGGCGATTGGTTACTCGCTTTTTAAGTGAAACTGGGGTAGAAACATTTAAATGGCCGCCTCAAAGCCCCGATTTAAACATTATTAAAGGAAAAAGAAGTAATTGCTTAACTCGGGATACGGATGGAACAATTTTATAAATAAAAAACCTTTGAAAATATATTTCTGTTGAAAAGCTTTCGTAGAATATATACCAAACGGTTTCATAAAGTAATTTCAGCTAATTGTGGATACTTATTTAACTGATATTATTAAAATTTACTTTACATTTTTGATTACTTTGTTCAAAAGCAAATGAAATTGTAATTTTAATTTATTGAAATGTTATTGAAACTTCTTTATAAATACATTTCCGATTGTCGTTAAACAAATAATATTCTGAGTGCAGATAAAACACTTATTAAGTGAATATTTTCTTGCAAAATAAGGAAGTATTTTAAAAAAAAATCTAATAAGACAATATCATATTAGAATGTGGACTTGAGGTAGAACAATATTTTAACTAAATATATGAAAATATAGAAAGTCCGAAAAAATAATGTTTCTATTTTTTAATACAAAAATTAAAATAAATTTGAACAAATAGCATAGCACGGCTAGTCCCATGTAAGATAATTATTTTCTTGGGATAATCTCATTCGTTACAAACTTTATTGACAACGAACACGCAAACACACATATAATAGTATCTAAAGGGTACATAAAAGTGCAAAATACTCGTCCCATTGAATTTTCTCACTTTATAAAATGTTTCGGTTTTATGTGTTCCAATCATAATTTTCTTATTGCGGACAACTAATGAGTTGGAAGGATGCCCACGAAACAATTGTATTGTCTATCATGAATGTTCAGCCTTTTTTAAACAACAAATAAAAATCTAATATGACAATATCATATCGTCGACCGGCCTGCAAAATGTCACATGTGTTTTTTAATAGATTTTCAGGAGAGCGAAAAAACTGTTACAAAATCTACTTTTAAGATATTTTATTGGCATCATATGCCTTAATGATTCACGACCTCATTTAGTAAAAGCATAATTAAGGCATATGATGCCAATAAAATATCTTAAAATTAGATTTTTTAACAGTTTTTCCGCTCTCCTTAAAATCTATTAAAAAACACATGTGACATTTTGCAGGCCGGTCGACGATATTAGAATTTTGACTAAAATGAAAATATATAAAGTCCAAAAAAATTTTTTTTTGTATTTTTTTAAGCAAAAATTAACATAATTTATATTTCAAGATAAACTTGTTTCATAGCACACCACTTTCTCCTACTTTAAAACCTGGTACCAATAAATTTTATTTTCTGGCTATTTCTGATATGTATGCTGCCGGGCAAAAATATGAAAGTTTTCAACACTACGTTTGAGATGCTTAATATGACAATATCCCAGCAAAAACATGGTAATGACAAGTCATTACCCTACGGATTACCAAGTAATGATAGGTCATTACCTTTTACATTACTTTAAAATACAAAATAATGACTTACTGATAATAAGTTATAGAAGTACTTATATATGCTTGCAAAGTAATCACTTACTGGTAATTGATTAAATAAGTACGGATTTAGTCTTTTTTATATTACTATTTAATTTATTAAATTGTTTCGAACATTTTTCCAAATTTTCCGAGTTAAAAATTTATATTTCCAATATGACCAACTATTTTACAATGTTAGGTAACCACTTATTTCATAACTTCTGAGTAACCACTTATTCTATCTTTTTGAGTAACTACTTATTCTTTCATTTTGGGTAACTCGTTATTCGCACTTTTTTGTAAGCGAGATGGTAATGACCACCCATGAATTTTTGGACATCGTGAACAAAAGTAATGTTGCGAGTAAATAGCCTGGTAAGTAGTGAAATTCTTTGTATGCTACTTACTCGCTTAATTACTTGGTAATTTCTGTTTTTGCTGGGATATAATTGTAATTTTTTGTTTCTTCTTCCTTATAAGACGATTTTAAAAATAATTTTATTATAAAAATGTTTTGAAGATATTTTTGCTGTATTCTTTAATGTGGAATTTAAAATTAATAAAACGTTTTTTAGCTCCAAAGTGAAGGCACTCATAATTTCTTAAAATTAAATTTTTGAAAGTATGGAATCCAGAGTGCTTTACCAAATATAATACTTACACTTTAAACAGCAACCAACTAAATTTTTAAGTTTCAGATGAATACACTCACAATAGTTTTTCTTTCAATCCAATCAATATGCACATTAAAACGAGTAAAAAGGTTAAAGTCGGGCATGCCGACTATAGAATACCCTACACCAGTCTGGGTAAAAGCCAACTAATGTCACCAAAATCAATAGGCTGCGTTATTGGGCCAATATAGGTCTGTGTACCAAATTTCATCAAAATATCTTAATATTTGCGACCTGCAGCGTATAAACAGTATAATTTTGGTAGGACCCTTATATGGGCACTAGGTCTAAACATGGACCGATGTTCATCAAAATCAATAGGCTTCGTCCGTGGGCCAAAATAGGTCTGTGTACCAAATTTCGTCAAAATATCTTAATATTTACGACGTGCATCGTATAAACAATATAATTTTGGGGGGACCCTTATATGGGCACTAGGTCTAAACATAGACCGATGTTCACCAAAATCAATAGGCTTCGTCCTTCGGCTGCCATAAGTCGGTGTACCAAATTTCATCAAAATATCTTAATATTTGCGACCTGCAGCGTATAAACAATATAATTTTGGTAGGACCCTTATATGGGCACTAGGTCTAAACATGGACCGATGTTCACCAAAATCAATAGGCTTTGTCCTTGGGCCAACGTAGGTCTGTGTACCAAATTTTATCAAAATATCTTAATATTTGCGACCTGCAGCGTATAAACCATATAATTTTAGTAGGACCCTTATATGGGCACTAGGTCTAAACATGGACCGATGTTCACCAAAATCAATAGGCTGCGTTACTGGGCCAATGTAGGTCTGTATACCAAATTTTATCAAAATATCTTAATATTTACGACCTGCAGCGTATAAACAGTATAATTTTGGTAGGACCCTTATATGGGCACTAGGTCTAAACATGGACCGATGTTCACCAAAATCAATAGGCTGCGTTATTGGGCCAATATAGGTCTGTGTACCAAATTTCATCAAAATATCTTAATATTTACGACCTGCAGCGTATAAACAGTATAATTTTGGTAGGACCCTTATATGGGCACTAGGTCTAAACATGGACCGATGTTCACCAAAATCAATAGGCTGCGTTATTGGGCCAATATAGGTCTGTGTACCAAATTTCATCAAAATATATTGATATTTACGACCTGCAGCGTATAAACAATATAATTTTGGTAGGACCCTTATATGGGCACTAGGTCTAAACATGGACCGATGTTCAAAAAAATCAAACTTGTTCGTCCTTGGGCCAACATAGGTCTATGTACCAAATTTCATCGAAATATCTTAATAGGTGCGACCTGTAGAGTGCGTACAAGATTGCATGGACAGACAGACAGACGGACGGACGGACGGACGGACAGACGGACATCGTTAAATCGAAATAAAAAAAAATTCTGAACCGATCGGTATACTATAAGGTGGGTCTACGACCAATATTTTTTGGTGTTACAAACATCAGCACAAACTTATAATACCCTGACCACATAGTGGTGTAGGGTATAATAATAGAAACTGACTTAAAAAGGAAACTACGTTATTTTCATTCAAAACAATTGTATTTTGTCGCTTATTTTTAACTGTGCATTAATTAAGACTAAAATAATTTTTGCATATTTAATTACTATTGTTTTTAAAAGAAACTCTTTACTGAGTATTTTAACTAACCCTGAAATGCCATACTCTTGTATATCTTGTTTATAAAATAACTGACATAAAATGTAAAAAAAATTCTTTGTAGTTGTATTACCTATTTAAGTAACTATTGCACTTTTCGGGCGTTATATTTTAAGTGTACTTTAAAAAAAGCTGTGCTCATAAATAAATTTAAATTCAACAATTGTTTACTTTTTCCTAATGTAATGGATTTTTAGTATTATATCGATGATCATATGTTGATTACTCATAAACTAAAATTTGTAAAAACTTGATTTAGTTATGGCGAAAACCATGTTCATCAGACATGAGTAATACGGCATCCATATTTCTTAATAAATAACATTGAAGAATCAATTTATGACCATAATTTTTTAACATATCGTCGCTGCACCTAAGAAAATAGTTATTTGCTTTCAAAAATTATTTCTGGAACACCTAATTTAGGTCCTTATTTTGTATCTTGGCCATGCTTTTTGGAAGTAATTCTTTTACAAATGAAAGGTTAGAAGTTTTGTTTTTACATGTGTAAAAAAATAGTTCCTAAATAGTTACGCAAAAGGCTGAAATAAAGCTGTTTTGTAGGTCTCCTCATAAAATTTTTTTTCGACAAATAGCTATTTACTTATGCGCAGCGACTATATATATTTACACACTTTTACATATTTGTTACACAGTACAACACTAAAAATGCATCGGACATGCGACAATTTGGGCCTTTAGAACCATAGCAACTTACTCGGATTATGCAAATAAATTAGGAAATCATTTCAATTAAAATGAAAATTTCACTTGTTTTCTTATTTCGCAAATCTTCTAGAATTTCTTAATTGGATTTGCATACTCATAGCCATGATATAAACACATATTCCACAAAATTTATTTTACCAAAAGTTCACAACGTTTGCATCAAAATTTGCAGAAAATTCAATCTGAAATATAAATTTTATATCTTTTTTATTTCAAACTAATTTTATATGAATTTAATAAGGCGAAGAGGAATAAAATATATTTTTAAACACACTTATTTTAAAATCGTTATTTTATAGGGATTTGCACTTCAATTCTCAAAAACTTCGTTGAGATTCATTTCAAAATAAGTGTTTTACATTTTTGAATATTTTTATCTGAGTTTTGTAATTTAAAATTCATCACAAACTCCTTAACTTTTAAGTATTAAGATTTGGCCAATTTTACTTAAAATTAAAAAAGAAAATGCCAAACTTTTAGTAAAATTAAGTAACCCCTGGTGTATACTTAAGGTATGAATTAAAATATGGGATATTCCTTCCGTCGTAGGTTATTTATTAACGATATCGTGAAAAAAGATAAATCTAAAATTTTAAGGGAACTATGGAGAATATTATCACAGGTGTTAGAAAGTGCAATATATCAAATTAAAGGGCATACTCGTATTTTTTCAATTTAAAATGTTGCAAAAAAGAGCGTTGCTTTTTTAAATTTTGTATTTTTTTTTTTTTAAAGTTTATTACAAAATTTATTTTTCCTGAAAAACAATTTTTTGCAAATATTTCTTAAACTATAGCTGACTTTAAAATTCTAGGGCCATATGCCTGTGCAAAGTTTATATTATTAGTGGCGATGCAACAAATTTTTCTTATTTTGATGCACTGTGTTATTTGTAAGTTATCACTTTTGTTATTTTCATGTTTTTATTATTTGTTGTCCATTTGTGGAATTTTACCACTTATTAGACATTAAGAATAATTTACTGACATTTTTGTTGATAACATTTACAAATATTTATTATTTTTATTTGAGAAGATGTGTTTTTAGAGATAATATTGTAATGTTTACTTCAATAACTACAGTAAAACTATCTAAAGATAAACTCAGCTAAGAAGAATTCTATGTTAATTCAAACTAATTTTGAATTCTAAATGGTTTGGCAAGCATTTCTTTACACCAAAATTTTGTAAATTTAATGTCATTTAAGAGGATTTCTCTGAATAAACACTATATTTATAAAATAAATGTTCAACTCAAAAAATCAGCTTTTCAAGTGCTTTGTAGATCTTCAAGCCTACCAGATAAAATAAAATTCGAAATTCGAATTATATTTTTGTAATACTGCGAAGAAATTCAAAAACAAGTTTTAAAAATTTCTAAACAAAAATAATATATTGTGAATTTAAGTCGTTAATTGCGAACAAAGTGCCCAAATTGTGTCATGGCGACATTACCCATTGGTCTATATTTTTGTAACAAATTTTAAATAGAAAAACAAATATTTTTATATAGAACATCTGACAAACCATTTACTTGGAAATCCAATAGGAAGACTATAAACATTTCTTTATATTTTTCTTTTAATGATATTACCAATTTTGAAAAGATTGAAAAATATTAAATAAATTTTTATTAAAGTGTTGGTTTTTAATTTTTATTTAAAAATAAAAATTGTTTTTTCGACCTTTTTTAATTGATTAATTAGGAATTACTAATGCCAACACTTTCTAACTGATGAAGGGGATCTGGAAAATCCCCGAAATGGTCGTCTTTTCATTCCTGAAAGTGTAGAGGTTTTTGAAAGCAAAAACTCTGTGAAGTATTTGTCAGGAGAGTATCCTGATGAAGAAAAATAATAGTTTTTGAAAAAAGTACTTATTATGTTATATCATAATAAGGAAATTGGCCTCGAACTGAATTAATACATTTTTATTTTTATATTATATTCTAATAGCAATTCCGTTATGACAACCAATTTTTTCCAACCTAATTCTGTCGGTCGTTGCAATCCCGTAACTCGTTTGCCCCAACTGAATTCAATCGATTGTAACAGCTGAATGGCAAGCGGTTGGAAAAAACTTCGGTTGTTGAAACGGAATTTTTATAAGAGTGTATTAATACGAACCTCGCTTATAGCGAAGTCATTTGTAAAATGAAACATTCTTAACCAGGCTTTACTTTGATATGCATATACGTACAGTACACTGCCAAAAAATTAGGAAATTTTCATGAAAAGAGAAGCCATGGAAACGTTTTTAATGAAAAAGCAAAATTATATTTCATTATTAACTGATTATAATTTTATTTAAATCAATAATGTTACGTTATAGATCTACCTCACAATTTTCAACCAAACTTTTCAGATATGTACAAAAATGCTTCATTAAGAAATTTTATATTTTTAACTCCAACTTAGAGTGCTTTCTAGTCGAAACACTGGCAATCAAGGTTAACACAAAACGGACAATGGAAGTGCCAGACAATTTGCTATAAAATATATTACAAGCAGTTAATAAAATATTTTTAATTATTTAAGTTAGCACATAAACTTATTTTTCTGTTGATTTGTGGCTTAAATTTTGCATAAAAATTAAAAAAAATTCTATTGAAATTATATTTTAACCAAATATCCTAATGAGTTCCCAATATAACACTGGACCAAAACATCCTCGGTAATTGAATTAATTTTAAAAAACTACTCCTAAGTGTTCGTTTTTAGAGACGTGTTCTCAAATTTGACAGCTTTTTTTAAGAATTTTTATTTTTTGGCAATGTGCTGTAAATAGAAATGTGTTTGATGCCATGAACATATGTAAGAATTTAATTATTAATACCATAAACAAATTGTTATATCGTCATTTATTTAATATAATCAAAAGGTTTATATTAAACATAGTATAAGTCTAGTTACAAAACAAATGTGAATAAAAAGTTTCATCGTTTTTTTTATGTTATATGAACAAAATGTTAAAAATCGCCATAAAAATAAAGTCCGCACAACGATTCTCTATCTTTTTAAACGAAATTGTCCGTACCTTTAGCTTTCCAGTGTTGAAACGGTAATGACAGGTCATTATTTTTTTAGACTACCAGTAATGACACCAACTAATTTTCTGCATTATTTTACAAAATATAATAATGAGTTACTTATAACTAGTTACTTTTTCGATTATTTCGAAACCAAAAATAATGCGTTGCCAATAATAACATATTTTTGTCACTATTTCAAATATAAAAAAATGTTCTAAATATTTTTGTAATTTTTTTGAAATCTAATTTCAGACTCAAGGATATATGTGACCACATATTTTTTTAATTGTTTATTTAATTTATCGGGCAGGCGACATATCAATTTTGATAGATCTCAGAATGAATATCACGCATGTGAACACCAAATTTTAATATTAGCTCCACTTTTTGAAATATTCGCAAATTTAAATTTTGGAATATTTTTTATTCCAGTAAATTCATTTTAGAATCACAAATTTTGCATCAACATTTGCTGGAAATTCAATCTGAAATACAAATTTTAGATCTTTTTTATTTGAAATTAATTTTATATGTACTTATTATGGCAAAAGGAAAAAAAATTATTTTTGAACATGCATCCTTTAAAATCGTTATTTTTAGGATTTTGCACATTAATTATCTAGTACTTTGTTGAAATTGATTAGAAAATATATGTTTACATTCCTGCATGGTTTTATCTGAGTTTTATAATTTAAGATTTATCACAGACTCTTTAGTATTTAGGTATTAAAAAACCAAATTTTTTCAGATTTAGTCAATTTTAACTTAAAATTAAAACAGAAAATGCGGAATTTTTTTGATAAATTAAATAACACGAGATGTTTACTAAAGGTACAAAATCATATATTAGCTATTCCTTTCATCGAAGATTAGTTATTAACGAAATCGTGAAAGAAGTTAAATTTTTAATTTAAATACGCGTATAGGTAACATTATAGCAACAGTCAAAACGTGCAATATATCAAACTGAAGGGCATATTGCATCATTTAAAAAAGTTGAAAAAAATAGCGTTATCGCTTTTAATTTTGTATTTTTTTACAAAAGGTGTATTAAAAAATTAAAATTTCCTAGAAAATCGTTTTTGCAAATATTTCTTAAGCTATAGCTAACTTTAGAATTTTATGGCCATATTCGTGATCTATGTCCCAAAGGATATAACAATGCATCAAATTAACCCGATGAATCAAATTTTTCTTATTTTGTTGTACTGTGTTTATTTTGCCAATAATTGTAAGCATATGTGATGCGCAAAATAGAAAGGGTCCCCTTAGGTCCCTTTCTCAGAAGGGCATGGGATCGGTCTCATTCGATGCTCAGATGTTGTCCACATCAAAAAAAAAATTGATTTTTTTACCCTTAGGTCCCTTTCTCTATGCGCTGTCACATATGGCTAACGACATATTTTTGGATTTTTGTATACCCAACATTTTGCGCGACATCGCCATACAAAATAAGAGATTAATGAAATCTGGATCAATTGTCGACCGAAAACAGCGACAATCGACCGTCGACAATTTGTTGAAGTTTAGAAAAAAAGGAAAGCAAAACAAGAATACAGTTGTATTTGTTTCGCCACAATTCTTCACTAATTCAATTGGTTTTGCATTAATTCTTGCGGTTTTATATTTTACTGTATTTATTTTTGCTTTTTTTTATTTTCAATTATATTTCTTATGTCAAAAAAATAAACTTTTTGTAAACGAAGTATGAAAAAGCTGAAAAGTGAAAACATTAACCCTATATAGATCAAGTTACACAAAATAATAATTTTTAACAAGTTGAAAAAATAGTTTTTTATCTATTTGTAGAGATATTTTTTCGAAAATTATGAAAGGTGTTGTTCTGTAAATTTCCCAGAGGGTCGTTTTTGGCCGAAAGTATAAAAATTAACCCTACATGGATCGTTTTACACAAAATAATTATTTTTATCCAGTTCAGATTTTTTTTGTTTTTTGGCTTTACAATCTCGTAGTCATAATTAATATTAAGTTTCATGGGTCTTTTCTGAACCCAGGCCACTAAGGGTTAACGATTTTTTAAACAATGTAAAGATAATTATAGTCTTAACAAATTTAAGTAAAACTTTTCCAAAAACTGTGTCAACTTTGATGAAAGCATTAAAATTTTGTTAAATATTTGACAAAATGAGCAATTTTTGTAGAATGTCCTGAAAAGCACTCGCTCCAAGCACAAACTCGAATTATTATTTTTCCAATTTATTTTTTTTTTTCTTTAATATAAACTATTATGTGGTGCAAATAGTAATCGACATCTCTAAATTAGGAATTTTAAAAAATCTTTAAAATTAATTTAAAAAAAAACACGTTTTTGCATTTTTATCAAATTCGTTGGTCATTTTGGATTCCAGGCTAAAGTAGGTTAATGATATCCGATGAAGTCAAAATTCCACATCTGAATGATTTTGATTATATTAAGTGAATAAATGAAATAAAATATAATTTTTTCAAAATTTCGAATTATGGAATTTTTCTTCCAAATTTCGGCACGGGTTAACGTTTTCCAAAAAAAAAATATTGATTTCCTCAATTTGCGACCATTTCCAATAAAACTGGGGGGGGGGGGTGTAATGACGAATCTATTTTTAAGGGACACCCTAATTTATATGAAACCAAAAAATATGATACATTCCAAAATTTTATTATGATAAATAAAATTTATATTCTTATTCTCAATATATTATTATAATTACTTAAACAGTAGACATCAATGGTCAATGGTACAAAAAAAAAATTAATTGGGAAAACTAATACTTTGGATTGAGCGATTTTCATTGAAACACAACTGAAACCAGATTTTTCTTGCCGATATTTTATTCAAATGACTAAATATTCGACAAATTTGTAGTTGTTAGTATTGAAGGTAATCTAGAAGTTATTATTTTTCAATATTGATTAGAAAGCCCATATTTTGGATAATGTTAAAGTGTTTTAGTCAATCTTATATACATATATTCCGTTTTTTAATTAAATTTCACTTTTCTTATGACGCATTTTAGGCAATTTTAATTAAAGTTATTCAATAATGAAAACATTCCCTATAAACAATGTCACTGGAACTCAAGTTGAAATCAAGTTTAATTCCAGCCCTGTTTTCGAGTTTCAAGGCTTGAATACAACTTTTATTATATTTGTTTTCAATAGCCTACTCCAGCAAAAGGGAAACAAAAATTCAAGTTTAAAATATTTTTGTTAAATATTCAAATATTATAATTTGAAATCTACTTTATAGTGTATTTAGACTTGGCGAAAACTAGTATTTTTTGGGCATTTTTAGTTTTTGAGCCGAAAACTACAAAATTTATTTAGTTTTTCCATACAATTTCATACAAACTGAAAACCAGATTCTACCTGGTTTTTGCCAAAAACCTAATAAAAATATCTGATATGTGCATTCTTGATACACCCGGTATCATTTATAATTAATTTTCGATACACCCTGTTGCAACGAATATAGAAGTATAGCAAGTGTCAAGAAAATATTTTTTAATTTTTTAAAAATATTTCTGTTTTAATTTGAAATTGTGTGTTGTTATTCTTTTTTAAATGTATTAACAATTTTTTTACATTAATTTGATAATAAAAAAAGAAAGAAAAGTGTGTAATAAAAAAGTGTTGTGACAAATAAAAACTAAATAACCAGTCTAAATGACTTGGCTTTTGCAATTTAGTTTTGTACAAAAACCAACTGGTTTTCGCTCAGTCTAAATTCAATATTAACATAGTTCAAGCAAAATTTATAGCACTTGAATTTTTAAAACCTATGTGCTTTTTAGGATTTTGTTGGTTACGGTAGAATCCCAAACAATTTATTTTTTGTATATAGGGATATTAATTAAAAAATTTTGCATCTTTGAAATTGCGGAAAAAATTAAATCAGTTTAGGTTTGGTCCACCCGCAATGCATTGAAGTATCAGATTTGGAACAAATGCTCAAATTTTTTAACATTAACAGAGGAGCGTAACTATTTATAAACTGCCTTGTAGTACGATGGATGTACGTTAGACCGTACCATAAAAAAAGTTCGCCATATACCGTCTATTCTAAATTATTTTTGCAACGAGGTTTCGAAAGGGTCGCCTATTAAGTTTTTCGTTATATCTGTTGCATTTACAGTCGGTTCATAACGTACGATATATCGATATTTTTGTCGCGAGGGGCCAATGTTTTGCTTTAATGGCCTCAAGTATACCGTTCTAGTATTTACCCACCAGATCTCAGTTCCTACAACCTTAATGTACAATACTAATATCAGAAAATTAAAGCTCGCAAAAAATCATTAAACTTTTGCTGAAGTTTTTCGATAATTCCAACAGAATTTCTTTTTATTTTCTTTGTTGCCGAACGTAGGGTACATATATTTACTAATTCTAAAGAACTTTTTGTTACCGTTCAAAAATAATTTAGCATTTTGTCTTTGAAGAAATATTGTTTTTCGATAGTTTCGCTTAAAGTTTCAATTCTGTTCTTTTCTTTTTATTTCTGTATTTCACTGATAATTAGGCATTTTCCAAGGTTCGCATTAAGTGCTTATACCAAAAAAGAACATAGCCTAAAAACGAAAAAGTTGGCTCATTAAGCTTAATGTTGAAAGCCATCTATATCAACTTGAACACTTTTCCTAAGGACCATTTTCTCATTTTAAATGGTAGTTTACATACAAAGACGTAAGAATTTCTAACAAGCAAAATATCTTTAGTTCCATTATATTTTTTATAAAGATTGTCCCTAAAATAATTTTAATCATATTATAGTTAGGTAAAAACTACATATTAAGATGTTCGATCAATTTCGGTTTGTTTTATATATTAAATTGTTTTAAATGTAAAATATAAATATTTTCTTCTGGTCAGTCTTTCTTTTTAACCGACTGTCTGTTTTCCTTGTGAATAAACAGCAGGATATCAATAGCTTAATGTAGAAATGCCCTAACTCAATTTTTAATTTTTTCTTTGTAGGAGAAGAATAAAAATAAAATTTTAAAACCTTTTTATATCAATTACTCTCAATGCAATTTTTAATCAATATTTATAACAAAAACTGCTTTTAAATCCAAATTAATTTTGTTAAGTTTTTTCCTTCTCCTCTGAAAAAATAAACATTCGAGTAAGGGCCTTTCTACATTTAGCCATTGATATGTATTCAGTTAAATTTGGGTTTAGTTTTCAGGTTTCTTTTTTTCCAGTTTTCTTGTAAATTAGTAGTTTTTCATGTAGTAATTATCAACGCCTTTTTAAATATATAAAGCTATTTTATGCCTAATGGGTTTCTGGGAAGCAAAAACAAAGGGAACATTTTATTACTTTAATTTTATCATGATTTAATCGAAATATTTCTTGGTTAAATTAATAAAATTTTCTTTTATATAGTGATTAACATGCTTTCGTTTTAATTGGATGGCGCATATAATTGTTTTCGAAAAGCCTGTATGTAATTTGCTTTTACTATTATATAGTAGGGTGGGTCGAAAAAAAGTTTAGCCTCTAGACCATTGGATTAAATATTAGTTGTAGACGATTCCTGGATTGTAAAATTTTAATTTAAAATTTTGCAATGGCGCCCGTATACAGAAAAAAGAGATTCATTTTCGGTAACGGAATTTTTGCTGAACTGAATAGTTTTAGAGCCAGCAACATATTTGCTTGTGGCAACAAATGTTTGAGAAACACAACAAAATTTCGGTTGAAACGATTTATGAATTAAAATTTTTCCAGAAATACATAACTGTGATTACGATAACCAAATAATTTGGTTGATGCTAACAAATGATTCAGTTGGCAAGAAATTCTTCATTGAGTCAAAAAATAGATGTTCAAAAATATATTTTTTTATTATAAATTTTTTTTTAAATAAAATTTTCTAGTGCGGGAATCGAACCTGGGATTCCAAGTTTCCAGTCAATAGATCCACCATCTAAGCTATATCTACATGTAATGTTTGATAGATAAAAACATAATTGACCTGCTGCACACAAGTCGGCTTACTCACCAACATACAAAAAATCAAAAAATATCTGGTTCCTTATCAGTGTTGAAAAAATATTGATTCTAAAAATAGATTTCAAAAAATTTTCAAAAAAATCTAAAAAATTATTTTCTGTTTAAAATAAGGATATAAATAAGTCATTAATAGTAACTCATTATTATATGTTTTAAAATAATGGAGAAAGTAAGTGGGTGTCATTAGTGGTAGTCCAAAAAATAATGATATATCATTACCATTTCTACTTACCCTTACTTACTAATTTTTTTCCAAAATTTTTTTGTTAAAAATTTATAAATTTTTATTTAATACCCAGTATAAAACAAATTGGAATTTTAATAAAAAAATAACGTATTAATGCAAGGCTATATGTATCCCAGAAGTAATAGGTAAGCGTAACATTTAAGTTCGGAATAACATACTACTAAGTAGGGAGATACCTTGATAAGTATGCCCTCCGCGACCCATGCAAAAAAATGTTTTGTGACTTATCGTATTATACATGATTTTATCCGAAAAATAAGAACATCTTACTTCATATTCTATCTAAAATGATTTAATAAGATCTAAATTGATACAATTTGATAATTATTTGATACAATTAGATATAATTTGTCTGATTAAGATATAGTTTTATACAATTTGATGCGAATTTTGTCCCCACTCAAATGTATCAAATTATATATAATGTAATATAAATATATCCAATTAGATACACTCGAATATACTGATATGTATGTAAAACGCATAGTTCGGTGACATAGCCAAAAAGGGGCCCATACTATTCTGTATATTAGTCAAAAATGTCTTCATACTATTCGCTAGATTTAGAAAGAGTTTGAGGACAGTACCCAAACTAACCAAATGTCTCCAGACTAAACTGTGGATAGAAAAAATGTATACCCTAGTAAAAAAAATGTTTATATAATCAGATATGATTTTTATATAATCATTTATGATGTTATACAATTATAACTTGTCGAGTATTGTGAAACATATATTTTTGTATGATTATATCAAAAGATATTTAATTATATAAAATTATATTAACCAGATCCAACATTTTTCGGATCAAATCATGTATGGGTTAATATAATTATATAAAAAATATATTATTTGATCCGAAAAAGGTGGATCTGGTTAATATAATTTTATATAATTAAATATCTTTTGATATAATCATATAAAAATATATGTTTCACAATACTCGACGAGTTATAATTGTATAAAATTATAAATGATTGTATAAAAATCATATATGAATATATAAAAATCATTTTTACTAGGGAATGTATTGATATATAGATAGATATACATATAATTGGAGATTATTATATATTGCACTATATGAAGTGTAATATGAAAAAAGATATATTTATATATTTAATATACAACGTTATACAATGTTATACAAGATAATATAATTTTGTATGAATACATATTTTGAAATATATTACCACAAGCAATTTTATAAAGTCATATAATCCTATATCAAAACTTTTTTACTTGGGGAGTAAAAATATTCTTTATATAACCATTGATTATTTTATAGAATTCCATATTGTTGAGTATTGTCATATATAACATCAAGTATAATAATATATTTTTATATATATTTATGTTAACCCATATATGATTTGTTTTGGAAAATGGTGGATCTGTTTAATATGATTTTATATAATTAAATATCTTTTGATATAATTATATAAAAATATACATTTCACAATACTCGATGAGATATAATTGTATAAAATCATAAATGATCACCCGTGTAAAGCAGTTTAGATCTGACCATATCTGTTCTAATCTAAATAGACATGATTGAATCTAATTTGAATCGGTTCTAGATCTAATCACATATGATCAGATATGGCACGTGATACACTTTATTGCCATATCTGATCAGATCTGTTCATATCTACAGTGATCTGGAAAATTCGGTGATTTTCATGGCCAGATATGAGCAGATCTGGCCACAATTCATAGCAGGCCGGGTTCCAGATCTTATCTATTTAAGCTGGTACCAAAACAAAAATTTGCAAACATATTTCGTTTGTGGAATTACTCGGTAAGAAGATCGAATTACAAGCATAACTTCTTTAACTTACTTTCAAGTCAAAATCAAATTGGATCTGATTGTATTTGGTGCCACAGATCTGCCTAGATCTGGTACAATCATATCTACTGAGATCTGGTCAGATCAGATCTTTTTTACAAAATAATTTTTTATAAAAATCATTTTTACTAGGGTTGCTAAAATAATAGGTCTTGTAATAGAAAAGTAAGAGGTTACCTTGTTACATTTATTTCGTCTTACCAAAGTCAATACCGGATAATACAGGATGCGGCTAAAGTAACTATATAATGTAAAAAATTTTGTAACTTCTGCGCTTGTGAATATTTCATTGTTTTTTTCTATTTCAGGAATTAAACTTGGAAAAATATAAAAATGGAAAATTGGCATAGAACATAAAATAATTTTTTTTTATCATTAACTTTATTGTCTTTTTCATTCCATTCAATATTTATTTAAAAAACAAATTATATAGTTACTTTAGCCGCACCCTGTAGAAGGATTTGCTGGTACACTCACAAAATAAATACAGTCATTTTTTGTTAGTTGTTGCTGAAGTTTTTCCGGACAGTTGTTTTTAAAAATAATAACAGTTGTTCGTAGAAGAAAAGTATTTTTTTACATTTTTCACAAGTTATTTAAAAATTTAACTAAAAGAAAATACGGATATTTCGTAACAGTCAAATTTTCTAGTCAATTTTTATTGTTTTAAAGTAAAACTAAAAAAATTAACCAAAAAAAGGTATTTTGTAGTAAAAGTTGTTTGAAATAAAAAAACAACAATATAATTATTTGAATTGTTTTTATTTTAAATTTTTTAGTAAAATCAAATATAAATTTAGTTCTTCGCACCATTTTGCTTGTTATTTTTATAGTAAAAATAAATTAACTTTAAGTTGATTTTACGGTTTCTTATAGTCAATTATTGATAGTCAAAAACAAATAAAAAAATTGTTCAATTAAATGAAAATGTCAGTAGACCGGTTTTTAACTGAATTTTATTACATACAGTGGTGGCCACGAATTTAACACAATTCAAGTTTTTTCTAATTTTAATGTTGTTGTCTTTATTTTTAAAGATTAAAATAGTGGCTAAATTTGCCAAGAAAGACAAGGAGATGGATCAGAAAATTGTACAGAATTTTAACGTAATGTTTGTTTTTTCATTTTATCACTTATTTTAAGTGGGCGTGGCTTTTACCGAAAAATTAGCGATAATAACCTTTTATCAAATTACATAGTAAAATTTAGGCAGTACTGATGGGTTCTGTACAAACTGTATATTTTTGGAAATCCTATAAAATTTCTTTATGTCTTGCATTATTTTTATCTACAAATATTCACCAGACTTAAAATTGCACCACTTTAAACATGACCAATTTTTCTTCGTTTTTAGCGTTTTTTAATAAAGTTAACAGCACTGAAATTTTAAAGTGAATAGTTTTATGCTTTTCTTACCACAATATAACAAATGAGTCAAGATTTTTTTTACGTTATAGTAAAAAGCATTTAATGTTAAAATTTCAGTGTTGTTAACTTTCTTTTAAAATCGCTAAAAACGAAGAAAAATTGGTCATGTTTAAAGTGGTGCAATTTTAAGTCTGGTGACTATTTGTAGATAAAAATAATGCAAGACATAAAGAAATTTTATAGGATTTCCAAAAATATACAGTTTGTACAGAACCGATTAGTACTGCCTAAATTTTACTATGTAATTTGATAAAAGGTTGATATCGCTAATTTTTCGTTAAAAGCCACGCCCACTTAAAAGAAGTGACAAAATGAGAAAACAAACATTATGTTAAAATTCTGTACAATTTTCTGAACCATCTCCTTGCCTTTCGTGGCGAATTTAGCCACTATTTTAATCTTTAAAAATAAAGGCAACAACAATAAAATTAGAAAAAACTTGAATTGTGTTAAATTCGTGGCCACCACTGTATATTATAATATTAAAACAAGATATTACTAAATATATATGACTATATATAAAATATTATACTCGTGTATCCATGCTTATTTGCATTTTTTTACCACTGTGTGTAATAGAGTTTGACTAACGATTGTAATTTGATTTTTCTTAACTTCTGTAACATTTTGTTTATAAATAAGAAAAAGCATTTTAAAAGCAAAAATTGTTGGACATTAGGCTGAGTAGGGACCGTGATACTGTAAGTAACACCTAATATTTGACTTCGAAGTAAAAAAATTATCAAAATGAATCTATTGTCAAAATATTAACAAAAATACACACAAAAAATTATAAAGGTAAAATTAACTAAAATACAATTTAAAATGAATAAAATTTCAGTTAAAAACCGGTATACTCACATTTTCATTTAATTTAACAATTTCTTTATTTGTTTTTGGATATCAAAAATTGACTATAAGGAACTGTAAAATCAACTTAAAGTTTATTTATTTTTTCTATAAAAATAACAAACAAAAGGTGCGAAGAACTAAATTTATATTTTGTTTTACTAGAAAATTTAAAATAAAAACAATTCAAATAATTGTATTGGTATTTTTTTATTTCAAACAACTTTTACTACAAAATACTTTTTTTTTGGTTCATTTTTTTAGTTTTACTTTAAAAAAATAAAAATTGACTAGAAAATTTGACTGTTACGAAATATCCGTATTTTCTTTTAGTTAAATTTTTAAATAACTTGTGAAAAATGTTAAAAATTGAAATAACTCAACGGAAAAACTTCAGAAACAACTAAAAAAAAGTGACTGTGTTTATTTTATGAGTGTATGGGATATATTCGATTAGACTTCAAGCGGGATGTCCTTAACTAGTCTTTAATGCGAAGGAGTGACTGGCTCAAACATTTTTTCGACCCAGCCTAGTACACAGTACTTATTTGGTTAAAAAAATTATAATTGTTATTTATTTTCTTTTCATATATCAGCCATTTTTATACATATTATTATCTGTAAGCTTACTTACATGCATAATAAGGAATTCGCATTAATGTACGAGTAATATAAAAGGTTTAATTTTTTCCATTACACAGTACACAGAGAAAAAGTATTTGCTATGGAAATTGAACTTGTTTCCAATATGAGTAAGTTATAAAAGTTAAAATTGTTATGATATAATAAAATTTTATCGAAAAATATGCAATTTGCCATTTTTTAATAAAAAGAAAGCAGTAATTTCATATTCAAATACTCATAACATGGACCATATGGCTCTAAATGGTACAAATTGCTCGCTTACTGGACTATATATACAATTTTTTTAGCTTAAAGAATACTTAAGGACTAAAGTTGAGAGATTTTTTTTATTTTATTTAAGTCAATATTTATTATAAATTTTTCTCCAGCTCAACGCAAAAATCGAAATATAGTTAGTTATATTTGAAATTGCGTACTATATTATTTTCATTTAAAAATAATTCATAATTATTTTTTTTCTTTTTGTAAAATGAATGCAAAGCATTATTCTCAACCAAGTATCTGCATAAAGATTGAAAAAAGAAACCAGGAAAATAAATATTACAAAAAGCAAAAACAAAGAAAAAGGGTATTAATTATTATTTAATTTAAATAAATAATTTAAAGAGATTTTTTCTGAAATACATTACGGAGAAATAATATGATTATTTCAATTTAATTTAATTATTACTTCGTATATGTAGGTTGCGGCCCTATGTTCCCCCTAGGAACCATAGTAGGTGTAAAATTGAAAGTCTACAATATTTAATTTCGCTAATTCCAGTACGAAAACCGTAACCAATATTGGTTTCAGGTTTTATTATATATATATGCATAACGGAAAGTCGTAACAAACTAAAATGTTGCAGCTTTAATCAAAACTGTAACCAAAATAAGGAATAAATTTATACTGGTGCGAAAGCGGTAACCGATATTTGTTTCGGTTGCCATAATAACTTATTTTTCTTAAACACTTTTATAAGTTCATTTTAGATTTTATAAGTGATTAATAAAGCAAATTTTTCATACAAAATTAATCTTATAAACGTACACTCAAAAAAATAAGTTAGTATAAAAATTAGTAAAACGTCTTGTATATCAAGTTTACTAGTTTTCAGCAATTTTTTTTGCTGAAATTCCATTTTCAGCAAAAATTTTAGTTATATTTTTTTAGCACTAAACTAATTTTGAACTAATGTTTTACTAATTTATTTTGCTATAAAAATTGTGCTGCTAACCGCATGCATAGCGTGGACGACAACCATATAGACAACATATATGTAGATGTCGCAGCTTGTCTGGAAACGGAAATGACAAAAAAAGAAAAGCAACTCTACACATATTCTATATTTAAAATTTCAACAAATAAATTAACTAAAGTAAAATTTCGCTGCAAGTTTTTTGAGTTTTTTTCAGTCTACTAATATTCAGCGAAAAGTTTAGTGATTTTAGCAAGGATGTTTTTCGTTTGCAGTCGACTAAGTGTTAGCAAAACTTTTGCTGATTATTACTGGTTTTTTGGTAAAAATCAGCTCGCTGATTTTCAGCAAACCTTTTGCTGAAATTACCAACTTTTTTGCAAGCACGCTCCTGACTAAAAATTTGCTGACACAGCAACATTTTTTGCTGACTTTACTGACTGTTTTTTTTTTTTGAGTGTACTAAAAGGTTTTTCAATTATTATGCATACCCAGAAAACAGATTCAGTTCTGATAACCGCATTTGTAGCCAATCGCATGGTTCAGTTGTGGTAGCAGAATTTTTCAATTGTGGCAACAGAAAACCAATCGACACAGGACTAATTTGACCGTGGCAACGGAATCTCAGTTGCATCAAGAATAATTCGGTAGCCGCAACCGAAAAATTCATTTAATGCAACTGAACCATTCGATTGGCAACAAATGGGGTTGTCAGAACCGAATCTGTGTTCTGGGTGTAACAACTCTAATATATTTGCATATTTCAAAATAATTTATATTTAACTGATTCAATAAATATATCAAAGTTCAATTGTATAAATAAAATAATTAAAAATTTTACCTGAGTTTTTTTTTTTAATTCACTGGCAGTAAAATTGTTTTCTAAAAGTAAACAAAAAATAACATCCAATTATTATTTTTTTTTAATTTATTGTTGTGCACACAGATATAATTGAAAAAATATGAATATATTTTTCTATAATACCTTAACAAATAATCAATTTTATTATTCCCACTTTATAATGATTTAAATTACATATTTTTATTATAATTATTTATAAAAATATATATGTATACTCGTATATATTTTTAATTTAAAATTATAATCAAACAACAAAAATAAAATATTACAAATTGTATTCAAACTTGTCGGTATTAAAATACTGAAAATACTTTTATGTTTTAAATGTAAACAACATCACTAGAACGCATTCAAATAAAAACTAAATTTAATTTGCCATAAACACAAAAGCATAACCACATTATTCAAGAGTAAAACACACACACACTAAAATTAAAAATATGTTTATACATACGCACACAAAAGAAGGAAGTGCAACAAAGTTGACATAAATTAAAAAAAAAAAATACATAACCCTATTAAAAATCTACCACAAATGCATTTATGTATGTCGAATTTTAACTAGAAATACAAACTCTTTAAAAGAAAATAATTTTAATTAAGTTTGCTGTAAAATCTTAAAATATACGCTAAAGAAATAAATTGGAAATGCGGACAGCGGGGCTGAAGCAGAAATTAATTCCGCGGGCTTGATTTTACCAGCCAAAAAGCCAGGGAACCCTGTCAGCAATGATCCGTTAGCTACTAACTGGGAATTTAAGTAAAGGTCTACGCAACCAATATCCAGACAAATTTGACCACAATTTTCTTCCCAGTGTAGAAAATCATTACCAGATATGTGGTTATGTAACTACATACTTGGTAATGGTAACTAGTTACTTTTGTTATTACATTTCTTATTACCTTTATATGGCGATGTCGCGAAAAATAATGAGTTATGGTTACACACCAGCATACGAAAAATCAAAAAATATATCGTTACCTATGTGCTTACCAGTACTGACAAAAATAATGAATCTATAAATAGATTTTCAAAAAAATAAATTATATAAAAAAAAAATATTTTTTATTGTATTATTTTTTTTTTTTAAATAAAATTTGCTGGTGCGGGAATCGAACCTGGGTCTACAGATTGCCAGTCAATAGCTCTACCATCTGAGCTATATCCACATATTATATTTAATAGATAAAAACATAATTGACCTACTGCACACAAGTAAGCTTACTCGCCAACATACAAAAAATCAAGAAATATGCGGTTACATATATCCCCAGTCAGAAAAATACAAACGGGAAAGCGGTGGAAAAGCACTTTAACAGGTGGTACAAGTACTGGCAAAAAGTGCTTTTTCATACCCAAAATGATAACATCATTAGACAAAAGTACCGGCTATTCAAAAAGCGACGGAAAAGCACTGGAGAAACAAAATTTTTTAACGTTGGCGAAACGCTGGCAAAACCAATAAATAAGTGGTCTGGAAATATATTTTCCAAAATTAAATTTAAAAAAAGTTATTATGTATTTTTTTTGGTCCTGCAGTGATTTGAACCCAGGCCTTCAGATTGGCAGACGATTGCTCTACCCTCTGAGCTAACGAGACATATAATATTGGATAGCTAAACACATAAATAAGTGATAATCGCTGCACAACTACTGCCTGTGCGAAAAAGCTAGCACTGGCAAACAGTTTTTTGGAACTAATATGCCAGCGTTGGGAGAGCAAAAAAAAAAAGTTGGTCTTAAAGGAGCTTTTTCACAAACATAAAAATTGATTTTATAGAACAAAAAAAATTTTAAATTAAAAAAAATCCAAAAAAAAAATTTTCCTTGCAACCGGATTTGAACTCGAAACCTCCTGACTACAAACCTTTTTTAACGAAGCGTCAGCATTTTTATAAAATCATTGCTCCACCAGTGAATTGGTTTTTGTACCACTGGTAGCATTGGCTAGGTAGCACTGGATAACCACTGGTTGCAAACCTTGGCATATCACTCTTAGACCATTCTTTGCCAGTGATTTTTTTTATAAACCACCAAATTTTTGTAAAACAAATGCTGGAAAAACGCTTTTTGCAAGCGCTGGCAAAGCGTCCCAAATGAGTGGTCTCCCAGTCATTTATTTTCAACACCATGGTTACCCAGTGGTATGTCAGTGCTTGATTTTTTGTACCACTGGCGATTTCTGATTGGGTCCTTACCACTGTTTAAAAAATATTGAGTCTAAAAATGGATTTAAAAAAATTTTCAAAAAAATCTAGAAAATTATTTTCTATTTGAAATAATGATAAAAATAAGTCATTATCAGTAACTCATTATTATATGTTTTAAAATAATGCAGAAGGTAAGTGGGTGTCATTACTGATAGTCCAAAAAATAATGATATGTCATTACCGTTTCTACACTGGGTTCTAGAATACATTCCAAAATAAATCGAAATTTTTAACATGAGTAACAATGTGCTTCAACTTGCAAGATGTTCGAATTTTCCAGCTCGTCAAAGCCCCAATAATATAATTACCTATTAAAAGTTACCCCAGTAATAAAAAAACAACTTATAAAAAGTTTTCATCTTAGGGTACCAAAATGAAAAAAGTAACGTATATAAGTGAATAAAAAAAATTTCATTTAGTACCATATAACGCCTCTTTATTGGAGACTTGTAGCCCAAATGAAGTCAAATAATGAGTTCCAAAAATCTTTTAAAAAAACAGATACTCCCAATAGCATCTCTTTATATTTTTATATGTGAAATCTTTTTATTTTTATAAATACTATTTTAATTATGTTTGAATAAAATCACATTTATGAAAAACTTTAAACACAAAAAAGTTTCTGCATGTAAATAACATAATGACGCGTTGTCATATAGACAATTAAAAACAGCCCAAAGATCAAATAAAAAGGAAATAAAATTGGGGGAATTTTGTTACATGATTTTTTTTTTTTTTTATCCATCAAGAAGATGATGAATATTTTCAAAGTAATGTGAACTTAAGTTGTTAATTCGTGTTTACGCTTATGTGTGTAGTTAATTAAAATTATGACTTTGAAGTGTAGTTGCTACTGTTTCATGTTACTGAAATCAGACACAGGTCTCTGCAAAACTATTGGGGACTTTTAGAGCAATAATGTTGTTTTTATTTCAATGTCAACAATGAACTGAGAATATAAAAAAATAAAAGAAATTCTTAGATACATATGGAGACGCAAGGAGCACTAAATATATTAATTCAATGAAAAAGACGTATTTAAAATATATTTGATTAATTATACCCTACACCACTACGTGGACAGGGTATAATAAGTTTGTGCTGATGTTTGTAACACCAACAATTATTGGACCTAAGCCCACCTTTTAGAAAACAGATCACCTCAGAATCACTTTTTGTTTCGATTTATCGCTGTCCGTCTGTCTGCCCATGCATTCTTGTATGCACTCTACAGGTCGCAAATATTAAGATATTTTGATAAAATTTGCGGCCCAAAGACGAAACTCGGTCCATGTTTAAGGCCTTGTGCCCATATAAGGGTCGCCCCCCCCCAACCAAATTGGCTTGTTTACACGCTGCAGGTCCCAAATAGGAAGATATTTCAATGAAATTTGGTTCGCGGACTCACGTGGTCCCAAGTCTAAAGTTTCTAGATAGATATGGGCTATATTTCCGATTTTCTCTTCCTTTTATCATTTTATAGAAAATTTTGATAAAAGTATATTTTAACATATTCGAATTTCGGATCCAAACATTAGTTGGCTGTTAACCAGACTGGTGTAGGGTATTGAATAGTCGGCATGCCCGAATTTAACTTTTTTTACTCGTTTTAATTATTTTTTTTTAACAAGGGTTTCATTCAAGGATAGTAACCGAAATGAACAACTGTTACCGTTTTTGTACCGGTATAACTTTAGTATTTATTTCTGTAAGTGTTATGGTTACGGATTTTGCTTTTGCCGGTAATACCGTAGCCGAAACAGTGGTACAGGCATAGTCCCGGTATAACCGAAATAAAAAATATTATTACACCCAAAAAGTACCTTTTTCATTATATTTCTATATTATATCATTATTTCGAGCAATGGGAATTGGAACTCAAGACCCCAAAAAATTACCTCTGACCCTTCCATGAAAAAAATTGATATGCATACCATCTTAAAGGATACATTCTTACATAATAAATAATACTGAAACGAATTTTATACCTTGAATCGTTTTTAAGTTATTGTCGATCTTGTAATCATACTTTAGTCAAATTTTATAGTTTTTTCCAATTCTCGTGAAGTCATATTTCGGAAACCGAAAGAGTCTTGGCTCTGAAATTTATGCTTTAATGATCAGTTATCATGTACGCTAGTTGTGGTAAATTTCATTGAAATCGGAGATGGTCAATCCGAAAATTCCACTTTTTTGTGTTAAATTGAGATGTTTTCACCTAATAGTATTTTTTTAAACGAATCAGTTTTTCAATTATATTTTGGAATTTTTTATTAACTCAAGAACCCGTAAGAATAACATATTGGAAATTGCCAACGTTAGAGATAAATAATTAGGAATTAAAATATATTTTTTTAATTAAAAAAGCTGTTCTCTTAAATAAAGCGATTTGAACCGAGCACTTCGTAATAAAAAATACGTTTTGAATTCAAGCTAATAGTATATTTAGACTGGGCAAAAACTAGTAGTTTTTGGTCATTTTTAGGTTTTGAGCCGAAAACTATAAAATTAATTTAGTTTTTCCATACAATTTTCATACAAACTGAAAACCAGATTCTACCTGGTTTTTGCCAAAATTGGCTTTTGTGATTTAGTTTTGTACAAAAACCACCTGGTTTTTGCTCAGTCTAAATTCAGTATAAGATTTATTTTTAAATATCAGTAAAAGCGTGTTTTCAATAGCTTTAAACATTAACAAATCTCACAAAAACTGTTCAAAAGATATTTCTTTACATTCATATATTTTTGTCAAATTCTTTAATTTTTTTCATATTTTGTTTCTAGAACCATAAGAACTACAACCATAGCACTCCAAAACTTGATAGATATCATAGATATATGACAGGCATCTTCCGTACCGAATATGGTTAAAATTTTAATAGTGTGAGGTCTAAATTTGTTATGCCTTTCTGTGGAAATACACCAATGGTGAAGTCCTTAACACAGAGTGGATTTGTTTCTTTCTTTTTTCAAATTTTTTGTATCACCTTATTTCTGTTTTTTCTTGCTTCCAGTCTAAAGCGAAGAGTATTCTGTTATTGTGTACTACATTATTGTGCAGTAAGCTTTAACCCCACTCTTTTATGCATATTACAGTTAAGCACTTGCAACACTTATGCAAATATATTAATGTCAAGGTAAATAATTATGTGTATGCATACTAAAGGGTTCTTCAATAAGAGCGCTACAAAAGTTTTTTTAAATAAAACAAAAACGGTTTTGGATATCAATGAAATTCTTTATTCCTGTCAAAGTACGTTCGATGCCATTATGTATGGACATCGATCTCTTTTGCATGGCTACCACGGGCACGCTTGCAGAAGTCCAGACGCTGAACCCAATTTTCGACAGTTTTCAAGCATAAATCGGCCGATATTCGTACGAAGTTCATCAATCGTGGCTGGCTTGTTGGCATAGACCATATATTTGACGTAGCCCCACAGGAAATAGTCCAACGGCGTCAAATCGTACGACCGAGGCGGCCAATCGACTGGACCATTTCGTGAGAACACGTTCTCCAAACTTGGTTTGCAATAAATTGATTGTGACATTCGCTGTGTGGCTTGTGGCGCCGTCCTGTTGGAACCACATGTCCTCCAAGTCCATATCATCCAAAATATTCGGTTATCATTGAACGGTAGCGATTCCCATTCACAGTAACGTGCCGGTCTTGATCATCACGGAAGAAGTACGGCCCAATGACGCCGCCGGCCCATAAACCGCACCAAACCGTAATTTTTTCGGGATGCAATGATGACTCATGGAGTACGTATGGATTGCTGTCTGACCAATAACGCATATTTTGTTTATTGACGAAGCCATGCATTATGACGACCATAAATTGAATGTAGCGCTCTTAACATTGAGGCCACTGACTCCGAATTTCGGTAGTAAATTTTAATAATTTCGACTCGTTGTTGGCTCGTATATCTTTCAATCATGAAATGGCAAACCTTACTGAAGAGAAATGTCAAAAGAGCGGCAAGAAATATGGCGTCGTTTGCTGTCCCTGTCTTTCTACTTTTGTAGCGTCCCTGTTGAAGAATCCTTTATATAATATGCACTTTCTACAATTTGGATACCTATTATGGTATTTTATTGTTTGAATTGTATGCACCTGTACAAGGGAACATGCATTGGTGCATGCACGTGCACTTGTTTAAAAAATTTTATAGGATTTTTTATTCAAACAATGAATGATAAGAGAACTTGAACATACAGCATGTTTGAAAGCATCCCTTTATTATATTCCCAGCTAATTTAATATTTGTTGTTTTAAATACTTCGTAGATAATTAACGAAAAATTTTTAAGGGGTTTACTCTCATTAGATTTTTTTTATTTTATTGAATTTTTTTCTTTTCAGATTTCTATAATTTTAATTTTTTTTATATGCTATAAGATTTTTGATGAAAAATTCTTTTAAATAAAAAGTTTCATCATATTAAACAAGCTCCTAATGCGATATTTTAATACATTTTGTGAACATAAATACAGGATGGCGCAAAAGTAATATAATGTGACTGTGATTTAATTTTTGCAAATGGCATCAAATGCCGTTATTCTTTGACATCTATGTTGTAGACAGATAAAAAATTATTTGACAACAAGCAATGTTGTCACCTAAACAATGTGGAATTATTGTTACTGCTAATTTGACCAATTTTCGGTCATACCATATTTAATGACCATAACCACTTAAGTGGTTATGTTAAGATATGACCCACATTAAATGCAACATGAACCATGCATTCCCTCAAAGTGACTGTTTGGTGATGTTTTGCGAGCAATAATGCAAAATGCCGTAAAACGAGCACAAATGGGCATCCTCAAATAAACTTTTTCTGAAAACAGGACTCATTTTTTCTCATTTCTATTCACATTTTGCGCCACAAAAGGTTGGCTGCCCAAGTAAAAAAAAATGATATGGAGCCATATAAAGTTATATTTAATTATATATAATCTTCTATGTAATTAGATATAATTATATACGAAAAATGAGAACGTCTTATTGTATCATATTGTATCGAATTGTATACAATTGTATACAATTTGGTACAATTTGATACAATATGATACAATTGTATCCGAATTTTGTCCTCATCCAATTACATAAAATTATATCTTTTTGTATAAAATTATATAAAATGTTATAAAAGTGGACACAGTTTGATACAATTATACCTAAATATTAACCCTATATTTTTACCATAATATATATGACCATATCGAACAATATACAAAATTATATTTTTAAATAAAAAAAGATATACAATATCTGGAGATCATACCTGAGGGATTTCAATTACAATTACTTGTAATTGAAATTACAAGCAATTGTAATTGAAAATTTTCAATTACAAATTACTAGTAATTGTAATTGAAAGTGATTTCAATTACATTTAGAATTAAAAAGTGTTTTTTGTTAAAATTTTGTATAAAAATATGACTGGGATAGGTTGCATAGGCATGGATGCGTATAAAAAGAATACGTCATGTTGGGATTACCCCTAACTTGTGCTTTTTGTCATTATTTATTTTCCCAAAAAATGTAATTGACATTTTACAAATAATTTGTAATTGTAATTGAGTTTTTTTGAATTACAATTACAAATAATTTGTAATTGTAATTGAGTTTTTTTCAATTACAATTACATGTAATTGTGTAAATGAATGTGTAATTAATTACAAAATGTAATGATTAACCCCCAGGTCTACTGGATATCCTATAATTTCGATAAATCTTCCATTACTTTTATCCAGATTTACCATGACAGTGCATTAAACATGAACAAATTTTTCTTTGTTTTTAGTAATTTTAAAATAAGGTTAACAACACTGAAATTTTTAACTTAATAGGATTGTGATATACAACCAAGATATAAGAGATCAGTCAAGTGTGCGTTATAGTATAGAGAATTCCATATTAAAGCTTCAGTATTGTTAATTTTATGGGCGCGTTAGCCATTTTAACTCACGCTCCTAAACAAAAACAAATTACTCAAGCACGAGCATTTCGTGTCTTACTCACGCAGACATGAGTATATTAAAAACTTACTCACAATCAGAAAATTCTTACGCAAAACAGTAAAAATTACTAAAAAACATATGATGCAAAAAATAAACTCACACGAATCATGCACGGGTTATATATTCTTACTCACGCTCACGTACGAATTATATATTCTCACTCTAACGGGCTAATTACTTTGGTATAGTAATTATTACTCACGATCACTTGTGAATAACTTCACTCACGATCGTGTCATGCGCCAATCCCTAGTAATTACAAAATCTAAAACTAGTTCAAAATCATTTTTAATATGGAACCACATTTAATACAATACGGTTTTAAAAGGACCTTATACATATATTTTTATAAAAAATCACTTTGAAAAAATTGCTAATGTGGGATAATATATAACACTATGCGACAGTCAAAATCGGGATGGGATGAAACCAACGGGAAATGTTATATCGGTCAAAAACAAGTTATACGTGTCCCGGCGTTTCGCTGGGTCACCCCTAGGACTCGAGATATATCTTTTTTTTGACACAACTCGAGAACCACTAGTCCGATTTTGCTCAAACAATTTTAAAAAAATTAAAAATTACAATTCCTTTAATCTGTTCATATAACGTTTTTCTATATACTCAACAGTTTTGCCGGTAAAAATAAATGTTTGTTACCGCTACCTTAAAAATCAATAACCTTTTGTTTATTACTTTTTTTTAATATTTTAGGCAAAAAATATTTTTTTCTTCATACATTTATTTTTACCGGCAAAACTGTTGAGTATATAGAAAAACGTTATATGAACAGATTAAAGGAATTGTAATTTTTAATTTTTTTAAAATTGTTTGAGCAAAATCGGACTAGTGGTTCTCGAGTTATGTAAAAAAAAAAGACCACCAAAGGTCAAATCGATATATCTCGATTCCTAGGGGTGACCCAGCGAAACGCCGGGACACGTATAACTTCTTTTTTACCGATATAACTTTCCCCGGTAGTTTGAACCCTTCCCGATCACTGACCCCTACCATTTGTCTCACAGTGTAATTATAGATGATTTTATAAAGAATGTTATATCGTTATATATAAAAGAAATCATGAAATATTGTAGATATGAAACCATACTAAGTTATATATGGGTTCATATGCGTCAATATATAATCATATATAACACCTATTATATAATATTTCTTAAATGGCTCCATATATAGTTTTATATTATTATGTATAGTGTCATACTAAGTTATATATAAACGTATATGTAATTATATCTTTTATATATTACTTTGTGTACTTATATATAGCACATACACTTATATGCAGGCCAGTATGTAATAATATAAAATCACATATGTCTCAATATTAAAACCTTTGAGGCAAAAATATTTAATATATGACTATATAAAAGTCTATATGCTTCAATTTAAAAGCATATATGGCCATATCTAACTATAAGTTACTATATGTAATTACATAAAATAATATATGATTATATCAAAACTTTTTTACTCGGGTGGCACTAAGTATTGGAAAAACCCATAACCTTAAATTTTTTGCGAAAAATTTACTTCAATAAATGTTAAAATGAATTTTTTTGTTAAATAATTTATGTACACATTGGCACAACATTAGTTAAAGCTCACCAGAACTTCGAAAAACTTAATTCAGTTTAAGCTTAAATCACGAAAAATTAAATTCAGATTTTAAAAATATTCATGTACCATTCCCTTAAACCATTCGTAAAGAATTCATTCATAAGCTTCATTCCCAAAGCTTTAATATGAATTGAATGAATTCCTAACTTGAATCATTCAAACCCCATGTTCATTCACCATTTTACTAATTGAATGAAGAAATTTTATTACCATTCACTTAGTGCAGTGTAGTTTGAAACTAACATATAATCAAAACCAAAGCATACAAGCTGTAACAAAGCATACGATACTATTTATTTCTGTTAGACGAATTTTAAACGTTTTTCATTTGTATTATGCTAATATTTCAGCAATTACATGCAAATTAAAATTTTTCATTTGATTAAGTGAATGAAAACAAATCATTTTTCATTCACCTTTTTATTAAATGAATTCAGGTAAATTGGGTTTAATTCAGTTAGAATTCAATCAAAATAGAATGAATTCATATAATTTAAAGCTATTGGGAATTAAGCTATCGAATTAATTCCATTAGAATGCTATTATGGAATGAAGTTTAACCCAAATTTCATTAATTTTTAAAAAATGAATGAAAGAATTAAGCCTTTTAAACCTTTGAAGCTCACGTGACAACATTGACATACCGTCAAAAAAAAAACATAGTGGAGATGGTAAAAAATTAAATTTAATAAAAAAAATATAAATAAAAAAGATATTTAATAAAAAAAATTTAATAATTTCATCAAGAAATATACAAATAAATAAAAAAAAAGAAAACAAAACAAAAGTTTTTTGTTCGAAATCGAGACCTTCTGAGTTTAAAATCACTTCCCTGTCACTCTGAGACAATGAATTTTTATATTAATTTAATTAAGTTTCGCTGGAATTCGTCCATTTGAACTTTTCATTAAATTAAAGCAGTTTTTCGTAAAAATTTATGAAAATTTTAATATTATTTACTAAAAACAACAAATGAAAAAATTTCATAAAAACTGTAAAGGGTTTTCATAAAATTTATGACATTTTTCATTCAATTTGTAAAGAAAACTTCATTAGTTTAGTAAACAATTCCATTAAAAATCGTCCAATAAAATTCTCTCTGTGCAGTGTAATATTTTTGGCACAGTTAATAATTTCTGTCTGGGTATAAAATATTATGTCTTAGTATCACAAAAAGAACATTCGTAATAAAACGTTTCGGTATTTTCTATAATTTCTTTAATATTGTTGTTTTTATCGATTTCTAATGAAAGTAAGCCCCTTAAAAAAAATTTTAAATTTATTTGAAAATTCTTTCTCTCTATACAGAGTGAATAAATAAATATCTGTGTTGTCAAAAATTTATAATAATCCAAATACAAAAAAACACACGACATGTCATCTTCTTTACTGCAGTACACATGTCATTTTATTGTATGTGTCTACACAACTTTGGTGACACTTAGCAAAATGTAGTTTATCTTGTATCCAAAAAAGTATTTTATTTAAGCTCAAATATGAATATTATTTTCACAGAATTTGAATATGACATGTGTTTTATTATTTATTTCTTTTTGTGGATTTTATATTTTTATGTAAAATTTAAATTTTTATGGGATAAGGGCGAGAGCTGTTTCATTCACGCGACAATTGATTTATATTATAAACACTTGCTACAGGGGTCTTTTTTATGTTGTGCGTAAAATAAGATATATTAAACGGAAAGGGGGATTAATTTTAAAGATATTTTATGAAAGAAATAAAATTATTTATTATGTTATGAGAGTTTCTAAATGTTTTATTTATATTTTATGAACAAATAAAATTTATTTAGTTGCTTAATTTATGTTATAATATATTAAAAAATTTAAAGAAATGTTTAAGTACATCGATGGCTATAAGTTGGTTTTGTTCTCAGTTTATAAGCATTTTTAGTTACAGAAAAATCTTGAATTCTGAAGAAAATTTAGAATTGTCAAAATAGGTTTCCAAATTATTCGATAAACGATTTTTTTTATTTCCGGGTTTTTTAAACCGGTTTTTGAAAAGGGCGGTTTTCGACTTATTCGAGAAACCGGTTTTTTCGCGTCGAATAATTTGACATTTTCAAATATTTATAAGGTGAAATTTTCTAATAAATTTTCTTTATTTGATCAATAACTATGCAAAATATTTAAGTGCCTATGCATAACATTTAAAAAATGAATTTTGTATGGAAAATTTGTTTTATAAGTCACTGAAAAATTTTCAAATTGATTATGCATATGAGCCTTAATGTTTGATTCCCTCCTTTAGGTAGGATTTATTCACTTTGTCGTTGCTATGACGTACATTAGTGGGCTATTATCAAAACAATTTTTTTTTTCGAAACAAAAATATTGAAATTCTTTCAAGAATTCTACATTTTTCCTCTATCTTAAAAACGTTCTAATTTGTTGACAATAAGTTAAGTAGGACAGATCTAAAAGTTGGTCCTAAAATTATATGCATTTTTCCATTTCCTCAATAAATAAAAATAGTTTTTTCTTATTTTTTAGCTTTTCTCCTCCCGTGATAAAACATTTTGCGATTTGAAACCGTAAAATTGTAATAAAAATTTTAAAAATCACAAATTGTTTAACATTAATTGGAAAACTACAATCTTCATAAGACCAAAGTTATTTTTTGCGACATTTCCAAATCGTCCTGTCTATTAAATTAATGTAACAAATCTTCCACCCCAATTTTGTAACAATTCCGGAGGAAGTGAAAAATCATTCTTGTTTTTTATGGAGGTTAATAGTTTTTTCGCAAAAATTATGAACAAAATACTGGGCTTTTAGATCTGTCCGAAAGTTTTTTTATTTAGAAACAAAAAAAAAAGCACAAGCAGCGCCTCTGGAAATAATAACTTTTAGCTTTAAGGGTGGATTCGAACTACACTAAGAGAATTATCATCACTTCAGTAATGAATTTCTTCATAGTTTCAATGAAAATTGTCACTGAAACTCGTCCATTGAAACTTTTCATAGAATCTATGAAACAGGTTCATTAAAGTCAATGTTTATGAAAAGTTTATGAAATTAATAAAACTTTTCATAAAATTAATAGGCCACTAGTCCAATGAGTAAATCATTCAGCCAATGAAGAGCTCCATAAAATCTATGAAGCAATTTCATTTACTATTATTTGTTATAGTTGGTTGTAGTCGTTGGTAAGCTGGAGTGGATAAATAAAAAGTACTTAGCAAATGCAAAAGGCGTAATAAAATCGTAGTATATTTTACGGATGTCCAAAATATATCTAAAGAAAGAATTCATTAAATAAAAAAGGGTCATAAAACAATTTCGAAAAAATTAATATGATTTATAAAAAAATTTCATAGTCCAAAATTAATAATAAAAAATTAATTAAAAAAAAATAAAAATTATAAAAGATTATTCTCTCAGGAAATTATATATTATAAAAAAAAATAAAAAAAAGTAAATACTATTGAACAATTTCATATATATAAAGAACATTTTCATTAAATTTATGGAGATCTAATTTATGAAATTCAATGAATTTTGTTAATGAAATTATGAAATTTTATGAAATAAAAGCTATGAAAAATTTCATAATATTAATTAAATATTACATACATAATGAAATTCTTCATTGGTTCTACGAAAAAAATTCTATGAAATTATATCATTAATATCATGAAGGATAATTCTCTCAGTGTATTTGGAATAATTTAAAACCGAAAACCGGTTTTTCCAATAGGTCTAATACTTGACAAATCTAAGAAAATTCCTATAATTGAAGAGGTGTTTAAAAAAATATTAGATTCTACACTGAGAGAATTTTCATTACTTCAGTAATGAATTTCTTCATAGTTTCAATGAAAATTGTCACTGGAACTCGTCCATTGAAATTTTTTATAGAATCTATGAAACAGGTTTCATTAAAGTCAATGTTTATGAAAAGTTCATAAAATTAATGAAACTCTTCATAAAATTAAGAGGCCACTTCCAATGAAGAGCTTCATAAAATCTAAAGCAATTTCATTTACTATTATTTATTATAGTTCGTTGTTGTCGTTGCTAAGCTGGAGTGTATAAATAAAAACTACAATATGATTTATAAAAAAATTTCATTGTACAAAATTAATAATAAAAAATTAATTAAAAAAGAATAAAAATTATAACAGATTATTCTCTCAGGAAAAAAAAAAAATTAGAAAAAAGTAAATAATATTGAACAATTTATATATATAAAGAACATTTTCATTAAATTTATGGAGATCTAATTTATGAAATTCAATGAATTTGTTTAATGAAATTATGAAATTTTATGAAAGAAAAGTTCTGAAAAATTTCATAATATGAATTAAATATTATATACACAATGAAATTCTTCATTGGTTCCACGCAAAAAATTCTATGAAATTATATCATTAATATCATGAAGGATAATTCTCTAAGTGTAATAAATTTTTTACATATGAAAATTCTCCGAATATGTATATTTTTTTATAGAAAACTTTACTCAGCAGATTTTTATAACTTTTTGTGAAGAAAAACTTTATCCTTTCCCAGGAAAATTCTTGATAATCGGTAGCCAACCACACCAATTCTACAATTGGTTCCACTGCAACCGATTCCATGGAACTAGTTCCGGAACCAGTTCCTGGGATCCTATATGGAAGGTGTGAGTGACGTAGAATTAGTTCCAGAACTAGTTCCGGAACTGATTCTAGAGCAACCGGTTCCACTTTGGAGCTATAGAAGGGGTAGCTTTTGGGACAATTTCAAACAAATAGAATCGGTGTTAGAATCGACAGTAGAAGGGGTTGTGAATGAAAAGTAGCTATTCTTCAACCGATTCTTTGGAAGAGAAAATTTTCCTTTATCCAATATATTGGAATAATTTAAAACTACTCTAATTAAATATCGGGCATTAAATTCCATATTATCATTACTAAATCTTTATAAATCTCATATTATTTCTGTTTTATTTATTTTCTGTTTAATCGCATCTGCGGTATGCTATACGATGATTAATGAGACAATTTTTATTATTTTCTTTTTTTTATATAATTTTTCACCCCTCTTCTTTAGTTCTTAATTTTTTGTATTTCATAATGCTTTACATATTGATGCATGTTCATTAGGGCGGAATTTTGTTAATGTATTTCATCAATTTTCTTTTGTAAGTTTAATAAAACCCTGGTACAATATTGTCATACGTGGTCCAAAACTAGTATGGTGAACATTTTAGCAACATCGCGGAACTCGCAACCCTGTACCCTTGAGGTCAAAGTTTTGGTATTCTGGAATGATCAAAACAAATTATTTGTGTCTTGTGATATATTGTTGCTTAAAAAATTTAATATGCTGAATACAAACACGAAAACATTTTTGAAATTACTCAAAGGATTTCCTAGATATCGTATTTCTTTTTTAGTTTTGCAAAATTAAAGATACACACAAAAAATTATGACGGTAAAATTAACTAAAATACAATTTAAAACGAATAAAATTTCAGTTAAAACCGGTCTACTCACATTTTCATTTAATTTAACAATTTCTTTATTTGTTTTTAACTATCAATAATTGACTATAAGAAACCGTAAAATCAACTTAAAGTTTATTTATTTTTATTATAAAAATAACAAACAAAACGGTGCGAAGAATTAAATTTATATTTGATTTTACTAAAAATTTTAAAATAAAAACAATTCAAATAATTGTATTGTTGTTTTTTTATTTCAAACAACTTTTACTACAAAATACATTTTTTGGTTCATTTTTTTTACTTTAAAACAATTATCTTAATTTTTGCATTAAAAAATACAAAAATTGTTTTTTCGGACTTTCTATATTTTCATATATTTAGTTAGAATATTCTTCCACCTCAAGTCCAAATTCCAATATGATATTTTCATATTAGATTTTTATTTGTTGTTTCAAAAAGGGTTGATCATTTTCATGATAGACAATACAATTGTTTCGTAGACATCACTCTACTCTTCAGTTGTCCGCAATAAGAAAATTATAACTTTCTTACTCAAACCGAGACATTACATAAGGTACTGGTTTTACCAAATCAGACAGTTCATATACGAAAGTACAAAATTCTCATCCCGTTGGTTTTTTGTACCTTATGTAATGTCTCGGTTTGAGTAAGAAAGTTATCATTTTCTTATTGCGGACAACTGAAGAGTAGAGTGATGTCTACGAAACAATTGTATTGTCTATCATGAAAATGATCAACCCTTTTTGAAACAACAAATAAAAATCTAATATGACAATATCATATTGGAATTTGGACTTGAGGTGGAAGAATATTACTTTAAAACAATAAAAATTGACTAGAAAATTTGACTGTTACGAAATATCCGTATTATCATTTAGTTAAATTTTTAAATAACTTGTGAAAAAAGTTAAAAATAATTTTTCTTCTTCCAACAACTGTTATTACTTTAAAAATAACTCAACGGAAAAACTTCAGAAACAACTAAAAAAAGTGACTGTGTTTATTTTCTGAGTGTACCTATGTCTAGATTTTCAGCAAAATTTCCACAGTATCTTGAAAACTGTGTGATTATTTGGAGAAATATATTTATAATCGTGCTAAGTATACAAAATTGTGTTACAAATGATTTGTTGCAAGACATATGTAATTAATAATGTAATATAATATGTGCTCCAAAATTCCCAAAATTTTAACTCAAAGTGCACTGCTTAGGCTAAATAGACTTTGTTTACTTTTTCACAACATTTTTTTAGGCCATGCGTAACAATATTTCGCCTGCGCTTTTACGACAAATCAAAGTTGAAATTTTAATACCCCCCTAATGTTCGCATACAGGCGGTATTTAACTCATAATAGTGTAGTTTTTATGATTTTTATATCCCTGCTGGCTGAGTGACAATGACAACGCCTTTGAAATCTTGAAGTTTGTATTTCTAAATGCGTCTGTGTATTTTTATTTTCTTTGCCCGAAATGATTGCAGAAAAAGTGTGAAAAACGATTTAATACCATTTGGCAGACCGAGTCAATTCAACTGCACAAAACTATATGTTAAAATTTTACTCCCCAACATGTTCCTATTTGTTTATTTTATTTTTTCTTTGTTCCCTTTTTCTAGTTACACATATGCATACATCATCATGCATAATGATGATTTGGCATCTTTACAACATATATGTTTCCTACATGTATGATGAAAAATTACCCTCAAAAATTATTACTATCAGTAAAGAAAAGCACGTAAAAATGAAAAATGATGGAGCAAGTGTACATTTTTAAATGAAGAAGTCATATAACACCATATCAAATTTTATAAGGAAAGCATATAATATTTTTTAACTTTAGTTCAAAATTCGAACTGAATTGTGTTAAAGAGGAGTTTTTGTTAAGATTGTCTATAGAAACGCTAAAAATTATATTTGTTAAAAACATATCAACCAATCTTAATGCTTGAAAAACAGATACAGTTTTACTACCAAATCTAATTACTTTCATTTATACTTGGTTAAATTGAGGCCCCAAAATATTTGTTGCACAGTGTTATTTACATTTTATATACTTATACTTCTATAGACTGAGAGAATTATCTATATGGTGTTAATGATGTTTTGCCTAAAACCAATGAAGTTTCACTAGAAATCGTCCATTGAAACTTTCTTTGAATTAATGGAAATATTCATAAAATATTGTGAAAATTGTCATTTTATTTGTCAAAAGTTTCATTAAAGTTTATAAAATATATGAAGCTTTTTCGTCAAATTTGAGAAATGTTTCATTTACTTTGTGAAGAAAACTTCATTACTTTACTGAAAAATTTCATCAAAACAAGCCCAGAAAAAGTCTCTCTGTGTAGGCTTTTTCATCATTGGGCAGTAAATAAAAAAAAAAATTACTGAAAGTATTATGATATAATTGCTGCATGTACTGGCTGTCCCGTTTTGTTATCGCAAATATCATTCTACGTGCCACATACTTACAATATTTCGTTATAATCATTAAATTTTGAATGTTCCTTGTAATGGTAGAAACAGTGTTTTGTATCCCGCGCGCAATGCTCTTAATTCTATAAATGATATTGCATTCAATGAAAATCCAAATCACTTTTTTAAAACTTGTGCTTCGAAAAACATCCTTTTTTCTAGATTTTTGTTTTATGAATATTAAAAACTTTTTTACAAATACCCACAATATTTATTTAATCTGGTCTATAAGGAATTTTGTATGTTCCTAATATTTATATCATAACGTCATCTCACCTTTCAATTAGATTTTAAATTCTTATATTGCTTAGATTAAGAATTTCTTAAACTTAAATGATATTCTCCTAAGTAATGCCTGAAATGGTGTAAAAATTTATATTTCCTTTATAATATATTCATAAAGGTTGTTAACGATATTTTTTTACAAAGTTAACCATGAATTGTGAAAATTCTGTAATCCTAGATTTGTATAAGTAGCACATTAAACTACTCAATATCGTTATTATGAAAACCTGTTCATATCACTAAAATCAAAAGAAAAAAATTAAAAATTACATGTGTTAAAATTTCTAAAAATAGATGTATTTTCGCTCACACATATCAATGTTAAATATTTAAAGCAAATATCTGATAAAGCGATGAGTGTACATTTGGGATAATTATGGACCATATAAATGAATTTGTATCTATTCTAAAATAAATAGAATCCTCAATGTTGCCAAATTAGATGTTAAATTTACCTTCAATAGACAATTATTTGAATTTTGGACAGCCAGATTTTTTCTTATTAAATTTAATTAACTTCGATAGAATTTTTGGAGCATACTCTAGTTTTCACTTGTTGATGCACAGAAAGTATTTTAAAACTAAAATTTCTAAAATTAAAAATAAAAATCTGTGTTTATCATACACAGAGTTGAATAGAATCAGCTGAGATATCTTAAGAATTAAGGTTCAAAGCAAAAAAGAGTAATAATAACAAAAGGATAAAAATAGCATTGTTAAATTTCGTTGATGTTAGTCTAAGTTGAGTTGTTGATAACAAACTCGATTTGCTTTCAACAGTCACATAAGTAGACGATTATCAAAATATTAACCCACTCAAAGGCGAAAGGCACTGATGATGGCTTTGTAGCTAAAGCCGAAAATGCGCATGTCTTATCAAATTTTCTCAATAATTTTTATTCTTTGTAATTTACTTGTAAAAATTGTATCATCTTTCTTTGATTTGAAAATAATTTAAACAGAAAGTGATATTAATTTATGATCTTGAGTCAAACTAAAATAACATTCATTTACTTAAATAACAGATCAACTAAAAAAAAAAGAAACCTTTCCCCCATTCATTATAATATTAAAATTTAACAATGATCTCATAAATTATGTGTTTTCACCAACTTTTATCCGCAACAAATATTAATTTCTTTAAGTAACTTCAAATATTTCCCAGAAGAAGCAAACATGTTGATACTGCTGTAAAATTAAGTTCGACTTTAGAAATAAGTTCAAAAATTTTATTAGGTATTTTATAGGGAAAATTAGTAATTTCCTCTAAAAACTGAACAAATTTCCTCAAAACATTGTCAAAATATCTTTAATAGCTTATATTGGATTTTGTAAAAAACAATTCAATTATATCCTTTATAAATTCATAAAAGGAATATATACATATGTATTTATATATAGGGGAGCTTGGGGTAATTTGGGAATAGTGCCCAAAAAAGTGCCCATTGTTTAATTCTTTACAGGAATATATTACATAGGGTGCTTTCTAGTTTTAATATCAGCCTTAGTGTAAAAATATAAATTTTTTGTTTGATTTTTTTGGGGGTTTTTTTTTTGCAACAAAATAATTAGGGAAAATTTGTTTCTTTAAATCAATTAATATGCTTAATGGATTTCATTAACTATTAAATAACAACATATTAAAAATCAAAATAAACAAAAAATTTAAAATTAATTAAAAAAATGAATACAAAAAGTTGATTTAAAAATCAATTACATTTTTTTAACAATTTTTTTTTATTTTTAGCTTTAAGTAAAAATGAAAAAAAATTAAATCGAAATTTGTCTACTTCGCAAATATTTTTGCATTTCTTATAATAGTCTAATTTTTAAAATTGACTTTTTAATTGACTTAGCACCATTTAATTAATATTTAAGGATTTCCCTTAGTAACAAAGGATCAGTTCTGCTATGTTAGCGTTTTAAAGAATGTCCAAAATTAATTTTTTTTTATATCAAACACTACACTCTAATAAAAATTCATGTAACTTTACCCCATTTATAGTAGGTATTTTTTCTCCTACTATAATTTCAGTAAAAATACATTTTTTTGCCTAAATTCAAATATTTACATACGTTGCGTCTACATTAATTAGGCATAAAGTATGTAATCATACCTATTTATGTGCTTAAAAAATGTTTAGGAACATACGAATTTCATGTAAAATTACAGAGTTTGTGCCTAAAATAGCATTTAAAAATATGTAAGGATATAGACAAAATGCTAACAACCACACGTAAAATATGTATTTATACATTCCTGGTGCTTTATATTAAACAACCCAAATGATTCCCACTGCCAATTAAAGGATTTAAAAAGAATAAATGTACTTTTAAAGGATATTTTATTAAAAATTGCAATTGTTAATTTTAAACAATTAAAAACAATAAAATAACAATAAAGTAACTAATATATCAATTAAATAAAATAATAAGTTGCATTTTCGCCAGAATTTTAGGCTCGAGCCAGCTTCGCTCATTTATCAATGAGCAAGAGCTGAAAAATGGCTCTTTCTCAGAGTTTAGCAACAATTTGGCTACCTCGCCGTGTTAAAAAAAATAATAATAGATTATAAATTTAAAAAAACCGCACTTAACAAATTGCAAAATAATGGCGGAACGCGAAAAATGGCTTTATGGTAAAAAAAAAATTAATTAAAAAACTCAATTAGCGATTAACATTCTGCAAGCGAATATAATGATGCAAAAATTTTCCTTTTTGCAAATTCAATTTTTCGGGATTTTTTTTTTGCATCTAGCCACCAAACTTTGTTGTATGAAATGTGTATTATAGTCCCTACATTACGAATTTAAAAGAACCACACTTAAGTAATGGCGGAACGCGAAAAAAAACTTTATGGTAGAAAAAATTAATTAAAGCACACAATCAGCGATTAAAATTCTGCAAACAAGTATAACGATGGAAAAATTTTCCATTTTGGAGAAAAAAATTTTTGCGATTTTTTTTCGCAAACTAAGCAGCAATCCTTGGTTTGTGAAATTGGTACTATAGTCCCTAGATTATGAATTAAAATAAAAAAACACACTTAAAAAACAGCAAGATAATCGCGGAACGCAAAAAAAGCTTTTGTGGTACAAAAAATGAATAAAAAAACTTAATCAGCGATTTACATTCTGCAAACAAATATATTGATTCAAAAATTTTCCTTTTTGCACATTTTTTCGGAATTGTTTTTTTTTCGCGTTCCGCGATTATTTTGCAATTTTTTAAGTGTGATTTTTTAAACTCATAATCTAGGGACTATAATACCAATTTCATACGCCAAAGTTTGGTGCTTAGTTTGCAAAACAAAAAAAAAATCGCGGAAATTTTTTTCCAAAATGAACAACTTTTGCATCATTATTTTCGTTTGCAGAATGTCATTCGCTGATAGTGTGTTTTAATAAATTTTTTTTACCATAAAGTATTTTTTCACGTTCCGCCATTAATTTTTAATTTTTTAAGTGCGTTTTTCAACTTTATAATCTAGGGACTATAATACCTATGTTATATAACAAAGTTTGGAGGCTAGTTGCAAAACAACAAAAAAGATTTCAAAAAAGAGAATTTTTTAATCAATTTTTTGAATTAATTTTTTGTACCATAAATGCTTTTTTCGCGATCCGCGACTTTTTTTTGCAATTTTTTAAGTATGGTTTTTTTAAATTTATAATTTTTTAAATTTTATATCCTTACGAAAACGGACCAAAGTAAGGTAGAAATTATTTCTTTTTTTGTTGTACTTCACTGCATCTAGATGGTACATGGCGAACAAAAATCATACCATATTGTGGCAAAAAAGTGCTTAGAAGGAAGGTAATAACAGGTAGCATTAATTTTATTGTGTCACAGAAGTTGCAATGTCTAATTTAGATGCAATAAATGCAACAAAGATATCAACTATGTCTAAAGGGCTTACGAATAGCGTTTAGTTTCTGCTACATTATTACGTTTTTTAAAACTTTAGTGGTCAAAATATTAGGTGTAGTCACGATGGCATTGTACACACAAAGCAAAAAAGAACAATTTGGACCGCCTTGACTCTAGTCTGAAAATCCAACAGCAAACCAACAAAAATATGATAGTTGAAACAATTTCCTATAGGAGCGTAAAATCTTTTTTATCAGCTTTCATTTGTACATTTAATACCTACAAATAGAATAACTTTAGATGCACTTCTTTGTTTTCAATATAAATTTATTAACTTACGTATTAATTCAGCAAATAGAATGATTTCCTCCAATTTTCTTGTTTTTTTTTAATGTTTGGTATTGGCCTTATGAGAAAAATTTCTCCGGCACTTTTCTAGTTTAAATCGTTACTTTCCGCTTACATTTACTTATAAATACATTCCTTTTCATTTTAGTACTAAAAATTTCCAGTATTTTCATTTATATTTTGACATTTTTACTGTTACTGTTTAAAGTATGTATAATTACATATTTTATGCCTAACATGAAAATTTAGGCACAATGTTTGTAACTGTACAGAATAAATGTTTAGAAACTTACAAACATGTATACAAACATGCACAATACTATATTTTTGCTTAATTTTGTAAACAAATGCATGTAATTCAGATTTGTACATACATTGTGCCTAAAGTTACTCATTTTCTGTAATTTTACATGAAAAATTACGTGCTTAATAGTAGCAATTTTACAAGCATTTTTTAGAGTGTAGTACATAAGAGAATTTTTTTACATATTTTTTACCCTGTTGCAATGGTTAACGAAACATGTGATGCCAAATAAGCTACCCAAATCAGTTGTTAGATGTTCTATTTAAATATGCAAAAACTTGTCCAAAAATTACGATTTCTTACATTACCCCACTTCCCATAAAAGACCATGTCCCCTGTGTACATATTTATATTATTTTTTATACTGTTGGCATTATTCTCCTGGAAATAAAAATAAGAGATGTTTTTCACTTGACATTTTGTTCATTGGTTTATCTTTGGTTCATTTTTTTATTTCTATACATACACAAATGTATGACATTGTTTTATGTTTAGTAGTATGTTAGGTTGACATTTCATCATAAGCATCATAATTATCATCACCAACATCCAAATACAGTCATATGTACAATGTGGTAAATGCAATATGATGTTGCACTTACTACTTACTTATCGTTGAATCGGTAGTGTGTATATTAGGGATGCAGCTTTTTTGATAAAGTGCCAAATTTGGAGACTTCCAGTCCCGCTATCTTCTATACATTTGATCTTTAAAGTATATGGTGAACACTTAACCCAAATCGCAAATCCCAAGCGCAATCCTGGTAATGTTAAGTTATACTGCTCTAAAAAAAAAAGTGAATGATGTTGCAGCGGATTTGAAATAATTGCGGTGTGCTGATTTCGAATCTGCAAACTCTTTTTTATCAAATTGGCTACAGATTTTTCACAATTCCCGATTTAACTTTTTCCATTTTTCAACCAATTTTTTCAATAAAAAATATATAATTTAGTAAATATAGCTCAATAAAGAACACCCTTTACAAAATTAGCCTTTTTTAATTAAATTTAGATTAGAAAAAAATATACTCTACTGTACTACAAATCTACTGTACTGTTACTGAATTTTTTTTTTTTTTCTAAAAATATTAGATATCATTCACTATCGATTTTTTTCAAAATTATTGTGACTTTCAATGTTTATTTTCGTACTCATTCAAAATGAGTTCGATTTAAATATGAACTTTGAAAATCACAATAATTTCGCAACAATATCAATAGTGAATGAAATCTGGTGTTTTAAGAAAAAAACACATTAATTTTTGTCTATAGCGTTTACTTGATCCAAATACATATATCAAGGTATTCCGAAATTGGTAGATCTTACGCAATAGCACTCAACTGATGAGTATTTATAAGCTGATTTTGGGGAAAACCCTAAAAATTCGAGGGTACATTTAATTCTCTACCCTCGTTTGAAGATGGCCTTTTTATTTAGTGAATTTTAAAATTTTTGTTTCGGATTTTTGGACAAATTAGGGCTGAAAAGTTTGGTAATGTTGAGATTATTAAGGGTAAAATATTTAAAAAATTTTACAGAGTGATTCTGGTGAACCGCAGTATCATTTCGTTTCAAACAAATAATTTTTGCTTTTGCTTGCTTTTTCCCACAAACTTTTAATTGCTTTTTTCCAAAAATTCGATTTTTTTTTTCAAAACCTACACTATGAAGACCAATTTCAGACGCGGTTAGCGGACTATATGAACTCTTAGTTTTTTTTCCATAATAAACTCAATAGTCATCGTCGTTTGAGTGAGATTAAGAAATTCAATACAACCAATTGTACATCTTATCTGGCGATATATTACCAGCAAAGACATATTTAGCGGGCCGTTTTTTTAAGCATACACTAATAGAAGAACCTGTAAGGCTTTTAGTTAAAACTACTAAAATATTTGTTACAATTCCGTTGTTGAAGAAACTGCTGAAATTATTAAAATATTTTAGAAAAAATTTAGTAAAATGGGAAATGCAAACTAAAACTGTTACGTATACAGTATTTAAGTTATATTTGGGTTCAGTTTTAGTTAATAGAACATAACAACTTTATCTTTAGAAATCATTAATAAAAATTGATAAATAATCAGTAGACCAAAAATCACAAAAAATTAAAAATTCTCAATGATTGGTTTTCGTTTTATTTTAAGGCAAAAAATCTAGCCTTCTGAAAGTGGCAGTTTACTACTTTTTAAGCATATATTTCTGTTGATTTTAGCAAGATGTACTGTTATTTGCATTCAACTAAATTTAACTCAAAAATAAAGAAAATTTTGTAAAGGGTGCGGCTAAGATGTAAAAAAATTGTAACTTCTTTGCTTGTGAATATTTCGTATTTTTTTACTATTTCAGGAATTAAACTTGGGAAAATACAATTGCTAATACGCTACACAATTGCGCAAAGAACTAAAATTGTTTTTCTATTCCTTTTGTTTTTTCATTTCATTCAATATCAAATATAAAAAAAAACACATAGGTACTTTAGCCGCACCCTGAAGATATAGCTGTTTGTTTTTGTTAGTTTTGGTCTATTAATATTTAGTAAAATATTATGCAGATTTTACAGTACAGATTGTCATTTGCAATTAACTAAAAGTAAACTCAAACATAAGTAAAATTCTGTAGATTTTACAGTTTTATTTTTGCTGTTCTTTCTAGTATTTGCCAAAATATCTGATCTTTTCAGCAGTTTTTTTGCAATAATTTATCACTAATTTTTAGTAGTTTTTTCTGCTACTTTTACAGGTTTATTTCTACGAGTATATGCTTTATATAAGAACAATAAAAAATAGGGGCTGCACATTCCGAAATTCAACATTTTGCAAAATATCTGCCACCCTAGTGAATATATATGTATGAGATATTTCTCCCTTATATTTTTTCTTCAAATTTAATTTCGAAATTTATGATGTTGGTTATGTTTGTTGGTTTTTTGAATGGTTTATTTAAGTTTATGACACACACACAGACAAGTGATTAATGACAACAATTTCTCAGGTTGCTGATACACGTTGTAAAGAAAAAATTAATATAATTTTTTATTTGTGTGGAAAAGTTTTTTCTTTTCTTAATTGAAGAGAGGAGTGAGATTTTTAGAAACATTATAAATAAATTAAAATTTGGAGGCTAAGATTTTTTAATTAAATTACAATTATTAATTCTTTAACACTTTTTGGACGAAGATCTTAATAAAAATCTATCTTAAAACCTACTGTCAACAACAAAAAAAATCTGTGTTCGCTAATTAGAATGTTGTGGGAAATAAAACTAAAATAAGTCCATTTATGCTACGTAGTAGTACAATAAATTTGGCAGACAAAATTAGTAACCACTGCTATATTTTAGTAAAAGGTTTGTAATTGAAAATGAGATTGAAAATTTTACTAAACATCCCAGTGTATAAAATCATTACCAGATATGTGGTTATGTAACTACATACTTGGTAATGGTAACTAGTTACTTTTGTTCTTACATTTCTTATTACTTTTATATGGCGATGTCGCGAAAAATAATGAGGTGTCGTTACACACCAGCATACGAAAAATCAAAAAATATATCGTTACCTATGTGCATATCAGTACTGACAAAAATAATGAGTCTAAAAATAGATTTTCTAAAAAATAAATTACATAAAAAAAAATATTTTTTATTGTATTTTTTTTTTTAAATAAAATTTGCTGGTGCGGGAATCGAACCTGGGTCTACAGATTGACAGTCAACAGCTCTACCATCTGAGCTATATCGACATGTAATATCTAATAGATAAAAACACAATTGACCTGCTGCACACAAGTAAGCTTACTCGCCAACATACAAAAAAATCAAAAAATATGTGGTTACATATATCCTTACCAGTGTTTAAAAAATATTGAGTCTAAAAATAAATTTCAAAAAATTTAAAAAAAAATCTAAAAAATTATTTTCTATTTGAAATAATGATAAAAATAAGTCATTATCAGTAACTCATTATTATATGTTTTAAAATAATACAGAAGGTAAGTGGGTGTCATTACTGGTAGTCCAAAAAATAATGATATGTCATTACCATTTCTACACTGGGATGAGTATACTAAATTTTAAAGCACCGTAAGTTATTTGAACTTCACGTGAAAAAACTGCTATACTCCATATAAAAAAAATATTTTTCACGCCACTGAGTTTCACGTGAAAATTGCATAGACTTTGTTTTCACGCAAATTTTATATACAAGACTATTATTTGACATGTGTGACATTTTGTGTTTATTGTTTTTGTGGCTTTCTAAATACATAAAAATAAAATTCATTTTCAAAATATAAATTTCTATTTAAGACCTTTAAAGTTTTAGGGAACATTTTCCACGTGAAAAACAATTTACGGTGCTTAATGAATAAAATCAAATGATAGAAGTTACTAGGTGCTATTAAATTTCTGAAAAATGTAAACTACTATTCTATTTAAAGTCGGTTTGTCTGATGTAATTTTTATAAAATAATGTAACATATTTCGTTTTTTTTATGAAATTATAAAATAATTAAAGTTTTTTTAGAATTCAGATATTATACTGAAATGTTAAATCTTAGATAATTTGTTTTGCTATGCTGTCGTATAAATTCCTAATACATTTGGTTTTTTTATGAACCACAGTTCTTTTACTCCAAATACTTGTTGAAAGGTGCAGTTCTGGCTCTTCTGATTACAAACAGACTGTATAGGATGTGGGTGACAAAATTTGAATTAGCCACTCCCATCGATGTGCCGACCGTGGTGTATCTCGTTAAGAGGTGACTCCACGAATCATAACCTTTGTAGAGAGATGCCGGTTCGATCACCGGCCATGGCCTACATAAAAACAGTTTTTCATGTAGAGACAAATTAACAGCTAAAATTACTTGATCAATTGACACATAAACTAACCACCGACGAGACTTTGGGTAAGATGAAAGGTCGGAAGTCTGGTGATTACTTATGTCCGTTATTGTAAATTTTTCAATAAAAATGTTTCTATTTCTTCTTTCTATAAATCAGATTTAGAAAAAATTCTTTAGCAATTAGTTCTAATATTAATTACCCAGCAAAACTTTGGTAATGGATGCGATATACTCACGCATTACCTTGTAATGATAAATCGCTACCTTCCGCAAAACAAAATTTAATGGCTTACCGATCACTGATTACATATTGCGTGAATTATAAATGCTTAGTAATGATGAAAACATTTTTGAAAATCTATTTTTAGATACTTTACTTTGTGTTTTTTGTAAACATATTTGTATATTTGTGGACATCATGAAGGAAAATACGAAGCCAAACAATTAATTTAATTTATAAGCAATCAAATCTTATATAGGTATATCGATAGCGCAGGGGGTAGTGTCTCGGCTAACCAGCAGGGATCCCAGGTTCGACACCCAGCGTGGCAACGTTTATATATTTAACAGAAAAAAATTTGGAATACATTTTTTTTTAACGAAATTTTTTTTTTATTAAAATCTATTTTTAGACTTATTACTTTTTCCATCCTTGTAATCACTTACTTTATCACCTCCTCCCCAAACATTACCGTGGGGCTCATCGCCTGTAAAATTCATCAGTGAAAGTAATGCTCCTATGGGGCACACATTATTTGGTAAAGTGTGGTTTTGCTTACACACAAATGCTTAACTAAAAATAAAAATTTGAAAAAATGTATCACTGCAAAGGCAACTTCCCCAATCAACACTTGATATGCAACTACTGAATGCGCACAAAGCGCATAACAACGTGATAATTTCTTGTGAAAAGAAAAACAAGAGGATTTAGAGAGGAAACATTGTAATTGCTAAACAAATTGTTCATGTAGGAGTTAATTCTGGCTCTTCTGATTACACATAGATTGTGTAGGCTGTGATTGATAAAACTTCAATTATCCATACTTATAGATAATCTGACCGTGGTCATCTCGTTGATGCTACGAGTTATAACATACGTATAAGGCTGTCGGTTCGATCCCACGTCATGGCATATACAAAAATGGTTTCATAAAGGCACAAACTAACTACTAAAATTACTTTTATAAATTGACACATAAACTATCCTCGTCTATTGGTGAAATGAAACTGATGCAGTCTCGTGATTCCCTTGTGCCTGTTAAATATGTCAATAAAAATGTTTTCTTATTCGTCTTCCTATAAGTCAGCTTTAGAAAAATAAAACTTTTTATTTAAAAAAGCTTTCCGGTTTACAAGAATTTGTAAAACTTTCTCTGAAATCAGCAAAGACAATTGTAAATATTCTGTGAAAGTCCGGAAATTTTTTAAATTAAATTAGCAAAACATTCTTCTGAAAAATAAATTTTTATTAATATTTAATGAAGTGAGATAAAAAATCCTTTACAAATTTGTTTACTAACTTTTTCTGAGTATACCATCGTAGAGATAAAACCCCAAATTAGTTTGTTTTTGCTTAAACTTTTTATTGGAAAGGAAAATTTTTAATAGATTTTCTTTATACATACACTTGTCACCAAACTTCATATCGGTAGTTATACGCTTCACCACTACGTGGACAGTGTATAATAAGTTTGTGCTGAAGTTTGTAGCACCAAAATATATTGGTCCTAGACCCAACTTTGAATATACCGATCGACTCATAATCATACTGCAGGTCGGAAATACGAAGATATTTCAATGAAATTTGATTTGCTGACTCACGTGGTCAAAAGGACAAGGCCTATTGATTCTAGGTAGAACCTAGGGCCCGTATGGGTTATATTTCAGATTTTCGCTTCTTTTAACATTTTATAGGAAATTTTGTCACAAGTCCATTTTAATTTCTGATCCAAATATTAGTTGGCTTTTAGCCAGACCGGTGTAGGGTATCCTATAGTCGGCAAGCCCGACCTTAACTTTTTTACTCGTTTTTAGATGTAAGAAATAATATTATCCAATTTGGAACTCTTAAAACTCATCAAAAAAATTACAACATTTGGAACTTTTGAAATTCATTTTGAAATTTTTCAATATATGAATACATCTAATGCTTCGTTTCCATTTAAACAATTTGCACATTTTTAATTTTAAACCTTCTTACAGTGCAGATGTCATTGTCATAAACTTTTGCCAATTCCTTTTATGTCAACCACACTATGAGCTTGCCAATTACAAATTCAAAACCATAAAATTTTTTAAATTATGTGAATGCTAAGGAAAAAACATTTATTTTTTATTTTCTTGAAATCCATGCAACTAATTAATTTAATTTGTAGTAAATGCGTGTAAAACATTTAAGCGACAAAAATATTTATATATATTTTTCGCAGAATTGTTATTTGTGGTTAAAAAAACAAAAATACTACAATATTTTATGACGCTTTAAAAAACAGTACAGATTATTTAAAATTATATCACTTCATAGGAACAGATTATGCAAAAAACGTTTCAGAATTTTCACTAGGGGTTTACTTAAAAGAAGAAAAAAAAAAAAAAAAAAAAAACAATCATGCATATAAAATACAAACTGACACCAGAAAACAAAATAAGGCAAAATATTTTAAATATAGATAAAAACCAAAGTATGGAGGTGGATATTATATGAACATAGATTTTTACTGTCTGAGGACTCTCTCTGGTGTGACTTATTATGTTTATGGCCTGTGGCGTAAAGGCGTGCAAAACATGGTAATGTTTCATTGGCTTTTGAAACCAAGTGTAACGAATTGGAAAGATTTTTGCCTGTTCATACCAGAAATGATAAAACTACTAAAACAGGGAGGGTATGGATTGTATAATAGAAATTTTGAAAATAAACAAATGCATAAATTTAAACATACATATGGTAAAGACTTATGGGGAGTGGACGAAAAACAAAAAACTGTAGGAGTAGGTGAGAATAAAAACACACATGTATTTGTACCAAAAATCCTAAAGGGAAAATTTTGTAATATGCTATGGCAAATGTAGCAATTAATCCCAGTAAAATGTTCCCTTATTATACAGGATTTTCTAAATTAATAAATTGCCCACATTATATTTATATATATTTATATACTTCCGGTTTTAATACATTTTGCACCTCTACCATGTATGTATATATAATGACAAGCAAAGTTTTCCAAAATACAAAACTAACTTTTTAACCTTTTCTGATACCCTTTCATAACAGTCAAACTCTCACCACTCCAATTAAACTTTTTAAATTCCCCACCTACTTCAGAAGCTCTTTTGTTCTTAACCACTTTTCCTTAAATTCTACTAAATATGTAGTAGTATAATTTATATTTTGTAGTAACAATTCTTTTTTTGTTACTTTACAAACTTTTCAATAACAAATAAAGTTTTTACTCCAAGTCCTTTGTATATTCCCATAATAAATCCTTTTATTTCAAAAGCCTTTTAGATTAAAAGCATCAGAAAAAACAAAACAAAACATTGGAAACAAATAACTTTGGACCTAAAACAAAAACGACAAAGTAAAAAAAAAAACACAACAAAACGAAACTACTTAATTAAATTCTCCTCTATATTGTATACAATAACGCGCGTTTTTCCTCCATCAACTTATTGGCATTTCTTTTAGTGAAATTGTTTAATTTCTTTAGATGGATGGCAACATCTTGAATACATTAATATGCAGCCAAGGCATTTTATTTTGCTATTTCAGTTATGTAGGGGAAACGAAAGTTAGAAGTAAAAGTACTACATCCACATGGTTGAGCAATCACAAGCAAGATTCTTTCTTTCAATACTACTTCAAATTCAACCATTTTATATATTGCTATGAAACACAGTTAAGTTACAAATTTTTGTTTTCATTATGTCCACAATATATGAAAAGAAGCTAAATAAAATGTACAGCTTTTATCAAAGCATTCCGTGGTTTATATATGTTTCATATTTCTTTTCTCTTTACTGGTAATTTAAGCATTTTTAAGTATTATTATTAAAGAACCGTTTATAGATCAATTTAATTTCATTTACAGTAGTTCCTTACAAATATAATTTTTTTGAAATTATTCCAAGAATCATCCCGTTCTTTCAGAATCAATTTTGTATTCAGAGTTTGTCGGCAAATTTACTGGAAATAACGATTAAAACAAATGTATAAGCGAAAATTATTTCGAACTATTAAAACAACTTTTCTGTAAGTAGTACGGCAGAGGCGGAATCCCTCGCCATTTTTTTTAACAGCACTATCATTTCTTAACAAATAATTATTTTCCAAAAACTATATTTAAGGGGGTTAAATACTGCAACAACAGAATTTTAAGGGGCATATTATTGTATTATTTTTAAAAAATATTAGTTTTAAATTTCTCCAACCAATATCGGCAGGGTTGCCACTTCATTATTAGCCTTTTTTAAAAAAGTAAAAATCGGCTGCCACTGTAAAGCCTTCATTAACTACATTTACAGTTGTTTGTACAGTTTTACAATAATTTGCATGTATGTTGTTTCAATTGCATTTGTAGTTGTTTTTACTACATTTGTCAGTTGATTTTTAACAGTTAAAAATAACTTCATATTGCAGTTTCTTTAACTGCAAATGTAGTCTACACCTTTTTAAGTGCAAATGCAGTTATTTTAACTGTCATTTGCAGTTGATTTTACCTACATAATTCCCTGAGTGTGTAACGTTTTTCTATATACTCAACAGTTTTGCCGTTAAAAATAAATATTTGTTACCGCTACCATAAAAATCAATAACCTTTTGTTTATTACTTTTTTTTAATATTTTAGGTAAAAATATTTTTTTCTTCATACATTTATTTTTACCGGCAAAACTGTTGAGTTTATAGAAAAACGTTATATGAACGGATTAAAGGAATTGTAATTTTTAATTTTTTTAAAATTGTTTGAGCAAAATCGGACTAGTGGTTCTCGAGTTATGTCAAAAAAAAAGACCACCAAAGGTCAAATCGATATATCTCGATTCCTAATGGTAACCCAGCGAAACGCCGGGACACGTATAACTTTTTTTTACCGATATAACTTTCCCCGGTAGTTTGAACCCTTCCCGATCACTGACCCCTATCATTTGTCTGACAGTCTTATTGGAAAATAAAAATGAAAAGTGATTCTTAATACCAGATAAATTCTCTAGTCCTTATCGTGGCCCGATTTTTATTTTTTAATTTTTTTTTAACAAAGTTGCCACACAAACTTGTAAATTCCAAAAAAGGCAAGAAAAAACAATTTTGCTTGGGAATATAAAATGTATTTGACTGAAATACAAAAAAAAGGCCACAATAAGGACTACAGTTTTTTGTTGACTACGAAAGAAAAAAACCGGATCGCAATCGGTTAACCCACCTTGGATGTACAGTGGCAGCCGATTTTGAACTCATGGTTGCGAGAAAAACGCGTTTGAAGTCTAAAGTTAATTTTAAGCTAAGAAAACAGCAAAATTTAAAAAAAATTGTAAATGAAGAAAAGTTTTATCTCCTAGCTTGCTACATGTCCACCAAATTTGGGACGAATCGGTTAATGGGTAAACCTAATAATCTTAAAAACGATGGTAAATAAAGGGTGGTTAAATTTTAAGGGCCGATGTTGATTTTGAATAAAACACAAATTATTTAGGAAATTATTGTCATTTCTTTTTATATGATAATATTGGTATGGTTCAATTATGCATGGAACAAAATATCATCCAAATTTTTGATGACGCTGAGGCATAATTGAGGTTCTATGCCGTTAATGTGCCGAATTATCTCATCCTTTAGCTCTTGAATTGTTGATGGCTTATCAACGTACACCTTTTCTTTCAAATAACCCCAAAGAAAGAAGTCCAAAGGTGTCAAATCGCGGCCATTTGACATCGCCACCACGTGAGATAATACGGCCATTGAATTTCTCGCGCAAAAGAGCTATTGTTTCGTTGGCTGTGTGGCAAGTGGCACCATCCTGTTGAAATTACATATCGTCCAGGTCCACATTCTCAATTTCTGGCCACAAGAAGTCCGTTATAGCGAACACCATTCACGGTAACTGCTTGGCCAACCTCATTTTCGAAGAAGTACGGCCCGATGACGCCGCCAGCCCATAAACCGCACCAAACATAAAAAACAGGAGTTTTCACATTTCCTACAGACCCGATTTGCTGAAATTTGTGCACAATTCTCCCGATTGTGGACACAATAAAGTTTGAAAGAAAGAAAGAAAGAAAGAAAGAAAGAAAGAAAGAAAGAAAGAAAGAAAGAAAGAAAGAAAGAAAGAAAGAAAGAAAGAAAATTATAACTAAACAAAATAAAAGGAAAGTGTTTTTACTAGGAAATAGAAGAAAGGAAAGCAACCTGTTGTTGAGCCTTTTTTCAAGAAGCCATCTTTTTTTCACTTTTTTTCGCAAATCAACAAAAAATATCAGCCGTCTTTAAGACTTCTTTAATTGTTCATGTTGTTTTGAATTGTTGCCCGGTTAAATTTTTTATGATTCTTTAAAATTCATATTGGATCTTCGCCTTTTTTGTGAAATTTTGTCCAATCGTCAAGATTTGTTGCTCTAATTGAGTCTTTTAAATAAATTTTTGGATTTTATTGGATTTATGGCGATTTTTTGTGAAAATATATGAAAGTCAAAATTTGTTGATATCAACGCATTGGTTTTTTGTTTTGAAGGAAATTTTACATAATTTTGCCTTTAATTTGTATACATCTTCTGGATGCTTTCATAAAGAAAATTTATAAGCATTGGATATTTGATTTGTTGCTGCTTAAAACTTAAAGTTTGCTGAAAATACTTAAGCTGGAAGCTGTTTTATTGTTTTTTGTAAAACATTTTGAATTTTTCGGTGAAAATTATCAAACATTTCACAAATTTGTCGCCGTTTAAAGCCACTCATCAATTTTTTTTTTAAATTGCTACTGATTTTTTTGAAAATTTGCTCCTGGATTTGTGGTTCTTGAATTAATTTGCGGTGCAATTTTGTCCTTGGCATTTGTTTTGTATCAAGTTTGCTGTTAATTGGAAAATTTTTTTTATTTTCGACTGCGAAAGAAAATTTTATGCGGCTTTCACCATTTTACCAAGTTGTTCGTGTTTTTTAACTACAACTTCGTTTCTAAAATAAAACTTTCACCATTTTACCAAGTTTTTTCCTGTTTTTTATACAACGCTTGCTGATTAAAACTTTCATCATTTAACCAAGTTTGTTGCTCTTGTACTGGAGATTGGGTTTTTAACAAAACTTGCTCAGTTTTACCAAGTTTTGAATTTTGAGCGATTTTATCAATTTTTTTGCCACAATTTAATTACAATTTAAATAAAAAAAGCCAACAAAATGTCGAACTTAGACAAGTTTAAAGAAGCAGCTGATGAAATGGTCAGATTTGAGTCTCGGCTCAAGGATGAAGATTTTTCCTCATACACATTAGAGGCCCTGGAGTTTGAAAAAACAGAGTTAGCTAAATTGTGGAGAAAATTTAAAGGTTTATACGACAGTTGTTCAAGTGAACCCCTTGAGAAGAAAAAAGAAATGGTGGCGGTTCACACAAAATATAACCAAATTTATAAAATTAATGTCAGATTAGGGTTTGGGATTTCCCGGACTTTTTTATTTCCCGGGAAACGGGAATGAAAAAATTTGATTCCCGGGATTCCCGGGAATCCCGGGAAATATTTTTGAACAAAATTGTTAATGAAAACCACCTATATAAGTAATTTTTGTTAAAAAAAAAACACTATTTTAGTACAAATTCAGTCTGTGTAGTGAGAATTCAAAGTAAAAATATCAGAATGTTGAACATTTGATTTCACATAAATTACTCGCAGCACTGCCAAATGAATTGCATGATTCCAGCAGAAAGCACCCACTACTGGACTGTCGGAAACAAACCGTTTCATCACATTTGGCCCATTACATATGGTGGCCACAATGTTATTTTCCAAAAACAAATAAAACTCTTCTAGTCTTATTTCTACAATTCTTCTTATTTCATCGGCATTAGATCTTCCTGATATATAAACCAACCCCAGGTTATAAAATGAATTATTTCCCTATATACATATGTTCAAATATCTCTTTTGTGATATTCTTGTCCATTCATCTAAGAATATAGTAAATCTCCTATCGTTAGAAATATTGCTCGATGTTTCTTTTATCATGATATCTTTTACATGATTGTAGTAATTTAATATAATGTTCTTTATATCGGTTTCATTTTTTTGCAATGCCAGGTTTTTATTATAAAAACTTTCTCGAATAAACGAAGGTCTAGTTATGGTGCGGATTGACTGCGGCTAATTTGGAACCATTTCAGGAAATGTTTGCCCTACCATAAAACCTTTAATGCCTATTCAGCTTACACTTTTTTCTTCGGATATTTTGCTAATTTTAGCTGAAACGTTGTTCTTGTTATTGTTTTCTTCAAGAGAAGTTGCATGACCATCAATTTTCTTTGTGAACCAAATTTAGAGGTCGGATAACCAAATTTAGATACCACCGTTAACCATTAGTCTTTTCTTTTCATATTTATTAATGGAAACGTTATTTATAAAATTATTGACCCTTAATATAAAGGAGTATTTTAAATTTAAAGTCGACTTTATTTTTAATCAAACGGTTTTGTTCATTTTGTGTATGAAAACCTTACAAAAATATTTATATTTTCAAATATTTTGATTGGTTAAAAATAAATTAACCAATCAGAATTCTCCAAAAATAAACCAAGTCAAGGTATACTGCCACCCAATATTTTAACTAAATTCGGCTTTACCTAAATTATACATTTGAAAAATTAAGATACTAAGGGCGATTATTTGTAAGAGACAAAGCTATTTTTTCATATTTCTTTTAAACATTTTACCAAGTTTTTAGGTTTTACTACTTAAATTTTAAATAAGTTAAGCGAAAAATCTTTATTAGTTGAAATGCTCCTAATTACTTGGCAAAGATTTTATTTCTGTGTCAAATAAATGTATTCCCTTTTAAAAGATTTTAACAATGACATTTTTGTTTTGGTATTTAAAATGTTTTTTATGACTAAAATTAAAAAATCCTATTCGAAACAAAAACATTTTAAAAAATTTAATATTTTTAAAATTTCCCGTTTTCCCGGGAAAAATATATTATTTTCACGGGAATTCCCGGCAAACTTTTCCCGGGATTTCCCGGGAATTCCCGAACCCCAAACCCTATGTCAGATGCATAAATTTAATTGCAAAGGCAAAACGAAAGCTAACTAGGGAAGAATCTTCAGAGTCGAACACAGTGGTTCCCAAACAGAGGTATTCACCACCAGTACAAGCATGTGAAGTTGAGGTTTTTGATGGCACGTATTCACAGTGGCCTACCTTTAGGGACTTGTTCACTGAAATATATATAAATAATGACCGTTTGGATCCTGTGGCGAAATTGTGCTGCCTTTTTCAGAAAACAACTTTTTTCAACAACCCGTCGGCTGTAGGAATCGAAGCTGTGCCTATTCCTATATTACAAACATAACTATACAAATGTGCGACAGCTTAGCCATCTCACCCAAGTAATTATGTTTAGCTAAATAGTTTTAAAGTAATACCAAAAATGTCAGAATTGTTATGCACTGTTTCCAGGTTTTCAATTTTTAAGTTTTTTAAATTATTTTTAAAGAGTACTCATTGGAATTTAATATTTTATTAAGTACCTATGAGGGATTAGAAACTCTAAAAATTGTTGAAAAGCCTTTTCTTTTGGCTAGTGCAACGACTTAATTTTATCGGATTTCCATAAAAATAATGTTTTTGTCAAGTTTTTATTCTTTAAGTCATTTTTCTTTTATTGCGAAATGTTTTTTTTTTATTGGACTAATACTAAAGGGATGACCCCTATTAATGCAGTGCATTGTGTTGGTATTGAGAAAATAGGTTATGGGGAGAAGGAAAGAGGGGGTAGTGTTTGTGAATATTTGATATAAATTTCTCTATATTGTAACAGGGAAGACTTCTGAGGGGAGTTTATTCCACATACGGCTGGTGCGACTGAAAACCGAATTCGGAATATTGAAACAGAAGATAAAATTATTCATAAGTACACTCAAAATAATAAGTTAGTAGAAAAATTAGTAAAACGTCTTGTATATCAAGTGTACTAGTTTTCAGCAATTTTTTTGCTGGAATTTCAGTTTTCAGCAAAAATTTCAGTTATATTTTTTTAGCACTAAACTAATTTTGAACTAATGTTTTACTAATTTATTTTGCCAAAAAAAAATGTTGTTGATAACCGCATTCATAGCGCGGACGACAACCAGATAGATAAGATGTAGATGTCGCAGCTTGTCTGGAAACGGAAATGACAAAAAAAAAGAAAAACAACTCTACACATATTCTATGTTTAAATTTTGAGCAAATAAATTAACTAAAGTAAAATTTCGCTACAAGTTTTTTGAGTTTTTTTCAGTCTAATAAAATTCAGCAAAAAGTTTGGTGATTTTAGCAAGGATTTTTTTCAATTGCAGTCGAATAAGTGTTAGCAAAACTTTTGCTGAAGATTACTATTTTTTGGTAAAAATCAGCGCGCACGCTCCTGACTAAAAATTTGCTTTTTTACTTTTTTTTTGAGTGTAATAAAAAATTGAGGTACATTAAAAATAAAATTTTTAGGAAATTCTTTTTTTTTTATTTGTTAATATAATAGATATTCATGAGCGATATTGGTGAATAAACTTAATTGTATTTTGCAAACCACAAATCGATTTAAATTTTTCAATTTTTAAGAAAATTATCGAAAACTCATATTATCAACTTGTAGTCCATAGGGGCGTAGTTCTACATACAAATATATATTTCACAATTCTTTTTTTCCTACAAGTTTGGAGAACCCTAATGTACATTCTCAACTAAAGTTTTAAATTACGTTGTTGGTTAACTGAATAATACTGCTGATATTTTATTTCCCTTTTTTATCTTTTCCATAGACTGCTATTCTAGTTTCGTTCTTTTCGTTTAGCTTAAAATTTGTTTTCTTTTCATTTCAACTTAAATCAATATCAATTAAAAAAATATATTTTATATAGAAAATTATTTCAAGAATGTAAATAATTTTCTTTAAACATTTACTATTGTGTATTTTGTACCCTCGCAAAACTGATTTTGCAAAATCATTATATAATTTTTGCGACAAATAAAGGGTGGTTTGAATTATTTTTGTAGAAATTAAAAGGTTGACTAAACAATTTATTTAATCTTTGCTAAAAGACGGTAAATAATTGGGCTAAACCCACTTTTGTGCTGAGTAGTGGGTAGATAAAGTCATTTAATTGAAAAGTTAAATTTGTAGAATAAATTATGTAATTAAAATTTTATTTGAGTATACGCTTAAAAAATAATTATTTTATAATAAGATAATGGGTATGACATTTATAACAAAGTTTTCTCAATTATTTCTTTAATAAAGTGAAATTACGTAGAAAGTATATATATTCTAAGAGAAAAAAAATATTAAAAAAAAAAAAAAAATAAGTTAAAGATTAACAAAATAAATAATATGAATTTGTTAGCTCTTAAATATTCAAGTTCATGAGCACATACCAGTCTTTCGATTTTTGTATAATCTTATGAAAAACAAATCATACAAATACTAAACCACTTACAATGCCTCAACAAATGACAGGAATACAAAATAAAATTTCGTAGAAAATATAATAAAAATTATGAGACCAAATCTAACACACTTAACGTTTTGCTAAAGCCACATCAGTTGCAAGATTCATAAACTTACCTTCTTGTAAACAGTTGACAATAATAATCACAACCAAATATAAATCTAAATATATACTAAATATATTCTATCGAAATATATACTATAGATACGCATAGGTGGTACTTAATATAAATAAAAATTCAAATAAAATTTAGACACATGCAGTTTTTTCTCTATTCAATAATTTTAATGGCAAGTAGTTACAATTCATAATCAGAAAAGAGTTAAATTTAATTATGAACTCAAAACTTAGTTTAGTTTAGTTTAGTTTAGTTTTTTGGTTTTTGGTTTTTTAAAAGTCTCTCTCTTCTTTTCTATACGATTTACCAAAGTTAGGAAAATTTGAATTAAAGCCAAAATACATATCTTTTACGCCTCATTTCTGAGCCACGCCCAGAAAACAGAATGCTGACAATCGCATTTGTAGCCAATCAAATAGTTCGGTTGTGGTAGCCGAGTTTTTCAGTTGTAACAACAGAAAACGAATTGAGACAGGACTAATTTGACCGTGACAACCGAATTTCAATTATATCAATTGAATCATTCCATTGGCAACAAATTGGGTTGTCAGCACCTAATCTCTTTTCTAGGTGAAAGTGAATCATAAAAGACCCCAACTTGTGAGGGAATTTTGTATTGATATACTGATTTTTCTGAGTCCATTCAGATAATTCACCCTACACAAGATATTTTAATAAGTTAAACTTGATTATTAACACACAAATTTAAAGCGCAGTTTTTATTCCAGTACACTTTGACTGCGGATGGTTTATGAAACCTATATGTTCGATGTGCAATTTTGAACTTTACCCAAACTTACATAAAGTGTTTCAGTACTTAAAATCGTGTACAAATTTTTATTATTTATGATTTAGGCTTCTGCGGAAGCTTATGGAAATTTATATCATGTAAGGAAATTGAAAATATTTATCTTTTTGTGGGTTCAAGGTGACAAAATTTGCCTACAGTAATTAAAACTAAAACTAGAGGTTGAACAATATTAGGATAATCAAAAGTCACTGCTGGATAGATATTTTTAGTATTTGACCTGCTGGCCCGAAATCTGGCCTCCTAGGACAACATTTTTTTTTTTTTTTTAAACAGTTATAGAAAAAAATTCATTTGAATAACACTCTCATAAAAACAACCAATTTTATGATTTTAAAATAAGCATAGGCCACACTGCCGACCAGCAAGATTTATCTTTCGGTAACAATATAAGCCTTGAAAATAATTTTTTAAATTATTCCATAAATAACTTCCATTTCAGAATTTAGGATCAGGGTATCAAAGACTATGAGAATTATCTTTCAAATCTCAAAACGCGGAAGGCTTGTTAATTCATATTTTCGACGATTTGCAGAATTTGGGTATACATGAAGTAAAAGACTAATGAATTTCATTCTTAAATATAAAAAAGCGCAGAGGAATCACTCGTAAATTAACAAAATGTTAAAAAAAATCATGTTTTAAATACGAAAAAGCATGTGAGAAATCCCCAAAGTTACCAAAAAAAACTCTCAAACAACAATTTATTTTATATGGACAACCGCAGTTGACTCACAATTACAAAAAGGTAAAAAAGCATGCACGGCGACTATTTTTCTACTCATTGATCACATAAATGGCTTTAATTTAATAAAATATCACGAAAATTGCACTAATACAATTATTATTATTTTTTTTTAATAATAATACGCAAATCAGTCCGCGGTGGTCTGATTCTGCAGGAAATATTAATAAATGGTCCAAATAATCCACTTTTATTTTATAGACTTACCAATTGGATTACTAAATCACCTCGCGTAGTATGCAAAAAGGCACAACCATTTTACAATATTTAGTGACCGCGAATATAAAGAAAAACGACATGGTTAATTGTGCTGTTTTTTTATGACCAGAAACAAACAAAAATCTGAGCAAAAACTTCTAATTTTCCCGTTTTCAAAAAATAAAAAAAACTTTGTTATTTATTTATTTATTTATTTATTTATTTATGTTTTTCTCTTTGTTTTTATTATGGCATTTCATACTAAGATTAACTACCCAGAGTAAAAATATTGATAAGTTATTATGGTTAAATTTTCCTATTGATAAGTATTTAGCATTGGTTAGTTACACACGGTTAAGCTAAAGTTAACCTCTCGAGATAAGTTAATGAGCCTTAGACGAATTAAACAACAAATTTTTTTTTAATCATTTTTAATATTACCATTTAAAAAATATTAAGAAGTCATTTAGAAATTGGTTACGCGTAAATAGATAGCAAAATATCAGAGTAAACTCATGAAAATAAACCTGTAAAAATAGCAGGAAAAGCAACTACAAATTAGTTAAAAATGATGCTGCAGAAAAAAACTCTTAAATAAGCAGATTTTACACTACACTCAACCAAAAAAGTCTGTAATGGCTACTGAAAATTTTGCTGTTGGTATGGGAAATTTAACTGTTTTGAGCCCAGCGGTATTTTTTGCTAATTTTAGCAGCACATGTCTTCTGATCTGTAGTACAACAAAATTAGTAGAAAAACGAGTAAAAAGGTTAAAGTCGGGCATGCGGACTATACAATACCCTACACCAGTCTTGTGTATTGTTTGGATCCGAAATTCGAATGGGTTAAAATGGGGCTTGTGTCAAAAGTTTCTATAATGTGAGTCAGCGCACCAAATTTCATTAAAATATCTTAATATTTGCGACCTGCAGTTTGTAACCAAGCCAATTTTGGGGGGACCCTTATATGGGCACTAGGTCTAAACATGGACCGATGTTCACCAAAATCAATAGGCTGCATTGCTGGGCCAATATAGGTCTGTGTACCAAATTTCATCAAAATATCTTAATATTTACGACCTGCACCGTATAAACAGTATAATTTTGGTAGGACCCTTATATGGGAACTAGGTCTAAGCATGGACCGATGTTCACCAAAATCAATAGGCTGCGTTATTGGGCCAATATAGGTCTGTGTACCAAATTTCATCAAAATATCTTAATATTTACGACCTGCAGCGTAAAAACAGTATAATTTTGGTAGGACCCTTATATGGGCCCTAGGTCTAAACATAGACCGATATTCACCAAAATAATAGGCTACGTTATTGGGCTTACATAGGTATGTGTACCAAATTTCGTCAAAATATCTTAATATTTACGACCTGCAGCGTTTAAACAATATAATTTTGGTAGGACCCTTATATGGGCACTAGGTCTAAACATAGACCGATGTTCACCAAAATCAAACTTGTTCGTCCTTGGGCCAACATAGGTCTTGCGTACCAAATTTCATCAAAATATCTTAATATTTGCGACCTGTAGAGTGCGCAAAAGATTGCATGGACAGACGGACGGAGGACGGACAGACGGACATCGTTAAATCGAAATAAAAAAAAATTCTGAGCCGATCGGTATACTATAAGGTGGGTCTACGACCAATATTTTTTGGTGTTACAAACATCAGCACAAACTTATAATACCCTGACCACATAGTGGTGTAGGGTATAATGACCACATAGTGGTGTAGGGTATAATTAGTAGCCGCTACTAAATTTTAGTAAAATTTCTTTAAACTGCAATTCAAAATCAATTTGCTAAAATCAGTTAAAAAACTTATTAAATATTATAATTTAATACAATGAAATTAGTATAAATAATTTGTTGCAACTACTAAATTTCAGTATTGTAAACCGTAATTTAAAACCAATCTGCTGAAATTAGCAAAAAAAGTTTACTAAAAAATAAAAAAACTGTAAAATATAAAAAAAAAACATTTTTTCGATTGTAACAAGCGTATAATTACTTCATCGTACTTGAAATTTGAAGCCAAAATTGCAAACGGTTCTCCAGTTATTACCTTTTTATGCATTGGAGATGCAATAAAATTTTCTGAGTGTTATTTCCAAACTAAGAATATATCAATAGTAACAAATATAAACTAAATAAGAATTATAAAAAATCAAAAAAATTTTTTTTTAAATTAGTATATTTTTCTGCTAAATTTAGCAGTTGGTTTTGAAAAATTAGTAAAATGTTTTGCTGAAATTAGCAGCGAGAATTAGTAAAAAAAAATCCGTAATTGTAATATAAGAATAGCAAAAATGATTACTAAAAAAAAAATTTTACTAAAAATCAACATAAAAATAGTAAAGTTCGATTGGGAACTGTTTACAAATCTTTTTACTAAATTTTTTACCTGAGTTTAGTAAAATAAGAACAGTAAAAATAAAACTGTTAAATTTGCAGAGTCTAAGTTATATTTAAGTAAACTTTTAGTTAACTAAAAATGACAAATTGTACTGTAAAATGTGCAGAAAATTTTTCTAAATATTAGTAGACCAAAAACAGCAAAAACAAACTGTTATAACTACAAAATTTTTGTTATTTTTAGGCTAAATTTAGTTGAATGCAAATAGCAGTATATTCCGTTAAATTGAAAGAAATATTTGCTAAAATAGTGTAAACTATTTTCAAACGGCTCGATTTTTAATTGCATTAAAAAAAATCTAAAAAAAACTTCGAAAGTTTTAAATGTGTTTTTTTAGGCTACAAATTATTTAGCAAAATATTTTTCTGATAACTTGTTTCCAACATAACCATGGTTAAACGTTAAACACAGAAATTTCCATATAAATTTGACATTCATAACTATGGCTAAGCACTAAACTCAGTTTATTTTGAGATAAGTTAATAGGTCTGAAAAGATTAGTTTTCTATTTCCTATTAAAAAAATTTAAATCACAAAAAACTAAAATTCTGTATATTTAAGAGTTTTACTTTTGCTGTGCCTATCTATCTATCTTAATATATAACAAAAATAAACTGCTAATTTTAGTATTTTTTTCTGCAGCATCATTTTTAACTAATTTTTAGTAGTTTTAGCAAATTTTTTACAGACCTTTTTCTATTACATAGTTTAGGATTTTGGAAGATGACAAAGCAAGTTGTGACATTTTTGTTGTTTTTGCTTTGATACGAAAGATGTTTAAAAACGCTTCTAGACAAAAACAAAAAATTCTTATTGAGTTTGTAGTTTAATCCAAAAAATATTTGTAGACCTCCTAACAAGTCGTCAACCGATGATTTAGATTTATTAAATATATGCGAATACATGCGAACGTTGCTGTCCTTTATTATAAGGTTGTACGATAGATATAAATTTATGTATGACATTCAAATTAGGCGCTACATATGTTCCTTTTTTTATTCATGGCATTAAATATAATTCCATATTTATCCAAATATGAGTTCCTTTTACATATATGGAAAAATGTATTCTTCGAAATATATTCATATACAAGTCCCTTTTGCATAAATTGAATAACATATACTTTCATATTTGTCCATATATGAGTGCCATTTCCATATATGAAATAACAGATTCTTCCATATATGTCTGTATTGAATTTTTTTCCATATATGGAATCATCCATATATGTTCATATAAAATCCATATATGTTCATAAAAAATCCATATTTGTTCATATGTGTCCATACATAAACCATATATGAACATGTTTGAGCGTATATGAGCATTTTTCACCGGGATATTCAAATTTCGAATTACAAATAAATAAATATATTTTTTAAACATTTTTGTAATTTTTTACAAACTTGGATTATCCGATTAATCGTATTAAATTATTGGCATTATTCGTCATTCGAAGTTTGAATATTTCAAACTTATTCGAAAATTGTTGAGAAAAGCTGCTCAAATCGATTAATCGATTGAATGTCCTGATATATTCCAAATGCTTATTGAATATATATATTTTTTTGTATTCTTCAAAAGAAATTTCAATAAATGTAATTTTTGTAACTGTGCAACAAGAAATACAATGGCTATGGAGACATGACTTTTTCGTAGCAACAGGAACTTAAATTTCTTTAAGGAAATGCGTATGAGAATAAAATTATCGCTAACATTGCCAATATTTTATAAACAAAATTAAATTTCTAAAATAACAGCTATTTTTATAAAATTTTTCATATTAATTTTCATATAAAAAACACCACCTAATTAACGTAAAAAATGTTAATGGTTGGTTTATGTTATACTGTCAAAATTATGCTTTACCACAAAATGTCTAAAAAAATGTTATCGTATATAATCTGACAAATACCACGAAGGCTATTATTTTGTTTAAACGTGAACCAAAAAAAAAACATTTGTATTGCAATAACACATGTAACATTTAAAGTTTTTAGTACATTTACAAACAATAACGAACATATAACATTTATGTTAAAAGCACTCGGCACACATACCAGCATACATAAATAAATATAAGTGTTTTTTATGTGTGCGTAATAATTTTATGTAGGTTGTTTTTGTTTTATTTTTACAAAGGTTACAAAATATAAAAGAATTACATAAATCCAATGAATACAAAGTAAAAACAATGGCCTGCAAATTACAAGCATTGCTTCATAAAATTACATAATATACATACATAAAAAAAACAACGTGCACTAGGGTGTCCCAATATAAGTATCAGCATAAGATGTATGTTAGTGAGCTGTATACGGGACAAATAACAAAAAATTATTTTGAAGGCGATCTCTGGCTCTTCAGTCAGCGATTGAAGATGTCAATAATATGTAGTGTATTTCGGCTTACCAATTTTTCTTTTAATTTTTTCAAAATAAGTATCAACAGTTGAGCGAACTTGTTACAAAAACATTTAGAAAAATTTAATACAGTTTCTTTAGCGGACCATTGGTTAAGATGTTATTTTTGAACTTTTTGGCCGAAGAGCCAAACATTTTGTATTCTCTGCGAAACTTTTCAAATATATAAGAACATTAAACTTTCGGTAATTGTTTTTTATCAACAATTAAGCATTAGTTAACAGGAATTAAAAAAAAATTATAATGTTTTTTTAAATTTATTTTAATTTTTTTTTATTTATTAATTGCATTAATTTTTATCGACATCATTATTATTATAATTGTACAAAAACATCAAATTTTTGCACCAATATAAATTAATATTGCGAATTTCCACTATTTTTCCACATTCAGCGCATCGTTTCTGCGCTATTACTTTCGTATTTTTTCTCCCGGGGCATCCTAATGTACATATATAAAAAATATTTATATACATACATTTATATAAATGGACATAAAGCTAAAATTATACATGCTACTAACAAATACACATACATAAATTGTGGTTTTATTTTTGCTGACAAATTTTTAGTCATTAGTTTAAATTGTGTTAAAACTTTCGTGGCATTTGCGGTTATCATTTGCTACTCGACATAAACATAAATACTTACACACATGCAAAATAATATTTTTGTTTTAATAAGTATAGAAAACGCAGATCAGACAACTTAAGCTGCTTAAATTGCTGTCTGCATAGTCATGTATGGAAAACTTTTAGTATACGCACACAAGCACGCACACAAAGCAATTCACTTAAAATTTGTGCAAAGAAATTTTATTCCCTAGAGAAATTCAGTCTCAAAGAATTGAAAATATCCAAGATTGCGTAAAACTATGCACAATTTTATGTACAGATTTAATGTGAACAATTTCTGAAAACCACTTTTATGTTTGCATTTATATATTATAATGAGATCTATATAGAATACATGTTAATGATTAAGTGGTTATTTGATACGAAAACAGAAGTTCTCTTCAACTATATCGACCTATGGTGCAAATATAATTAGTGGTCCATTGTTATGGCAAATTATAACTTGAAATAACAACAAAATACGATACTATGATAAATTAATGTTTAATGCAAATTTAGAAATTTCAATTTTAAAGGAAATATTAACTCATATTTTAGAAATAATGGATATTCAGTAAATTAATTCACACTTCCGGGAATTTATATTTAAAGTTAATGATTTTTAGTTCATGGGATTTAGATATGACGTCAAAAGGAGAATTGCTTCTCTTTTTGCCACTTGAAAAGTTGTCCTTCAGAATATTAACCAAAGGACACCTGTTTTTTTTTTTGTGAAAAATTAAGGACTTCAAATAAGTCAGCACTGCATTTGCAAGAGATATTGAATCTTACAACAGTTCTTGGCGCAAAAATTTACATATTTTATTTCTATAAATTGATGATGCCGTCATGATGAAATATGTTTAGAAAAAAAAACTACACCTCACCAAATACATATTTTTCATCTTGGACATGGAGAAATAGCTGAAATAGAAATCGCAATGTTTCACTCTACTGTAAGTAGTTTAATTAACTCTAATTAGTGAATATTAAATATTGCAATGGAATTTTTCAAATGTGTAATAATATAAATTGAAGTGATAAAACTGAAAAGGCAGACTGTTTATCGCTGTTTTATATAAAATATAATTAAAAACGAGTAAAAAGGTTAAAGTCGGGCATGCCGATTATACAATACCCTACACCAGTCTGAGTAAAAGCCAACTAATGTTTAGATCCGAAATTCGAATGGATTAAAATGGGGCTCGTGTCAAAATTTCCTATAATGTGAGTCAGCGCACCAAATTTCATTAAAATATCTTAATATTTGCGACCTGCAGTTTGTAACCAAGCCAATTTTGGGGGGATCCTTATATGGGAACTAGGTCTAAACATGGACCAGTGTTACCCAAAATCAATAGGCTTCGTCCTTGGGCTAATGTAGGTCGGTGTACGAAATTTCAGCAAAATATCTTAATATTTGCGACCTGCAGCGTATAAACAGTATAATTTTGGTAGGACCCTTATATGGGCACTAGGTCTAACCATAAACCGATGTTCACCAAAATCAATAGGCTGCGTTATTGGGCCAATATAGGTCTGCGTACCAAATTTCATCAAAATATCTTAATATTTGCGACCTATAGAGTGCGCACAAGATTGCATGGACAGACAGACAGACAGACAGACAGACGGACGGACGGACAGACGGACATCGTTAAATCGAAATAAAAAAAAATTCTGAACCGATCGGTATACTATAAGGTGGGTCTATGACCAATATTTTTTGGTGTTACAAACATCAGCACAAACTTATAATACCCTGACCACATAGTGGTGTAGGGTATAATTAAAAGTTAAAGTAAAATCCTTCATCATCAAATTCGGCATTAAAAATTAGGGTGACAGAAGCGTCGGACAGAAAATTCTTTTTAAAATAGGAAGAATCTAATCACATCTGTTGAGCACTTGTAGAACTACTTTTTGGATTTATTAAATCCAAGTGATTAGAAAAAGCGGCTAATATAAAAAAAGACTAAATCAGTACTTATTTAATCAATTACCAGTAAGTGGTTACTTTGCACGAATATATGACTACTTCCATAACTTATTATCAATAAGTCATTAGTTTGTATTTTAAAGTTATGCAAAAGGTAATGACCTATCATTACTTGGTAATTCGTATGGTAATGACCTGTCATTCCCACGTTTTTGCTGGTAATGCCGTACAATAATCTCCTGTAAACTTTTTTTTTATATTTTAGGATAGTCAATTGGTACAGTCATAGAAATAAATCCGTAAAAATAGCAGAAAAAGTTACTAAAAATTTGTTAAATTTATGCTGCAGAGAAAACTGCTAAAATTAGCAGATTTTTTTTTGTTAGATACTAGTAAAATAAGAACAGCAAAATCAAAACTGTTAAATTTACATAATTTTAGATATATTAAGCTAACTTTTAGTTAATTGAAAGCGACAAATTGTACTCTAAAATCTGCAAATCCCTTCTGCACTCAAAATAATAAAATAAGTCTGTTGACTGAACGGAAAAATTTGTTACTTTAACAAAATATTTGTTTAAATTAAGATTTGTTGATTTCAACAAATTCTTTTGCTAAATTAAACAAGTCTAAATCTAAGTAAAAAATTAGTTAAACTGAAGATTTATTTGTAATTATACTGAGTCGTAAATTTTGTTAAAATTTAGGGTCTCGGAACCCTCCCCGGTCTCCATATCATCTAAGGGCATGTAAAGTCACTCCACAAGAGCAAAAATTTTATTCGTTTTGCTCTATCTTGCTTAGTTTTCGAGATATGGGCCATTTTATGAAGGGGAAAATTTTTGTTAAAAACTTCCGATGGTCCAAGGCCCCACAATGGTCCATTTTTGGATAGAGATAACACCTTTCTCTAGGTTATTATACGGTTAGGGGTAGTCGAAATTTTCATCAATTTTGCTATATCTTTCTTAGTTTTCGAGATATGGGCCATTTTAAAATATCGGATATATTGGTGGCGCCATCTAACGGGTAATAACAGTAACATGAACATATTATATTTTAACAATAAAATTTGTAAAATTTAACGAATGGGTTCTTAAAAATTTGTTATAAATAGTTTTGAAAATTAACACTCAAAATTAGTTAAAGTACTGAGGATTTTTAGTATTATGTTAAATGTATTAACAAAGAAGTAAGGTAAAAATAAAATGTGTATTTATTATATGAATTTGTAACTTCGCAACAGCTGATTGGATTTGAAAAAATTTTATATTTTTGAAAAGCATTTAAAAGGACCAAAAATACAAAATTAAAAAAATAAAATAATTTTTTCGCCGAACGAATTGTATTTTTATTCGCGAAACCGTCAATTTGATAAACACAAATTGTATATTATTGAAAAGCATGCTGAAAATCCAAATACGAAAAACTGATAAATTGAGGAAAATTCGTACGCAATTTTTTTTTCTTATATCTTTGGCTTGTGGAAATGTGGAAATTACACAAAAAAAAATAAAATTGTGCAAAAAAGTTATTGCGACAACTTGTATAAGAGATTTCTTGCAATTAGGTTTATAATGACTAAACTTACTTATTTCATTAAGAAAAAGCCGAAATATTAACACTTTTGCTTCTCACAAATTTGGCCCAAAAACTTATCACATTTTTTTATTTAACCCATAGTAATATCCGATAGAATTCCAACCAATTTAGTTTTGTGTACTAGTACAATTTTAAGAGCATAGAACTCATTTTAAGTTTTTCGCACCTGTTTTATATATACAAAAGTGGTAAGCAGTTATTTAAAAATAATTCCTTACTTTTCTCAGAGCTTTAATATAAATTTAGAAAATCGGGTCCAATTTGATTTAAGTAAAAGAAACATGTTCGTAATCAAATAACCCAGAGATATTGTCGGGTTAAGTTCTAATTTATGTTCTATCATCGGTGATTTTTGTTTGAGTTTGTCTCCAAACTAGAACAGGTTGCTTTGGAACCGGTTCTAGAACCAGTTATAGAACTGGTTCTGCGACAGTGAAACCTTTCATTTTGACTCCCAGGAATCTGTTCTAGAACCTGTTCCACGGAACCGGTGGTAAAAACACCTTTCCAGAACAGATTCAGAGGTAACCAGTTCAAAAAAATTTTTCTGGGAAGTGTTTTGTCTTTATACTATGTTGCACTTAACTATACATAGAATTAAATTAAGGCTCAAGTCAAACATCAAACAACTGAAAGTCAAATAATAACATACATGACTACTTGCGATAACAAGATGTAAATATACGAGTTTGTATTAATATTGAAATATGTAGCGTATAAGTAATATTTGCTGTGCCTTATTAAGAGTATTATATGAGTTATATAATTTTTTTTTTTAAATATGCATCTTTTCATACCAACTGCCTAGCTAAAGAAATTATATCACATGAATGTCGCACTTAGAGAGTATACCATAAAAAATAATTTTTTTTAAAATTAATAAAATTTTTTCAATTGGATTTAATTTTATAATGGTTTATTTGTTTTTTATATATTCAGACGGTGAAACATACTTATATACATATGTGTTTATGTATGCAGAGCGCATTTTTTCGATCCACAGTTTAGTCTATATATATTAATAATATAGGAAAACAGCAAAAAAAAACTGTTAATATATAGAATTTTAATTATATTTCAGTTAAATTTTATTTAATAAAAACTAACAATTCAACTTGCTAAATTCAGCAAAAAATTTTGCTAAGTTAATAGTAGGCTCAAAAATTAAAAAGTTTAAAAGTTTGAAAGTCTTTTTTGCCGATTTTTGTTATGCAAATAAAAACAAGCCTTCTGAAATAAGCAGTTTACTATTTTTTTTTGCAAATATTTGCGCTGATTTTAGCAAGATAGGCTGACACTATCATTCAACAAAATTTAACTTAAAAATAATAAAAATGTTGTAGATATAAAAGTTTGTTTTGCTATTTTGTGAATACAAAATTTAGAAAAATTTTGTCAGATTTTAAAATATAATTTGTAATTTTCAATCAACTATTAAATTTTAGTTGAACTAAAAGTGAAGTGTGGCTAAAACTCTCTAAATTTAACAGTTTTATTTTTATAGTTCTTATTTTTCTATTATTTAGCAAAACAAAATTTTGGCCAACTTAGTGATCAATTGAATTAGCTATTACATTCAAAATAGAGAGCTTGTTCATAATTTCTCAAAAACATACACCTTTACTATAAAAAAAGAAAAAGTCGATTTTAAATCACTAGCCGACTATCATTTTAAATTTCTTACCACACAAAATATTTAAAATGTACCTTAAAATTCTACTTTAAATTTGAAGTTTTGATTTATCTTTATTCTATATTTATTCGTTTTGTTTTTATTTTTTTAAAATTTTGTTTACATTTGTTTACAAATTTCCTTTTTATTTTTTAATATTTTGTTTTGATTTTCAATAAAAATAAACAATATTTTTGAATGTATATGTTTGGCATTATTTTAAAAGTTCTATTTTTAATTTTTTGTATGGTACGGTAAAAACAAAACCTTTGCTTTAAAATAAAGTCGACTTTAAAAAAAATATACCTGTGAAAAATATTGATAGTAAGGCTGAAAACCTTTGCTTTAAAATAAAGTCGACTTTAACAAAAATATACCTTTGAAAAATATTGATAGTAAGGCTGATATATTTTTTCTAGCCAATAAAAAATTGGGCTAAACTGCAGTTTATGGGGTTTCGTCAAAAAGATATAAAAAAATATGACCCCCTCTGGAATTAAAAACGAAAAAAACCGAAATTAATTTTGGGAGGGGCTCGACCCCGGGAGGCCTGCGGATACTCAAATTAAAGGAAATTCTCTCACGATTTCAAAAATGTTGCTTTTTTGTAATCCATAAAACGTTGCCCCAACTAGAGCCATTTTAGTCCATTAAGAGGGTGGACTGAAAATGATGAATTTTTGTTGTTTGGTAAAATGGTACTCAAATGATAGAAAATGTCCCCCACGACTTCAAAAACAATTTTTTTTTCAATAATCGATAAACGCATTAAAAATTTAGACATTTAAAAAAAGTAAAAAAAATTTCGAAAAAATCACGCGATTTTCCAAAAAAAAAAAAATTCCCTGCGGCGCAATAACAGTATATCACTTCTGAAATTGCATTTGCCATCAAAAAGTTCCATTTTTATATCATCTAAAAAGTTTGGGTATACCTAAGATTAAAAAAAAGAAAATAAAATTTTTTAAAAAAATCGAGGCATTTTTACAAACAAAAGTTTGCCTAAGGCGTTATTCAACTATATCAGTTCTGAAATTGCATTTCTCATCAATAAAAAATTGACTCCTTTTGTCATTTCCACTTCCAACTGCCTTTTGTGTTCCAAATTTTCAATATAAACAACAAAAAATTTACATTTACAGGGTTTTACCAAATCTAAAATAATGTGATTTTAGACTTTTTTAATTTTTCGAAGGTCTAAAATTTAACAAAATGCCTCTAATTCGATTCCAACGGATTAGTTAAAAACCTTATTTTTGAGTTCGATCGTGAGAAAATTTCCTTTAATTTGAGTACCCGCACTTACATGTTACTATGTCCTCCCTTTTTTTGCCCCCACGGGCCTACCGGGGCCGAGCCCTTCCCAAAATTAATTTCGGTTTTTCCTTTTTTAATTCCAGATGGCGTCACATTTTTTTATATTTTTTTGACGAAACTCCATAAACTGCAGTTTTTCCAAAAATTATATTAATAAGGATAAATTTAAAGTAGTTCCCAAATTTCATGAAATTATAATAAATTATATGTTAAAAATAAAAATTTTGTTGGTCAATATTAATTGCGCTCACTCCGCTTATATATGTTATAAAGAAAACTGAAAAAGGTTGTTTCATTTTTATTCATATCACATATTTTGGACAATAAATATTTTAAGTTTGATATTGATTCCATGGCGCTTTTCCTATCGCGGGTCAGTTGGTATCGAAAGCCTCATTTGTGCACTTATATGTTTTTGAATGTACAAAACATAATAAAAGAAATGATTAAGTACGTTCATTATATTTTACTTGTCTGGTGCGCTTAATTTAATTAATAAATATTTAGACAAACGCACGAGCATTTTTTTATTTCTCTTTTTCTTTTTATGCTACTAAAATAAATATATAAAAATAAACCAGAGAAGCATATTTAAGTAAATAACATTAAAATACAAATTGGGATGGCAAGATTTTGCAACGACATAATTATATATGGTACCAAAAAAAATATTATCTAGATTTCGATATTCCTTATCTCAGTTAAATGTAGGAGAAAACAATAAATTAGTCAAATAAGTGCCAAATTACGGAATATGCATGAAAAACATAATTTTTGATATTAATTTAAATACGCAAGCAGACTTTTGTGAAAGCATAAATTACGAACATGTTTCTATATTTTTTTTTTTTTACCAAATATTCATTTGCAAATACAAAAACAAAAGTAAATATTAAATATGTTTTGAGCTGTCCTTCAAATTAAGTACTATTGAACTATAAAGCTAACACTCCCCAGATTTTTTCCATTTTGCCTGAGATGTAAAATAAGAAAAAGTTAAAATTTGAATAAAAGTTTCCAAGTTTTTTAAAATTTCAAAAATTATAAATATCTTATTTCAATATAAATAATACACGTCAAATATGCTGGTAAAATTACTAGTATAAAATTTTTGTTTAATGTAACGAATAGTGAGTAAATATAAATAAAAAATGCGTAAAATTATTTATACACATAAAGTAATAATGGCATTATATGTTTATAATAAAACATGTTGTGCATAGTTTTCTTTATTTTGTTAATAAATTTAAATTTTACGCACAAATTTGTTAAATTTAAATTGTAATAGTAACGAAAAAACGGATATTGGCATTTGAAAAAAGTCAATAAATTTATAAATATAAAAATAAATGTTTTAAATTGTTTTAAAATGAAAAATTTATTTAGATATTCTTGTTCGAAAGCCAATTATTTCCTTATTATGAAATAACCTAATGAGTGCCTTTTCTCCATCAGGTTATTCTCCTAACAAACACTTCAGAGAGTTTTGCTTTCGAAATATTCTACACCTTCAGGAATGACAAGACGGTCATTTTGGCGATTTTCCAGTTCCCTCTCATCAGTTATCTTTGGAAAGTGGGGCATTGCTGCAATTATACAAAATGATCTGCTTGATACATGAACTAGATGAGAAGGGTAGCAAAAAATATAAAAATAAATATATTTTCGAAGTTTTTGCAACCATAACAAATAGTACAAATATTTTAAAAGTTTTTGTTGATATTTTGTATATTACCACCACTAGTAATATTATCACCATTGGTATCCCAGCAAAACCTTTCATTACCATGTAATGAGTTTTAGGTATTGAAATGTTAAGTGTTCACTAGTTACCTTTTAATTACTAAACTACTTATTTTAACATGGTGATGTCATTGGAGGAAAATCATTACACTGATGTTACCTGTAAGTAGTTTATCAACTGTTCTATAAATAAATGTTGAATATAAATTTAAAAAAGGATAAAAATTTAAAAACCAATAGGAGCTGACACGAATTGATCAGCGTACCCCACGGTTGTCAGGCAAACACTCTAACCATTTGACTACGACATCACTATGGTTTTTAATGCTTTAATGTGTGTATACATTTATTGTGGCAACTGTTATACATGTCTATTTTTCACAAAACTTTTTATTAAATACTGCTTAATGAACACTAACATTTCTATAAATAGATGTTTAATAAAAATTACAAAAAAAAAAAAAACAATGGAAGCTAACACGAGTTGATCAGCGATCATCATGTCTGTCAGGCAAAAACGCTAAACACTAGGCTACGCCATAGTTATGGTTTGTAATGATTTAGAACATGTATTATTTGTTTCAGCTATTGTGAAATAGTAATGTGTCGGGTATAATTATCGGTAACTCATTACATTCAGTTTAAAAGTAATTCAAAGGGTAATGAAATATGAGATCTAAGTAACGCATTTAGTAATGACCAGTCATTACCAAGTTTTTGCTGGGATGTTATCTAGAATTTTCCACCGATCGGATTTTTTGTAAAACGCAAACTGGCACGAATTAAAAAAATCTGAAACAAGTTTTTTTTTTTAAATCAACTACAAGTTAAGATGTTTTAATTTGACATTTAAATTATAAACCTGTCCATACACAAAATTTTAAAATTCCATTTTTTATAGAATATCCCTTAAAATGGGGCATTGCTGGATAAGCTTGGAAATGCTATATATACCGTTGGACGCGCTTTCAAAAAACCTTTCTTATGACATCCATATTATGTATGTTATATTTAGTTAAGCTAAATTCTTCCAAAAATAAAAAAAAAAGCTTTTTAAAAACGGTCGAGCTCGCTGCTAGAACGAAAATATTTTGGGAATCATCATCAAATAAACCAAGGTATATTTTGGGAGGGACAATTTTTTATTTTTTTGTGAATTGATCTATTGTACATATGTATGTTACTCGTAGACCCTAGTTTCCAAAACTGCATTCGCTTTTCAAAATCGCTCATAGGATAAAATGGTTACAAACTGAAAAATGTCCTACGTGGTTTGGATTTGGAAACTGACAGCTTTTTCTAAAGAGAACTGTTAGATTCTGAAAACTTTTCCCCATAGATTTTTATGACCTTTTATTGCAGAAAAATTTTGCTGGATTTTTAAGGCTTTTTCTAAATAAAAGCCCCCATATTCCGACAACTTTCGTAAAGCAAAAATTATTAAAATATATTTGATATACACTTTTAAAATTACCCAATAAGCATATTGGTTTTAAAAATTCAAGTGCTTTAAATTTTGCTTGAAATAAAGTAGATTTCAAATTCAAGCATTTGTATATTTAATAAAAATATTTCAAACTTGAATTTTTTTCCCCTTTTACTGGAGTATGCTATTGAAATAAAATATAATAAAAGTTGTATTCAAGCCTTGAAACTGGAAAACAGGGCTGGAATTGAACTTGATTTCAACTTGAATTCCAGTGAAATTGTTTATAGGGTATGTTCAACAAATTCAATAAGCTCGGCATATTATCTTTAAAATGAGGTATTAATGATCAAAATCGGAATAACGGTTATGAAATAGCGAGCATTTAAACTTTAAAATTATTATTTGTATCCAAAAATTGGTGCAGTAAGGTTAGACCTTTTAATGAGAGCCTTATCTTTCAAAAAAAGATATATAAATTTTAAACAAGGCTCCAAGAAAATGTAAAGAAAGATTTTTATACAAAAAATTGCAACTTTTTTATCACTTTTTAATTTTCAAATTTAATGATATTTACTAACTAAACTGTAAATTAAAAAAAGACTTTCTATTTCTAGTCGATTTGTGTTTATTGGAATACATTTTATCAATGCTAGAAATTTCACAACTCGTAGTTTAAGGGACACCTTAATATTTATATATAAGCTAAATAGTTAATAAGAGGGAACAAAATGGGAGACAAGTAAAAGAACAAAAACCAAAGTAACATTGTTGGAAAAAATTAATTTCCCAGCAAAAAATTGGAAGTCTTTCATTACTTCCAAAGTATACGTTACTGTATTTTTACTACCTTTTAAGAGGTACTTCTGAAGAACTTCAAAAAAAATCACTTCTTTAAAATTTACTTCAATATTTCTATGGTAATTTAGAAATCATTTAGATGTAATTCTGGACAACATAAAAAAAATCACTTATATATTTCTTTTAAAAAGCTATTTCTCTAAAAGTGATCCTAAGAAATGATTTGGATACAGTTTATTTCCAAAAAGATGACCGCTGGTTTGAGCCCTTGTGGTTCCAATAGTGTTTCAGATTTTTATTATATTATTTATTCTAATTTGTTTTTTTTTTACTATTTTTAATTAACCAATTTTTAAAAATAAATAATATATAAATAACAAAAAATTGGTTTTTGTGCACTTGTGAAAAAAATATTGAATAGCAGTATACCTTTTGCACGTGATAATTGAGTTCGTTTATTGAAGAGAATGAGACAAATATGGCGAAATAACAAAGTTATATTTTCGTGCAACTTAACATTTATACAAAAGAATAGATTAGCAGTAGATTTCTAGACTAGAAACCTTGAGATCGCAAGTTCGATACACGGTGGCGAAAAAAAAAATAATTTTTTACTTTCAATTAATGAAATAGATTACAAAACTACATACAAGCCGATGAACTTATGAAAAAATTTTAAGAATATAGAGATAAAGATAGAAAAGCATTTTTATCCAAAAAAAATTACCAGATTCTTAAATTCTGTTAATTCATTTGCTATAGAAATATTTAATAACCTGAGTAAAAACAGGTACATATAGTCGTATAAAATGCGATTAAGTTATATCTGTATAAATATACTGTTTCATCCGAAAAATGGCCCGATGTAATTGTATCAGTTGTTTATCAGTTTTTATCTAATTGTATTACTTTAGATCTCAACTAATAAAATTATACATTATTCAGATGAAATTATATCCAATTTTTGACCTGATACAATTTTACCCGTTTATATCTAATGGTATCTGTTTGGATCGTAGTTGGTACAATTTTATATAAATAAAATATATTTGTATCCGACATTCGCCTTATATAATTGTATCAAATTTTTAAAGCAGATATAGTATAGTAGTTATCTATTTGGATCTAAACTAATACCATACGACATAAACCCATAAAATTGTATCAGGTCAAAAATTAGATAAAATTTCATCTGCTTAATATATAATCTAATCAGTTAAGATCTAAACTGAGACAATTAGATAAAAAGTGATAACCAACTGACACAATTATATCGGGCCATTTTTCGGATTAAATGGTATATGGATCACATTAAGTTATATATGTATTACCATGTAAAGCTCCATATTAATTTTTTTAATAGGGAAGCTAAGATTTTGAGTGTTTTCCTATAAATAAAGTTTATGAGCATTTGTGAACTTTAAAAGGAAAAGTTAATTTCAATCCTGGAAATATCAGTACGAATTTATAAAATATAAATTTAAATATCAATTTAAATTAAGAATATAACATTTGTAATTCAGAAGATATCAAATTCGGAAAATATCAAGCAAAATTTAGAGTTCATCAACTGAAATTCAGAAATAAAGAAAAAAAAAATAAAAATTCTGATATGTGAAATATGAAAAGTTATTTTTTTTCTTTTGTATATATTGACGATTTTTTTAAAATAATAATAGAAAGCCGATTCTTTAAATTAAAACCACAATTGTTAGTTGAGGACTTAAAATTTAAAGAAAAAATTCTTCTTTTTGAATCATTTGAAACCCGATCACATAGTGCTTTTTCTACTGCTTTTGATTTCTTTTTTTTTTTTTGCTGGGATTATGTACTAAAAATGTAACATTTTTATGTTCTTACTTTTAGTAATGCCAATCTATATGAATAAAATATGTATCACGTGTTTGGCTGTGGATAAATTATTTAAGTTATTTGGATTGGTTTTGACAAGACGAAGTGACCAAAGTTTTAAATACTGAATGATTTAAATGTACAAAAATATCAGATTTTTTGCTTTTGTATTTAACAGCAGATGGTATAAAATTTTAGGATACGAAATATTATATATGATATGGGGAATCTCAATGTAAAAAAAGACATGAAGCTTTTAATTTTTTTTACTCATAATTTATATTTTTAGATCCAACTCTATAAAAAATGGATATATTCAGTACATATATAACTTTCATCTCACTGTTTGGTGAGAAATTGTATACAATAGTAGAATAAGAGACAAATGAAACCAAAATTTTTGGACAATTATATTTTTGCAGATTTTTCTGTGGCGTGCGTGCGCTGTTTAATAAAATTTAATTCTGGAACAGCATTTACTTAACAAATGGTGTAATTTGCTACAGTTAAAGTTACATATCGTCATTGCACCTAAGAAAATAGCTATTTGTTTTCAAAAAATATTTATGGTGAAACTAAATTTTGTCTTTATTTTGTATCTTGGCTATGAATTTTAAAAGTAATTCTTTTATAAGTGGAAAGTTTGAAGTGTTGTTTAATTATGTGTAAAAACTTCATTTTTTAAAGCTGTGTAAATTAAAAACTAACGCAGTTCCAACTTTTGTTTGTTAATTGTTTTCAACCATGAACATATTTTTCAACTCAGACCCGACGAGAATTTCAAATTCCAAAAACACGATTCTAAAAGAACAACCTTCAGTTTTTTTAAACGATTTTCTTTATTGTTTTGATCAGGGATGGAAAAGATGGTACAATTGTACTTTTTTTTGTACATTCTAGCCTTCGTTGGTACCGTGGTACTTCCGCTATTCATTTGGTACAATTTCCAAATATTCCAAATTTAAAATTTTTGTATTGATATCAACTTGCTGTTCTTTAAAGCGTTGAACAAATATTCGAATTGCTGAAGTAGACGAAAATCATTCATGCTTTTAAATGCCTACTTTTGGCCCAAAGCTGAAAAATAATTGAAACGAGACTTTTTTCAACCAATTCCAAACTTGTAGCGGTGCAAAAATTTACACCCATACACAAAGTTTGAGTGCTACTAGTACCACATGAAACTCGAGAATTTTCAGATATATAGTATCATTCAAAAAAGTAATTTTTAAACCCGCCTTGTTAACATTTATGAATTTTAAAAATTTAAAAATATGTTGCATTATTGTTTTAGATATGGTAAATTATCTAAAAAATAACCCGTGTTAAAAGTTTACCAATAATTTCATATAAATTTGACTTTCATAACTACAGTAAAGTACTAAACTTTGGTAATTTTAAAATAAAATAGCAATTACTCGTAGCGAATATTAAAACTAAATTAATGAGGTCGGAAAAGTTCAAAACTTTTAAGCAAATTGTTTATTTATATAAAACATTTTGGTACCGTGAGGGTTGAAAAAGTACAATTTTTTTGTCTGGTTGGTACAAAATCTAAAAGCTCATTTTCCATCCCTGGTTTTGATTAAAATTCGTACAAAGTCAGTAATTTTCCTAAATCGTCAAAAGATATCGAGTTTTTTCTCAAAAATAATCAATCGTCATTTGTAAAATTTTGACTAAAAAAATCGACGTAAAATCATAAACTGTTATTTATGGTAAAGAGGGGGATATGAGAATGCAGTGTGACGTCCGTTGGAAAGATCACGCCATTCAAGTGTCGAAAGAGGCATTCAAGTGTATTGGCTTTCTTAACCGGTGTAAGAACTACTTCACTTCTTCTGATCTCCTCACTATTTATACCACCTATAACCGGCCGAAGATGGAATACAACTCCCATATATGGGCAGGGGCTTCAAAGTCTATTTTGAAGCTTTTGGACCGTGTACAAAGGAGGGCGTCGGCGCTCATTAATGACAGTAGGGTATCCAGCTCTATTGACTCATTGGAGCACCGTCGGAATGTGGGTTGTGTAACACTGTTCTATCTGCTGAGATAAGTGTACTTATCCAGAGGTCCCGTGGTTTTGTCCGTAACACTCACTTTTCTAGCAGATCTCATCCGTTTGTTATCGATTGTCCAGTTAATCGCACAACGCATTATAGAAAGAATTCGTTCATTAGTCGAACCGCGCGTATGTGGAATAAACTCCCCGCAGATGTCTTTCCTGATAATTACAATCTAGAGAAATTGAAGTCTAATGATCACAAACACTACTCCCTATTTCCTCCTCCACATAACCTATTTTCCTGATATCAACACAATGCATTGCATTAGTAGGGGGCATCTTCTGAGTGTTGGTCTATAGTTAAAAAAAAAAAAAAATCGGCGAAACTTCCCCAAAGTTGGTGTACATTCGTGAAAAAAAATTGGTAATATTTTAAATAAAAAACTTTTAATACAGCAAAGTCAAAATTTTAATGATTGAAATAAATAATTTAGAATAAGGTCCTTAAGATATGTGATTCTTTTTAATCAATAAAGCTCCACTTTTTAAGCATTTATAAAAATCAAACTATTATTATGCGAAATCTTAGGGTCTAATATAATGAAAAAATTATGTTTTTATCACAATGTTGTTGCAAAATGTAGGTGCTTTCAATTATTTTTTTGCCACCCCAAAAAATACAAATACAAGTCTATCTGCTACCACATGTGACTTAAAGTGAATGTCAAGGAAAGGTAATTGCAAAATGCACAAAATATATCTTTTCCGTAAAATTGTTTTTATTGACTTTGGTATTATTGATATTTTGATATATGATGCTATTAACTAGATCAAAACAGAGCAAAAACTGTAAGTTTAGAATTTTAAAAAATGTTTAACTTTAAATCATCATATTCTTTGGGCCGTTATTGATTAGCGCTAATGGATTTTGCTTACTTCGGCATCGGCCAAAACGGACACAAAATGTCATTCTTGTCGTAGAAAAAAATTTGATTATTTTTTCTAAAAACAGTTTGAAAATCCTCATATTAACTAAAGAAACCAAAATATTTATTTTAAAGAATATAATGATTTGTCTTACAAACTCATTATCTTAAAGTTTGTTTAACGCAAAACATACCCCTCATTCAGCAAAACGATTTATTTTGAATCATTTGCTGTACCAACCACACATCTGGTTACCTTATAAAATTAAGCAACCAACAAAAAACATAACATTTACATATATGTATGTTATGTTCCGTATTTGATGACGCAAAACACGCAATATTTGCTTAATGTTTCAGAAATTTTGTTCTTTACTGGCCCAAGCACAATAAGTGTGACTAACACGTAGGAGTATAATAGTTTCGTATTACGTTTATTCAAAGCATAACTTTTTGTTTTAAGTCTGAAGAGATTTTATGAATTAATGTGATTACATTGTCACGAACACATACATTGTTGCTAAGAAAACGAATATATAGGAAGAGTAGAAATTAAATACGAAGCACATCAATACATTGACACATGCATATAATTAACGATCATATGGGGTGACATAAATACATACGTGCTTTGTTAAAAAAATACAAAATTTAAGGAAATATTGATATATTTTGAAATTTTGTAAGATGTTAGTACAATAAAGACTAATATTCAGAAAGATGTTGTAAGATTATATTTAGTTTTAAAAAGCCTTTTTATCTAAAAACCCTTTTTTAAGTTAGGCAAATCATTGTCATTACTAGGGCAAGGAATTTCCTGCAAATGCATGTTTTTTCTCGATGATTCGGATAAATATATATATTTATCCGAATCATCAAATTTAGAACAAATTGGCAGCGATTTGTAGTTGCATATTTCTGCATATTTTGACAAATATTCATGTTTTGGAATATTTGCACTTCAAATGCATATTTGATGCCTTTTTTAATGTATATTTTGTTCTTTTTGTGCATATTTTTTGTTTTTAGTAACATTTTATTATTTGTTAAAAAATATAAGAAATTTATGCGTTTTTTCGTTATTTTTAAAAATAAACTTCCTTAAAAACCTTATTGAGCTATAGAAAAGCTTGGAGTTGTGTGTCTATTTGCAAAATAACTAAATTTTTTTTTAAAGAGAAGCAACAGTAAATTTTTCGTATGAATTAACGTGTTGCGTCCTTTGGAAAGGGGATAGAGAAGAAGTGAATGGTAGTGAAAGACGAAGTGCTTTAAATATGGCAACACTGTAATTGCACGAGATGTTGATGTTGAATCCTAAAACAGTTGCTGCGTACCATCTGATGAAGTGTTGGCGAACTTTGTTGAAGCTTTTAAGTTTATAGCCATGTTATATTATTTACTTCGGTGGAGTTGTGCAATGGGAACACCAAAGGAGGACGCTAAGATATGTATGAGGTATAGAAAAAACTGATACATATTATTATTATTTTTCATAAATTGATGTTGCCTTGGATGAGGATCGAACCCGCAACCTTTTGTTTAACAGTCCAATGCGCTAACCATTACACCACAGCGTCCCCACATTTATTTTTACATACATTTTTATATTTTAAAGTGCGATATTTTTGCAAAAATATTCGTTTTTAGTGCATATTTGTTTATATTTTTAATGCATATTTTTCTTTTTAGACGCATTTTTTATGCGCATATTTTCAACTTTTAAGTGTATGAAATTCCTTTCCCTAGTCATTATGGATTATATCTATTAGTTTTGTGTTTGTTTAATGCAATTCAGAACTTATTATTTTCAATTAACAAGTTCTGATTGCGTGTTTTAATATTTACAAATTATTTCAAGATTTTCGTTAAGTTATAACAGCAAAAATATATGAAACTTTTTTTTCTATAATACAATAATTTTTCAAATAGTTTTTAAACTTTTTTCTCTGGCATTGACATGTTACACACGTTTTCTCTATAAAACAGTAAGAGTACAAAAATTACATACAAAATAATACCAATCTTCCACCTTCATTCGACTTCTTGCTTTTGTTGTTGTTGTTTGTTTTAGTATCATCTTGGTAATAGTATCCTACCGAACAGTTTGGCAAAAACCGATATTTGGTCGCTTTTATGGAATTTGGTTGCATTGTAGAAAGCTATGGAAAAATTTAGCTATAAAGCTAACCCTTTGAATTTTTCAATTTTTTTTCCAACCTTATAGAATGTATGGCGACCAAAATGTCAGTTGGATACTTCGAGCTTTTTCCTAAATTTGAGACTCAAACTCGCATCCACTCGATTCAGCAAAAAACTTACTTTTAGAAATATTTACTTATAAGGTCTGAAAGTACCGAATGTCGGCCAAATGAACATCTTTTGTTTTACTATAGACCAGCACTCAGGACATGCCCCCTATTAATGCAATGCATTGTGTTTATATCAGGAAAATAGGTTATGGGATTTGTTCTGGCTGATTTGTTCGGTCGAACATTACATACTTAGTAACACTTATAAAAATAAAATTTTTTTTGTTTCATTTTATTGTCCTTGTTATTTTCGTTTTTGTTAAAATGTTAAGATTATCGTGCTTGTTTTTTTAAAACATACAGTATAAAAGGGATGTGTTGTTAAGTTTATCGCTGCATATGTAAGAACTTATAATTAAGTAATATTTGAAACAATAAATAAATAAATATAATGATTGTTAGTAAACCACATTTTTTTAATTTTTTAATTGTTTGATTCGGAAGAGCCAATACGTGCTTATTTACTGTAATTAATAATATTATATACTGTAGAGATTCTCATGGTCGTTGTTCTCTTTCGTATCTATAGAAATCACATGAATTGTATTTTTCATTAGGTTGTCAAGATTGTTGCAAGTTTTAACATCATATTATTGTTGAAAGTTGAACTTAATAAGTAAAGTCATATAAGATTAATTTTATATACGAACTTTTTTATATAGTTTGTTTCACTTGTATCTTAAAGACAGAAAAATGTGTGTTTTTACGAAAAATAACAAATTTGGAAGTTCAAATATAGCATATTTATATACTGGGCTTTATCTTAAAACAATGTGAAAATTGAAACCATTTTGTTTAAATTTTAACAAGTAGAATAATTGTAGTACTTAACTGGATCGATCAGGTAAAAATGTACGTACTAGGGTGATCTAATGTTCAACATTTTTGAAAAACCGGTTTTCAGTTTTTGCGAATTGCTGAAATTTAAAAAATCCGATTAACAGGTTGTAAAATTTAAAATAATATTGGAATATTAAAAAATAAAAAATTAAATGACACTCAAGCTAAATTCATCTTCCTTGGCTCATAAAGGTCATCAAAGTGCATGAATGTTTTTAATCTCAAGAAGTTCGTTAATTTTTAGAAAAAGGATAATCAGCTTGAAATATCTTTTGGAAATGGGTTGTAAAACAAAAGTACCCAGGAAATTTTTTTACAATCGGTAGCCAACCACACCTATTCTACAATTGGTTCCACTGCAACCGATTCCATGGAACTTGTTCCGGAAACATTTTCTGGGATCCTATATGGAATGTATGACTGACGTAGAACCAGTTCTAGAACTAGTTGAAGAACTGATTCTAGGCCAAACGGTTCCACTTTGGAGGTATAGAAGTGGTTGCTTTTTGGACAATTTCAAACAAAAACGAGTAAAAAGGTTAAAGTCGGGCATGCCGACTATACAATACCCTACGCCAGTCTGGTTAACAGCCAACTAATGTTTGGATCCGAAATTCGAATGGGTTAAAATGGGACCTGTGTGAAAATTTTCTATAATGTGAGTCAGCGCACCAAATTTCATTAAAATATCTTAATATTTGCGACCTGCAATTTGTAGCCAAGCCAATTTTGGGGGACCCTTATATGGGCTCTAGGTCTAATCATGGACCGGTGTTAACAAAAATCAATACGCTTCGTCTTTGGGCTGATATAGGTCGGTATACCAAATTTCATCAAAATATCTTAATATTTGCGCCCTGCAGCGTATAAAAAATATAATTTTGAGGGGACCCTTATATGGGCACTAGGTCTAAACATGGACCGATGTTCACCAAAATCAATAGGCTTCGTTCTTGGGCCAACATAGGTCTGTGTACCAAATTCCATCAAAATATCTTAATATTTGCGCCCTGCAGCGTATAAACAATATAATTTTGAGGGGACCCTTATATGGGCACTAGGTCTAAACATGGACCGATGTTCACCAAAATCAATAGGCTTCTTCCTTCAGCTGACGTAGGTCGGTGTACCAAATTTTATCCAAATATCTTAATATTTGCGACCTGTAGAGTGCGCGCAAGAATGCATGGACAGACAGACAGACGGACATCGTTAAATCGAAATAAAAAAAAACTTCTGAGCCGATCGGTATACTATAAGGTGGGTCTAGGACCAATATTTTTTGGTGTTACAAACATCAGCACAAACTTATAATACCCTGACCACATAGTGGTGTAGGGTATAATAACTGGTGTTAGAATCGACAGTAGAAGCGGTTGTAAATAAAAAGTAGCTATTCTACAACTGATTCTTTGGAACAGAAAATTTTTATTTCTATGCATCAATTAAAAATCAGATAAAAAATTTTGAAGCTTCTCCGATTTTTTTTTTTTTTTTGTCATTTTCATCTTTTTGACAATAACGAGTAAACAGGTTAAATTCGCGCATGCCGACTATTTAATACTCTACAACGGACTGGTTAAAATCCAACTAATGTTTGGATCCGAAATTCGAATTGGTTAAAAGGGACTTATGTATTACAACGAAAATGACATGTTTTTTTTATAGAGATTTTATTTTGCTCTATGTTATAGTTGTTGCTATAAATAAAGTTCCCTTAGTATTATAGCAAGTGTTTGTATGTTGTGTTTTATCATTCAAGCTTTTAATTATTTTTATAGGGATTAGATTAGCAAAAGAAATGTCTGTAATTAGTTTTTGTTAGTTGCTTGACTATTTTGAGGATCATATTATTAACAGTCAAAAACAAAAGGAATGTAAGTTGAATTTAATAAAATATTGGTTGTTCTATTTTCAGGCAGCTGGTTGTTTAAATTAAAATGAATTGGGTATAACATTGGGGATTTAAACATTTAAAATGGGAATAAGATTAAACTTTTCGGGCAACACTGCTCTCCATGTAGTTAGCTATATTCGTAAGTCATTAAAAAAACGAGTAAAAAGGTTAAAATCGGGCATGCCGACTATACAATACCCTACACCAATCTGGTTAAGAGCCAACCAATGCTTGGATCCAAAATTCAAATTTTCTATAAAATTATAAAAGAAGAGAAAATCGTAAATACGGCCAATATGGGCGATAGATCCAAATATGGACCGATTCTATCTAGAATCAATGGGCTTTGTTCTCGGGACCATGTGAGTCAGCAAACCAAATTTCATTAAAATATCTTAATATTTGCGATCTGCAGCGTGTAACCAAGCCAATTTTGGGTGGACCCTTATATGGACAGACGGACATCGTTAAATCAAAATAAAAAAAAAAATTCTGAGCCGATCGGTATACTATAAGGTAGGTCTACGACCATTATTTTTTGGTGTTACAAACATCAGCACAAACTTATAATACCCTCTCCACGTAGTGGTGTAGGATATAAAAACAAAACAAACAATATAAAATACTGAAAATTCGTAACATACATTTTATGCAGTTGTTTTGTTAAAAAAAAAAATAAAACAAATGTGTGTAAGTATATTTTGTTAGTCGTTTTGACTAATTTGTGGTTTATTTTATTAACAGTCAATATCATTTTGTTTTTATGTACAAAATATTTTAAGTGTGCTTAAGACAAACTATTTTTTAGTATTTGTTATATAAATTTTAGGTTTTTAGTGTGTTGAATGTAATGAATGTTTTATTTAAAACAATAAATATTTAACGTTACGGGCTCTCCTTGGAAAGGACTTACTCCTTGGAAAACAGTATCTGCTTGGAAAAGAGTCCCTCCTGGGAAAGCAGTCTCTACTTCGAAAACAGTTTACAAGCTTACTAGGTATTAAAACCTGCGTTGTGTATCAGCTAATTAATACACAAAGTTTATACATTTCTTTTTGTGAGCGTAGGATTTAAAAATTTTTGATTCCATTTACTATACATATTTTATAAAACAATTTTTAATAAATCTATTAATATTCCTGCAAATATTTTTCAAACATATACCTAAACACATAACTAGGGTTTGGGATTTCCCGGACTTTTTTATTTCCCGGGAAACGGGAATGAAAAAATTTAATTCCCGGGATTCCCGGGAATCCCCGGAAATATTTTTGAACAAAATTGTTAATGAAAACCACCTATAGAAGTAATTTTTGTTAAAAAAAAAACTATTTCAGTACAAATGCAGTCTGTGTATTGAGAATTCAAAGTAAAAAATATCAGAATGTTGAACATTTGATTTCACAAAAATTACTGGCAGCACTGCCAAATGAATTGCATGATTCCAGCAGAAAGCACCTACTACTGGACTGTCGGAACCAAACCGTTTCATCACACTTGGCCCATTAGATATGGTGGCCACAATGTTATTTTCCAAAGACAAATAAAACTCTTCTAGTCTTATTTCTACAATTCTTCTTATTTCATCAGCATTACATCTTCCTGATATATAAACCAACCCCAGGTTATAAAATGAATTATTTCCATTTATACATTGTTGTGATATTCTTGTCGATTCATTTAAGATTATAGTAAATCTCCTATTGTTAGAAATATTGCTCGATATTTCTTTCATCATGATATCTTTTACATTATTGTAGTAATTTAATATAATGTTCTTTACATCGGTTTCATTTTTTTGCAATGCCAGGTTTTTATTATAAAAACTTTCTCGAATAAACGAATATCTAGTTATGGTGCGGATTGACTGCGGCTAATTTGGATACCATTTCGGGAAATGTTTGCCCTACCATAAAACCTTTAATGCCTATTCAGCTTACACTTTTTTCTTCGGGTACTTTGCTAATTTTAGCTGAAACGTTATTCTTGTTGTTCTTTTCTTCAAGAGAAGTTGCATGACCATAATTTTTTTTTTTTTTTGTGCACCAAATTTAGATGTCGGATAACCAAATTTAGATACCACCGTTAACCATTAGTCTTTTCTTTTCATATTTATTAATGGAAACGTTATTTATAAAATTATTGACCCTTAATATAAAGGAGTATTTTAAATTTAAAGTCGACTTTATTTTTAATCAAACGGTTTTGTTCATTTTGTGTATGAAAACCTTACAAAAATATTTATATTTTCAAATATTTTGATTGGTTGAAAATAAATTAACCAATCAGAACGCTTCAAAAATAAACGAAGTCAAGGTATACTGCCACCCAATATTTTAACTAAAGTCGACTTTACCTAAATTATACATTTGAAAAATTTAGATAGTAAAGGCGATTATTTGTAAGAAACAAAGCTTTTTTTCATATTTCTTTTAAACATTTTACCAAGTTTTTAGGTTTTACTACTTAAATTTTGAATAAATTATGCTCCTAATTACTTGGCAAAGATTTTATTTGCGTGTCAAATAAATGTATTCCCTTTTAAAAGATTTTAACAATGACATTTTTGTTTTGGTATTTAAAATGTTTTTTATGACTAAAATTAAAAAATCCTATTCGAAACAAAAACAATTTAAAAAATTTAATATTTTTAAAATTTTTATAATATATTTTTCCCGGGAATTCCCGAACCCCAAACCCTACACATAACACTAAATAGTGGCAAAGCAAAAAATGCACTTTGAAATGAAATCACGTTTTCAGCTTACGTCCAAAATGTAAAATATGCCAATTATTTTATCAAACATAGAAGGAAAAACAAAACTGTAGAAAAAGAAAAAGTAAAGATCGTGATATAAAAATTAACAATATACATATAAACTTACAATGGATGCTCTAAGGGTCAGTTTTTAAATTCTTAAAAATCTATATAAGTTTGTATTAAATCAACACAGAAAACAATTAAAACGTGTTTTAATTAGAAAATTGATTATGTTAATTAAAATATTAATTGAATTTGCACCCATCACTTAAATGATACTATTAACTACTAAAAATTGCATACGATAAATTGAAAAAAAAAATTTCCATTGAAATTTAAATCATATCAATAAAAATTAAAAAATACAATATTGATATTAATTGATTTTGTACCCATCACTTAAATGATACTATTAACTACTAAAAATTGCATACGATAAATTGAAAAAAAAATTTCCATTGAAATTTTAATCATATCAATTAAAAAATATGATATTGATACACTTGAAGTGTATCAATATCAGTTAAATATTTCTTTAAAAAATTATATTATTAACATATTTTTTATCAGATAATTAAGACTAATAATTTATTCTGCGATATAACCTAAACAAACTATTTAAATTCCTAAGACTTTGTTATGAAATCCATTAGCGTAAAAGTAAATAATCGTAATTTAGCTTAGGTTAACTTATTCCCTTTAAACTGTTTCTTTGCCTTATTTAGCTCACTGATTAAAAGTAGAATTTGAAAAAGGTATAAAAGATGTAACGACGTGTTTTCACTGGTTGCTGGGATAGACTCAGTCGAGTCCAGGGTTCGCTACAGAATCATTTATTTGATCCAGAGGCCAAAGCAAAACACATACAACTCGATTTCATTCTTTAAAACGTATCACTTTATTTATGCAAATGTTTTATTTTATCTTAAAAATTAAAATTACTTTATCAATATATAATTAGGTTGCCAGTAGCTTTTTTCTTTACACTTTCTTATCCTATTTTAGTTCAGGTTAGTTTGCGACACACATTGTACGACGACCAACACGACATTCACTATTTCCACGATGGCGATAATCCCTAAACGAATGAGAGATTGAATAGAAGGTACCCAACGAAATCGGTTCGGGAATTCCGGCAACTAGAGAACAGGCGACAATTTTAAGGAAAGTCAACTCCAACAATCCTTAACTACGGGACAGACTACAAGGAAATACTTTTAAGGAAAGTCAACTCCAACAGTCCTTAAACTACGGGACAGACTACGGGGAATTAATTTTAAGGAAAGTCAACTCCAACAGTCCTTAACTACGGGACAGACTACAGGGAAATACTTTTAAGGAAATTCAACTCCAACAGTCCTTAAACTACGGGACAGACGACAGGAAAATAGTTTTAAGGAAAGTCAACTCCAACAGTCCTTAAACTACGGGACATACTACTTAAACTACGGGACAGACTACAGGGAAATAATTTTAAGGAAAGTCAACTCCAACAGTCCTTCACGGGACAGACTACAGGGAAATAATTTTAAGGAAAGTCAACTCCAACAGTCCTTAAACTACGGGACAGACTACAGGGAAATATTTTTAAGGAAAGTCAACTCCAACAGTCCTTAAACTAAAGGGAAATATTTTCAAGGTAAGTCAACTGCAACAGTCCTTAAACTACGGGGAAATATTTTTAAGGAAAGTCAACTGCAATAGTCCTTAAACTACAGGGAAATACTTTTAAGGAAAGTCAACTCCAACAGTCCTTAAACTACGGGGAAATACTTTTAAGGAAAGTCAACTCCAACAGTCCTTAAACTACGAGGAAATATTTTAAGGAAAGTCAACTCCAACAGTCCTTAAACTACGGTACTGACTACAGGGAAATAATTTTAAGGAAAGTCAACTCCAACAGTCCTTAAACTACGAGACAAACGAACTACAGGATTACTAACTATCGGATAGACACCAGTCGCGTAAAAGGCAAATGCAAGAATATATTATAGTTCCCTTATTTGCTTTCAAATAGTTAGTCAACTCAAACTACCTAATTGAAAGCCGCAGGCCGACTGACCATCGCTGCTGTGTGTGGCCTGCTTTTATACACAATTTTGCGATCACAAATATACATACATACAAACATACCAGTGTTGCCAAGTTGGGGGTTTTCCCCCTAAATTTAGGGGGTTTTCAACCGCTTAGGGGGATTTTAGGAGGTACCAATTTGTTAGGGGGAAATTTGGGGGGTAAGAAAATCATTTTAGGGGTAGTTTTGACTTAAAAAGCAATTAAATTTTAGAGTTCGATGATTGGTTTTGCCAAATTGTTGATAGTTTTTCACATAAATTTTTATTTTTTTAGCCTACATACCTTTTTTGAAGTTGAAAAATTTTATACTGTGAATAGGAACGAAAAGAAAACCAGCCAAAATATAACGAAGTTTTTTTATTTTAAGAACAAAAAAAATCAATTATTTGGATTTATTAAATAATAAATAATTTGAAATAAAAAGAGTTCGGGTCGAAATCCTGTCTATAACAAAATCCTGTTTTCAAAATCCTGCTTTTCGTAATACTGTTTTACAAAATACTGTATACCACAATACTGTTTTGCAAAATCTTGTTTCACTGGGCGGCGAAAATTTTTGTAAAAATAAAGCAAAAAAGCGCGCGCTTTGTTGCTTTATTTTTACAAAAATTTTAATATGAAGATGAAGATTTGCTTAAAGTGTGCGAGTGGTTTGAAAAAAACTACGTCAAGGGCTCATATCACCCAAAGTATCCTGGAACCTTTTGGTCGGTTTACAACGACAGTAAGAAACCCTACCCAAGAACTCAAAATAGTGTGGAAGCTTGGCAGAGAAGACTGAAAGCTGTTGTTGGGCGTAGAAAGTCAGGATTATACTACCTTATCAGGCAGTTGGGTAATGAGGTCGTGGTAGCTGTAAATACCATTTCAAAACGCGCGAATGGAGAAAGACGTTACATAAATTTAAAGAAGAGAAAAGCGTACACAAACATTAAAAGAGTTATACGAAAAAGAAAATTAAGCCATACAGGCTACCTAAAGCGAATTGCAAAAAATCTTGTACTATTTTAAGTTTATAAAATGCAATGAAATTAATTTATGTTAAATGTTTTTGTTAATTTTTGAAAATTATATACTTTTGTTGAAGTTATTTTTAATAAAATAAATTTTGTAAACCAGCATTTTTACTTCACAGAATTTTGCAAAACAGTATTGTGAAATCCAGTATTTTGCAAAACAGTATTATGAAAAGCAGGATTTTTAAAGTTTTTTTGAACAGTATTTTACATAACAGTATTATATACGTATCCCAAATAAAAACTTAGAAAATTGTTAAATTTTGGGAAAATTTATTTTAGGGGGAAGTTTTTAGCGGTAGAGCAAATTTAGGGGGTTTTTTGGACAACTTTGGGGGATTTGTAAAAAAAGACTTGGCAACACTGAAACATACACGGGTATGGCATCACCAAAAAAATAAGTTATAAAAAAATCGTTATCACTAGATGGCACTTTGTAAAAAAAATGACAATTTTCTTTTTTTATCTAAGTTTAAATAATAACAAACAACAAAGGAAAAAACACAAACAAATATTTAAAATTTTATTATATGAATATTTTCCGCGTTTGTTATACCCTACACCACTAGGTGGTCATTATACCCTACACCGCTATGTGGTCAGGGTATTATAAGTTTGTGCTGATGTTTGTAACACCAAAAAATATTGGTCCTAGACCCTAGTATACCGATCGGCTCAGCTTTTTTTTTTATTTTGATTTAACGATGTCCACCTGTTTGTCTGTCTGTCTGTCTGTCTGTCTGTCTGTCTGTCTGTCTGTCTGTCTGTCTGTCTGTCTGTCTGTCTGTCTGTCTGTCTGTCTGTCTGTCTGTCTGTCTGTCTGTCTGTCTGTCTGTCTGTCTGTCTGTCTGCCTGTCTGTCTGTCTACCTGTCTGTCTGTCTGTCTGTCTGTCTGTCTGTCTGTCTGCCTGTCTGTCTATGCATTTTGTGCGCACTCTACAGGTCGCAAATATTAAGATATTTTCATGACACTTGGTACACCGACTTATGTCGGTCCAAGGACGACGCCTATTGATTTTGGTTAAAATCGGTCCATGTTTAGACCTAGTCCCCATAAAAGGGTTCTACCAAAATTATACTGTTTATACGCTGCAGGTCGCAAATATTAAGATATTTTGATGAAATTTGGTACACAGACCAATAACGCAGCCTATTGATTTTGGTGAACATCGGTCCATGTTTAGACCTAGTCCCCATAAAAGGGTTCTACCAAAATTATACTGTTTATACGCTGCAGGTCGCAAATATTAAGATATTTTGATGAAATTTGATACACGGAGCTATGTTGGCCCAAGGACGAAGCCTATAGATTTTGGTGAACATCGGTCCATGTTTAGACCTAGTGCCCATATAAGGGTCCCCCCAAAATTATATTGTTTATACGCTGCTGGTCGCAAATATTAAGATATTTTGATGAAATTTGGTACACCGCCCTATATTAGCCCAAGGACGAAGCCTATTGATTTTGGTTAACAGCGGTCCATGTTTAGACCTAGTGCCCATATAAGGGTCCCTCCAAAATTATATTGTTTTATGCTTCAGGTCGCAAATATTAAGATATTTTGATGAAATTTGGTACACAGACCTATGTTGGCCCAAGGACGAAGCCTATTGATTTTGGTGAACATCGGTCCATGTTTAGACCTAGTGCCCATATAAGGGTCCCCCCAAAATTATATTGTTTATACGCTGCTGGTCGCAAATATTAAGATATTTTGATGAAATTTGGTACACCGCCCTATATTAGCCCAAGGACGAAGCCTATTGATTTTGGTTAACAGCGGTCCATGTTTAGACCTAGTGCCCATATAAGGGTCCCTCCAAAATTATATTGTTTTACGCTGCAGGTCGCAAATATTAAGATATTTTGATGAAATTTGGTACACAGACCTATGTTGGCCCAAGGACGAAGCCTATTGATTTTGGTGAACATCGGTCTATGTTTAGATCTAGTGCCCATATAAGGGTCCCCCCAAAATTATATTGTTTATACGCTGCAGGTCGCAAATATTAAGATATTCTGATGAAATTTGGTACACCGAACTAATCAGCCCAAGGACGAAGCCTATTGATTTTGGTTAACAGCGGTCCATGTTTAGACCTAGTGCCCATATAAGGTTCCCTCCAAAATTATATAGTTTATACGCTGCAGGTCGCTAATATTAAGATATTTTGATGAAATTTGGTACACAGACCTACGTTTTACTGGAGAAGCAAAAAGCTTCCCAAAATAAAAAATAAACCAAATTTTTTCAACATTTTTTTAAGTTAACCTTAGGTTTGTTTTTTCTCGAATTTTTTATAAAAATTTCATATAAATTTAAATATTTAGTTATAAATTTCAGAGACTATTAATTATAGAGATAGGAAATCAAAATTTAAACTACTCACCGATAGAGGGCGCTGATATTAAGTATTACCTGAGCAACTATTTAGTATCAGTTTAGTATCAGTTGAGTCAATATTTAAAAACTCAAAAACTGCTGAAAACTGCTCAAAATAGGGAAAAAACAAACGCGGAAAATATTCAAATAATAAAATTTTAAATATTTGTTTGTATTTTTTCCTTTGTTGTTTGTTATTATTTAAATTTAGATAAAAAAAAAGAAAATTGTCAATTTTTTTTACAAAGTGCCATCTAATAATAACGGTTTTTTATAACTTATTTTTTTGGTGATGCCATACCCCTGATAAATTTAGCTTCTTCAAAATTAAGCAGTTATAAAAATGCTGCCAAGTCTTGAACATTTTTGGTTTTTCTCTTTAAATGTAAACAAAAATATTTGTCATGAAAATACTTGAAATTTTGGTATTTTTTAATTTGATAAAATATCAAAAACAATAAATGGCAACAAATGAATTATGTATGTGTTTATTAGTAAAGGTAGGGGAGGGAACACAGTATAATTGCTCTATTTCGCATTCCGGAGAAGTTCGTGTACGGAAACAGATTTCATACAAAGGCGGCCCAAATGTTTAAATTTCATTTGTTTACAAAAAATAAAACAAAAGTCACTTAAGTACACTCAAAATATAATTTCTATAACCGATTGAGGTTTATTTGAAAAGTAATAGGTAAAGTTTGTTTTCAATTGAAGAATCAATTAGAATACATTGAAAAATATTCGTCAATAAAAAACAAACTACAAAAAATATGTATTGTCTGTAGGAGTTGATATTTTCAGTCAAATATTCTATTTTTAGATTTCTATTTTTAGAAAAAATAATTTAAATAATTTCGTTGTTTTCTGTTTTAAAACAAAAAATTCAAATATTTTCGGTTTTCTTTTTTGTTGATATAGTTTGTTTATATACAAAATTATTTCAATTCAAATTACAAGAAATTCTTTACCCAAACATAGCCAATAAAAATAGGAACGTGTGTGTTATGTATGTAGTGTTTTGAAAATTAAAACAAAAAGAAAATCTTTCAAATATAAATATATAGAAAAATCAGTAGTCCTTTTTTAATTGTGTTTTCAATTAATTTAAAATGTATTTTAGGTTGTTTTTAACGATAAAATATTGTGAGTGTAGGAATACTGGTTTTTTACAAGCAGTTATTTTTTAACTCTACTATTTTTTTGAGCTTAAGGTTTGGTTTTTATTTATAAAAAGTTTTTTATTTTCGATATTTCGCTACTCCAATGTGTAGCATCTTCAGGAAATAACAATTAAATGAACAAATTATAAACAATGTTAAAGTTTGAAAAAATTTTAAAAGCATTTGTCAAATATAAATGTTTTCAAATTTTAAAATTGTTTATAATTTGTTCATTTAATTGTTATTTCCTGAAGATGCTTCACATTGGAGTAGCGAAATATCGAAAATAAAAAACTTTTTATAAATAAAAACCAAACCTTAAGCTCAAGAAAATAGTAGAGTTAAAAATTGAAAAAGAAGGTTTAATAAACGAAAAGCAGTTATTTTTTGTCATCGAATTAATATTTGGAGAAAAATTTCCAATTTTTGCATTACGATATTTACAGGGCTTTGAAACTTACGCCTTTGAAGATTAGTTTTTTCTGCGCTGGAACTTAGGGTTTTTAGAATTTTGTTAACAACATGGTAATTTTTAGTCGTAGGAGTGTAAAATTTTGCTGGAGTGTGTATTTTGATAAGGTGCTTCATAGTTGATCAAAAAGTCGATTTTTATCTTTTTGTAAGTTATGGATTTTTTCATTTCATATGACGATATATATTTAAACTGCGTGACCACAGTGTGGTTAAGAAAATTCAGCCTTTGGTTAGATAGACAGTCTGGAAATAAAAGAAAACTTTTTTCTCGTGGTCTTACTACATTTACCATGAAACCGTAACAAAAAAAACTTTAATATATATACATATTAGGGTAAAAATTTAAATTAAATTTGAAATTTTCGCGGAATATTGAACCACTTGTCCTAAAACTGGTACGGTTAAAATTGATCCGATTTGGATAACTGTTATCTGTGCTGCGTTGGGGTCAAAATTTCGGAATTTTGAAACAAAAAAAAAAGGTTTTTTCTACTACATCGTTTATAATAAAATTTAGTATGCTCAACACAAATATGAAGAAATTTTGAAGTCGCTCAATGGATCTTCGATATCATGATTTTTTACTTAATTTTGGTAAATTTTCACTATATAACTCGAAAGCTTTTGGAGCGAGTTATTATTCTTGGTCATCATACCTCTACACTTAACCTTATTTTCACACTGCTCCGTTAGCTACTAATTGGGATTTTAACTTTCACAGTTTTTGTTGCTTCACATTAAAAAAATTCAATTTAACTGTTGACGAAATTTTAACTGGATATTCAGTAATCGCGATTTAAAATGTTATGTATGTAACGACCGCTGTAAATGTATTTAAAAACCTGAAAATAGGGTCACTAATAAATTTCCACGTATCTTGAATGTCAATAAAAGAGACCACAAATATATCGAAACAAATATTTTTCTTCTTATTTTTACTAAGAAAAATTACTTATGATAATTCATAATAAGGAAATTGGCCTCGAACTAGAATTAATAAATTTTTAATGTATCAATTAAAAAGGTAAAAAAAAATTATTTTTAAATAAAAACTAAAATACCAAAATTTTAAAAATTACTTACATTAACTTGCTTTATTCATAAAGAAAATGGAATAGAATTTCTCAAATCTAAGGGCACATTCAAACGTTAGAAAAAATTGCAAAAGAAATCTTTAAGAATTTGTTTTTTATAATAGATTTGAAAATAAAAGTTGAACATCTATCTCATATTTAACATCCTTCTATAATTTAGTGTTTTAAAATTAAAAAGTTTAAATTTTTAAAATAGATATGTTTTTTTTAATAATAATGAAATTGCTGAATAAATTATATGTTCCGAATTCTCCGTAATTTTTTGTAGTTTAATTTTTTTGATGACTTACAAATGTAGAAATTATAAGAATATTTCTTCCAAAATTGATTTTTTTGTTGACTAAAATACAGTTCTTGAATTGAGAAGTTTCTGAGTGGAAAATTTCAAAACTTTTGACCTCAAACATTCTTCGAATGCTCAGAAATATCTGATATGGGTAAAAATTTTACTAATTTCAATTTAAGCCTAAGTGGCAAAACAATGCACTCGGGTTTTTCCATAAAATTCCAAGAAAAATAATTTCCTATATATTTTATTGCCACCCTAATAGATATATATTTGTGAAATAAGTATGTGGTCTTTTCTTTTCTGACTTGTAATATTTAACCTCAAGTACATATTAGGTTGGCACAAAAAAAAAACTTGAAATAAACTTAAACTGAATTTGAGATGTAATTTCTGAGCAGAAAAAAATGTTAAGTTGCCACAAGTTAACGAAATATAATACCATAAAATTACATTTGTACTTTGAAATACTATTACATTGTATACATGAACGAATGTGAAAAATAAGTACATCCTGACGTTATATAAACTAAAAGCCAAGTAATTTATGTTTCAAAAACGTGTTTAAAATATTTTCTTCAAAAAACATCTCACAAATGAAACATTAAAAAACATCACGTTATTAAATATAAAATAAACAAAAACTAATTACAAACAATGAAAAAAATATAGACATTAAAATTAAATATCAAATGAAAAAGTAATATTTTTTTAAAGTTCCTTTTAATGATGTTTTTTTGTCTAATTACAAATTAATTACTTTCAACGTATACACTCAAAATAATATGTCTGTTGGCAGAACAGAAAAATTGGTTTCTTTAACAAAATTTAAAATATTTTTTTTTTAAATTTAACAAATCCAGATTTAATTAAAAACTTAGCAAAATTACAGTTTTACTAGTTTAATTATACTGAGTCCTAAAATGTTTTCAAATTTAGGGTCTCGGGACACCCCTCCCCCCTGGGGCTAGTGCACATCATCTAACATTTTGCTCTATCTCGCTTAGTTTTCGAGATATGGGCCATTTTGAGATTACTCAAAATTTCCGAGGGCCCAAGGCCCCAGTCCATTTTTATATTTTTTATAGAGATAATTTTTTCACAGGGGTACTATATGGTTAGGGGTTGTCGAAATGTTTTTCTCTTTCTCTCTTAGTTTTTTAAGTTAAATTTTCACCTTTCATGTCTTCAGAGACTTATAGTTGAAGTTCATGAAAAATATTTTTCTGAATATTTTAACTCTCTTACTTTTCAATTAAAGGTACTTCTTTGACCCATTTCTAGAGATGGATAAAAAAATGTGCGGCAAAATAATTACCATGAAATTCTACTATAATTCTCTGAAGATATAAAAGTTGAAAATTTAACTTCAATGCCAGAAATAAGTCAAAACCTTAAATGTGTTTAAAGGTTAATCTCGTATTTTTTCATAATGGGCGCTAAAATGTGCAACAAACCTGCCCAGGAAAATTTTCAGTTCCAAAGAATCGGTTGTAGAATAGCTACTTTCCATTTACAACTCCTTCTACCGTCGATTCTAACACCGATTATTTTTGTTTGAAAATGTTCCAAAGGTGCTAGAACTCATTCTACGTCCGTCATGCTTTCCATATGAGATCCCAGGAACTGGTTCCGGAAGCAGTTCTATGGAATCGGTTGCAGTGGAACCAGTTGCAGAATTGGTGTGGTTGAGAACCGATTGTAAAAAATTTTCCTGGGTGGATTTAGGGGGAAACCATATCAATCTTCCATTTTAGGTATAGGATGTGTTCAGCAAACTTATATAAAATACTGCGGGGAACATTTTTGTGGAACATTTTAACCCTCTAGATCTTCAATTTACGGGTCTTTTTTGTACATTTTTAAACAGGGCAAAAAAAGTTCCCCTAATTACAGAGTTAGAGGTCTAAGATATTCCACAAAAATTTTCATCGTAGTGTTTTACATAAGTTTACTGATCACATATTATACCTAAAATGGAAGATTCACATGGTTTCCTAAGCTGATTCACAATAAACATTTTAAAAATGGGGAAATTTTAAGGCAACCTAAAATAAAATTCCGATGTGACCTTTCAAAACGCCGACACAGGTTGTTTTTTTGTCTCCTCTACCAGAATTAATTGTCGGAACCTCGTAATTTTGGAAATAGTTATACAGTGTATTTAGCACTATGCATGGATACAATATAGAGGACAAACAATTAATAGGCGCATAATTTAAAGTTAAGGGGTTAAAATTGCGAAGTTTAGTGTTTTTTTTTTAATATTGGAAATATAGGTAAGAGAAGCTCTTCGGGAATTAATATTATAAATAAGCTGAAATTTAGTATTACATGAGCAACTATTTAGTATCAGCTGAGCTTATATTTCAAAAGCAAAAATCGTTGAAAACAGCGCAAAATTAAAAGGAAACACGCGCTAAATATGTTCGACTAATAAAATTTAATTTGCTTTACTTTTTTTAAAAGTTTTTTGTTTGTTTTTATTTAAAATTTGAATAAAAATGAAAAGTGACAGTTTACTGAACAATGCTCCACATATTGATAAAGATGTTGTTATAACTTATTTTTTTGGTGATGCCATAGCCCTGAATACACGCAATTAAATAAATAAAATTTATTATATGACAATTCGGTCATAGCAAAACTAAGAAAATAGATATGAATTTTTTTTTTAATTTTATTACGAGTTTTCCAGCATTATACCAACTTTGGAAATTTTGTATTTCCAAAGCTTTTCCGGTGCTTTTGGAACAGCCGCGATTTTGTATAATGCTGTAATCATTTTGGGAAAGAAAAAGACTTTTTGCCAAAATTTGTACCACTTATTAAAGTGCATTCACATCGATTTGCTTATTTTTTTCGACTGGGTAGTTTCTTCGGTGAGTCAAAATCTAGTAAATATTTTAAATATCTAAATATACAAATTCTAACTTTTGGCAACTTTGATAAAATAAAGAAATAATTGAAATAATCATAACTATCAACCACTATGAACTTAATAGAGTACCCAGTCAGAAAAATACAAACGGGAAAGCGGTGGCAAAGCACTTTAACAGGTGGTATAAGTACTGGCAAAAAGTCCTTTCCCATTCCAAATGATAACATCATTAGACAAAAGGACCGGCTGTTCAAAAAGCACCGGAAAAGCACTGGAGGAACAAAATTTTTAAACGTTGGCAAAATGCTGGCAAAACCAATAAATAGGTGGTCTGGAAATATATTTTCCAAAATAAAATTAAAAAAAAGTTCATATGTATTTTTTTTTTGGCCCTGCCGTGATTTGAACCCAGACCGTCAGATTGGCAGACGATTGCTCTACCCACTGAGCTAACGAGACATATAATATTTAAGGGATAAACACATAAATGAGTGATAATAGCTGGACAACTACTGGCTGTGCCAAAATGCTAGTACTGGCAAACAATTTTTAGTAACTAGAATGCCAGTGTTGGGAGGGCAAAAAAAAAGTTGCTCTTGAGGGACCTTTCCCACAAACAAAAAAATTGATTTTATAAAACAAAAAAAATTTTAAATTAAAAAAAATCCAAAAAAAATTTTTTCCTTGCAACCGGATTTGAACTCGGAACCTTCCGACTGCAAACATTTTTTAACGAAGCGTCAGCATTTTTATAAAATCATTGGTTTTCCAGTGAATTGATTTTTGTACGCCTGGTAGCATTGGCTAGGTAGCACTGGATAACCACTGGTTGCAAACCTTGGCATATCACTCTAAGCCAATTATTTGCCAGTGATTTTTTTTATAAACCACCGAAATTTTTGTAAAAAAAATACTGGTAAAACGCTTTTTGCAAACGCTGGCAAAGCGTCCCAAATGAGTGTTCTGCCAGTCATTTATTTTTAATACCGTGGTTACCCAGTGGTATGCCAGTGCTTGATTTTTTGTACCACTGGCGATTTCTGACTGGGTAGTTTTGGTCAAGTGAGATTTTTGTTAAATAAAACTGCTTTCTACTAGATCAGGGGTGGCAAGACTTTTTTCTCTGCGTGCCAGAAATGGACAAATTTTTTTTGTAAAAATTCTCGCGTGCCACCTTAATTTGAGTTATCTTTTAAAAGTCCTTTTTCAAAAATTTTTAAAATTTGGAAAATTTCTCTTAAAAAAATCATCGCAGATGTACATATTTATCAGCGATACGGAAAACCCCCATGAAATAACCCCAAAGGGAAAAATTAAATAACATTCAAGAAATGACGCAAAAATGTTTGACGGTTATCTAATTTTTAGGGGGTTTGTTTAATCTTTAAATATTGAGATATTTCATTATGAAAAAATCCCCAATGAAATAAAATTAAAACAGTTTGAACATTATTGCCTATTCATTTTTTTGGGAAGTTATTCCATTTTTGATGGTTATTTTATTTTGTTAAAAAAAAAGTTAAATTACTGGGCGCCATAAATTATTTAAGTACGTAAGACACTAGTTGAAAAGTGTGCTTCGGGGAAAAATTTTATTTTTTTTTTTTAATAAATCGCGCGGTTTTTATCATCATAATAATAAATAAAAAGCGAATATTATGGATTTGAACAAAGAAATTTCTTTTTCAGATGAAATAGCTCTGCGAAACACGATCAAAACCTAATTTCAAAGTCCAATATAGGGGGTTATTTCATTATGAAACTTATTTTCAGCTTTTATATCATTGAGGGTTTTTTCGTAGCACATATTTCCCCTTTGAAAAAACTAAATTTTTTAGATCCAATTTTATTATAAGTTGTTTTCAATTTTTGTGCAATTTTCTGGTACTTTTTATTTCTCCGCTTATGAAGCATTTTCCCATCGAAACATTTAAACATTTTTTCAATCTAGAATTTTAGAAATTTTGCCAGAATTTTATAATAACCGAATTTTTGAGTTCTGTATTAACCATATTTCTGTAAACAAAATATGGTGGCAATACATAATTTTATTAATTTTAAAAGACGATTTACAAGCTCTATGATAAATTTCACACATTTTTGTATAGAAATTTAACATTTAACTGAATTTTTTGCTGGTCTTCCAATAGTTTAAATTTTTTGAAAATATCCAACAATAATTTTACTAGTCCTGTACTAGATTATTTCTTACTCGAATAATTTTTCGAGTAAGGGTGAAAATCGAGTGTAAGTAATAGCTATAGAAAATTGGTTTCTCTTAAAATAAGTTGTATTTTATAGGCTCTAAGTATTAGATATCTGAGGATTTTGAAAATTGATTAACAAAATTAAAAAAAATTTACGATTTACTCGATTTCCTTGATTAAAACGGGTTTTTACTAAAATTTTCAGACAAAATTTCTTTTAGTACTGACCCTTAAACTTCCTAAAACTTGTTAAAATATTTTTTTGAAAATGTATTGACAAACTAAGTAATCCCTGGTATTTTTTCGGACATAATACGGATTATCACCGAAAAGTTATCAGACAGAATACACAGAAAAATATGGGTATTGCACCTAGAAATAATGGGGATTATTACCATTTTCATGGAGGGCAAAATCTCCACAATTACTGGGGCATTTCTCTGGGCATTTTGTTCCATAACTTTTCGGTCATAATTATAATAGGGAATATGGTCCTTTAAAGTGATAACATTTTTATATAAATAAATTAAAATTAAAGTAATATAAAAAAAAATTTAACTTTAGCTTTGCCTAAATAAAACACTGTCCCTTTTGTTTTTAAAGTAATTTTAAGTTTAGGGTTTTATTGTAATTTAACCCCTCAATTCATAAATGCTTTGTAAAGTTATAGCAGGTTTACAAAACGTCATTTTCATACAAAATTTGTTCAATAAACCTCCTATAATTTTACAAATCGTTTATGAATTTAGGGGTAAATCTTCAGTTTTATTTAGTTTTTAATGTTACATTTAGTTTTATTTTCATTGTATAATTTTGTTATCGATTGTTTTACTATTTCACTGTTTTGTTTCTTTACTTTGCGTGTTTTTTGTTCAAATGTTTAAGTTAGAGTGATTGTTTATTAATTTGCTTTTAGTATTGATGCTTAATAATGCATCAATACGCATTATTTTTAGCAACAATAACAATATGTAAAAACAAATTCAGCTAAACCATTGATTGCAGTGCAGTTGATTGGTTTAGGTGTACACTAATGTGCATTAGTTTAGGGGCATCTCTAAACAAAATTTATTAATTTCTTTTATTTAACCAGTGTAGAAACGGTAATGACAAATCATTATTTTTGGACTACAAGTAATGACACCGTCTTACTTTCTGCATTATTTTAAGACATATTATTAAGTTATAATAACTATTAAGTTACTTGTTCCATTATTTCGAAATAAAAAATAATGCGTTACAAATGACCACTTATTTTTATCATTATTTTAAATATAAAGTATCGTTCTAGTTTTTTTGGCAAATTTTTTTAAATCTATTTTTAGACTCAAGATTTTTTCAACACTGATAAAGATATGCATATATAACCACATATTTTTTGATTTTTTGTATGTTGACGTGTAAGTTGACTTGTGCGCAGCAGGTCAATTACATTTTTATTCCACAAATATTCTGGAGTCACAGGTTAATGCCCGCACGAGCAAATTTTATTTAAAAATATTTTATAAATTTTTTTATAGCGCTTCAGATTAACTAAAAATCTACGTAAAAAAACTTTGGAGAGTTTTTCAGCGAAAATTCCCTTATATTCTTGTGTGCCATTATGGCATCATGTCATTAATTACATACTTGTCCGATAGGCATTTTACTTTCTAATCCTACACCCTTCTTCGTACCACCTTTATACATCAATTTTTATGAAAAATTTCTTTTTATAACAATCTTTAATCCGTAGATATCCAACAAGCCAAGACGATTTTTCTGATCTGTTATTAAGCACTAAAGGATTTAAAGTCAACAATCTGTTTGAAAATATTTATAATTCTATAAAAAACACGTTGTCATAACGCGATTATTTTGTTGTTTAAAAATAACACTCACAATAAACCCCATTTACTAGCATTATTATACCACTTTGGAAGAATCTTATAAAATCATATAACTATTCTCTTATTCATATCGTCGTTTGCATCTTAAAAAATATATTTGGGCAGAGGTGCCCAAACATATTTCAGCATATTTTAGATACCTTATCTAACAGTGCAAAGCGTAACCCTAACAATTTGAATTCCATAACTTATTGCATATAAAGGAAATAAGTAACAATTTAGAACATTTGGTTACTCACTACTAATTTGGAACCACTGCTGTAGAGAGAATTTTTACTTGTAATAATATTTCTTGTTTATAGAAATAAGATATGTTAACAGTTAAGAATATAATATACTTTAATAGCATACTTTTCTATAGTTATATTATAACTTGTGTGCATATGAGTAATATATAAGCTCTTTATTTAAAATAAAACTGAAAAAAGACGAAAAAAATATAATACAATATACATATGAAGCGCGTTGAATTTCGTAGAATCTTTAATATAATCCTTGTCATATACATTGAAATATATCTGTTATATATATACGTCAGGCATAACGATTATGTTAATATATTTTTTATGAGTACTCGTACAGCTTATTTTAACCATTAACTAAATTTTTGTTTACAAACTACAATTTTTATCATTCAGACTTTGTAGCATCATCACCATCACTGAAGTCTTGTTTTCATATCTACATATGGGAAAAACTAGTTCAAACGTGGCACTCCAAAATATAAATTCTTCAAATTAAAAATCATTAGGCCTTTTTTTAATCACTGAATTTATTTTTGGATTAATTTTATTTTGTTAAAAAATCCATATTTAGTTTTCTAATTTTCAAAATTTATAATTTTTATCAAAATCTAATACTTATTCGCCAAACTAATGTGCAAGAAAATCATTAAATTTTGTGAAAATGTGAAAACAGAAATTGCTAAATCTAAAACGGATTTAAAAAATAAATAAATCCGATTTGGATTTAGCTTAATTTTATTTCAGAAATTGCATTTTCGCAAAATTAAAATTTTTTCTTTCACATTATATTAGGAAATAAGTGTTAAATTTGGAGAAAAAAAAAATTTTAAATAAAAAAAACAAAATGTGGATTTTTTAACAAAATAAAATAAATCCGAAAATTAATCCAGTGATTAAAAAAAAGGCCTATTATTAGCCGTTTTTTCTAATCACTAGGATTAAATAAATCCAAAAAGGATTTCTAAAAGCGGTCATCAGATGGGGTTAGATTCTCCCTATTTTAAAAAGAATTTTCTGTCCGACACTTCTTTCACCCTAATTTTTAATACCGAATTCGACGATGAAGGATTTTACTTTAACTTTAAATTTTTAATTATATTTTATATAAAACAGCAATAAACAGTCTGCTTTTATCACTTCAATTTATATTTTTACACAATTGAAAAATTCCATTGCAATATTTAATATTCACTAATTGGATTTAATTAAATTACTTACTGTAGGGTGAAAAATTGCCATTTCTTTTTCAGCTATTTCTCCATGTCCAAGATTGAAAATATGTATTTGGTGGGGTGTAGTTTTTTTTTCTAAACATATTTCATAAAAAAAAATTTAATAAAAACCTTTTATTTGTTAGTTTTTCAATTTTTTGTTTCTCTTTTAATTTTCATTCGTATTTTTTCTGTCATTAAATTAATAGGCTGTTTCATATATTTGTGCTTTTATTAAATCCATCTTTTTTTTGGATTTAATAAATCCACTTTTTATATGAAAAATTCTAAATCCAGGTGATTAAAAAATACGCTAATTGTCTTACCTGATGCAAATTTTTTGTAGAACACGATATCACATTTTATATAATTTTTTTTTCGATATTCTCAGAAATCCAGGGGTCTCATACAGTGAACAAAGAAAAAGTTGGACATTATAAAAAATAAAATGAACAACCATGTTATTTTAATTTCTTTTTAAAACGACATAAGCACATTGTAGTTAAGTATCAGTTGAGCCTACCCAGTCAGAAAAATACAAACGGGAAAGCGGTGGCAAAGCACTTTAACAGGTGGTACAAATACTGGCAAAAAGTGCTTTCCCATTCCCAAAATGATAACATCATTAGACAAAAGGACCGGCTGTTCAAAAAGCGCCGGAAAAGCACTGGAGGAACAAAATTTTAAAACGTTGGCAAAACGCTGGCAAAACCAATAAATAGGTGGTCTGGAAATATATTTTTCCAAAATAAAATTTAAAAAAAGTTCATATGTATTTTTGTTGGTCCTGCCATGATTTGAACCCAGGCCGTCAGATTGGCAGACGATTGCTCTACCCACTGAGCTAACGACACATATAATATTTGATGGCTTAACACATAAATGAGTGATAATAGCTGGACAACTACTGGCTGTGCCAAAATGCTAGTACTGACAAACAATTTTTTGTAACTAGTATGCCAGTGTTGGGAGGGCAAAAAAAAATGTTGGTCTTGAAGGGGCTTTCCCACAAATCAAAAAATAAAATTTAAAAAACGAAAAAAATTTTAAATTAAAAAAATCCAAAAACAATTTTTTGCTTGCAACCGGATTTGAACTCGGAACCTCCTGACTACAAACATCTTTTAACGAAGCGTCAGTATTTTTATAAAATCATTGGTCTACCAGTGAATTGATTTTTGTACGCCTGGTAGCATTGGCTGGATAACCACTGGTTGCAAACCTTGGCATATCACTCTATGCCAATTCTTTGCCAGTGGTTTTTTTTATAAACCACCGAAATTTTTGTGAAACAAATACTGGTAAAACGCTTTTTGCAAACGCTGGCAAAGCGTCCCAAATGAGTGTTCTGCCAATCATTTATTTTTAACACCGTGGTTACCCAGTGGTATGCCAGTGCTTGATTTTTTGTACCACTGGCGATTTCTGACTGGATATATTTAAAAACTCAAAAACTGTTGAAAACTGTTCAAAATAAGGAAAAAACAACACGGAATCCATTAAAATAATAAAATTTGATATATCCGTTTGTTTCTTTGCTTTGTTGTTTGTTTTTATTTAAATTTAAATAAAAAAGAAAATTGTCAGTTTTTAAATCAAGTCCCATCTAGTGATAACGATGTTTTTATAACTTTTTTTTTTGGTGATGCCATACCCCTACGTAAAATTAACAGTAATTTTATGCTTTTCTATATCTTCTTTCGTTTTTTGTCTTTTATATTGGTTACAGCACGTTTCATTTTAATATATAATGTGTCCAACTTTTTTCTTTGTGCACTGTATGTGCCTGAATTAGGGAAAAAGCTGATTTGAATGAAAAAGTGGCGCTGATTTTGTTCTGAAAATAGTGCAGAGCAGTGTTGCCAGAAAAGTTTTAGCTCATATGCCCATTTTGCAAATTTAATCTCCTAAAAATCTCCAATTTTTACCCAATTCATTTTAATTTAAGCGCCTCACCTAAGTCCTAAAAATATAAATTAAAATATTAAAAAAATATTGAATTTAAAAAAATTAGTTATTATTGTTATTAGTTGCTTTAGCGCCGATTATTGGCGCATTGTGCCATAGTTAATGAATTCCATTTCTTCCGATTATTAGCTGTTGTCTTTTTATGAAGCCAGGTCTGATTTTCATTGGCTCTTGCAATGTCGTTTTCTGGGCACTTCTGGGATCTAAAAAAATATTGGTCCCGCCAGCACTTAAACCCGCGTGCAGCTGTTTGCAAAAAAACCTTATCAAAATCACTTTTTATTACCACCTTTTCAGCAACAATGCTCTAGAAGCACTACTTAAGCGATTTTTTGGAAGTTGTTCAGAATTATTTATAAAAAATATGTAAAATTATACCAACGGATACGTTTGAAGCAATAATTTAATTGATTTTTATGAAATTAATGTGCCACAAACCCGAAAAAAAAATCAAAGAAGTGGTTTGTAAAGCGTGACTTTTAATTTTGTTTGCTGGGATATATCATGCCAAAAATAATAAATTTTGATATGTTTGACAAAACCCCAATGATTACAAAAAACTTTAAATTTCGTCGTAGAAATTATTTGTATCAAGTGGAATAATATTTGTGGTGTATTTAAAGAACTGTTTTTTTTTTAATTGGAGGGCTTGATTAATTTTGCACCATATATTAATATACCGGTTCATATAGAAAACGCAAAGGGAATAGTTTGCGCTTGTTAGTTAAGTTGTTATTTTTCACATGGCTTTTATATGATGGAAGTATATTTTGTCAATTTTTTAAATTTTTATATACTGCGTTAACTATGCAGTAGGTACTACACGTCTATATATGAGAATTTTAAGCGCATAAAAATGCTATTATTTTAATAGTACTTTAAATAAAAATGAAATTATTACTCTATTACGGAAGATTTTAAGAGAACTGCTTGACTTTTTTATAAATAAAAAGTATGAACAAAATTTTCTCTAACGGCTATAGAGTTTTCACAAATCGCGCTTAGCATTGTAAAAAAATCATTTACAACTTTTAATTTAAGAAATGTAAATTGTATTTGTAACAGTCAATATTTTATTAAAAGCCTGAGTGTTAACTTGTTTAGCTAAATCTTAAATAAATTCTAGTTTATAAATTTGCCCAGCAAAACATAGTTTTAAATATTTACCAGGTTTTGACTCACATATGATTTATTCGCGTGGTCAAAACGTAATGGGTATTTATGACTTTCTCACGCATAAACAACATAAATTGACGGGCACCCATCAATCGTAAGCAATTCTTAAGAATTCGCGGCCTCCACAGTCTTCCCACTATTCCTTAATATACAAGAGCACTGTGTGGCAAATCATAGTCTTAATTAATTCGCAGAAGAAGAATATTAAATCGAAATTAAAAATATTAGATAGCTTTTAAATACTGCGCTTTTTTTAACACTTATACAAAAAAATACATATTTTACTTCAAATTTCCTGCGAAGATCTAAGTAGAAATCCACTTTGTTTATGCCTAATGGGAACAAATTTTTCAAAACTAATATTAATTTTTATGACAGTTATAAATCTGCAATAGAAATTTTAAATAAAATTTGTATCATTTAAAATTATTCACGGTTTTTGAAAATTAGTTTTTGGCGATATTTTCTTAACTACACTTATAGAATTTTGTGCGTAGTATTAATGAATTTGTTCGTTAATTCAATGATTTTGTAATTGGAAAATCCCCAAAGAATTAGTTCATGGAATCAATGAAACACTTCAATTAAATAAAAAATAATTGAAAAAAAAATTGCTTAACCTTTTTAATTTTTTTTTTATTTATTTTTTTTAATTTACTTTTTCTTTTTTGTATGTATGTATTTATATTTCTTGTGAAGTTATTGACATTTCAACACTGGGGTATCCAGTAATATCCCATAAGACCCCTCAGATATATTACAGGATTAAAGTGGATCAAAATTGAGGTATCCAATAATATCAAGTTAAGATCCTGAGAGATCCACAAATATCCCTAAATATCCGATGCGATTAATTAAGGTCCAAAAAACAATGTGATTTTGATAGATCAAATTAGATATTTTGAGGTCTATTAGAGATCTATTAAAATTGATATATTTTAGGATTTAGATCACAAATTAGGACACTAAATTTCAAAATTAGTTCCAGTTTTTGAATTATTCGCAAATTTTTGTTTTACTCAAAAACAAGTTATTTCTTTAAAATTGCTTAGTAGCTTATGTATGCACCTAAGCAAAATACGTATAATTTTTAATATGGGCTTATTTAGAGTGTGGAATTTGAGCTTTAAGACTCGTATTAATTCTATTTCGTAATTCTTGAAAAATCCTTTAATGGGATTTGAAAAATTTTAACATATGACGTTACCTCATATTCCACTAAATTCATTTCATCAAAAGAATCACATCAACATTTTCAGAAAATTCAAGTTGAACTACAAATTTTACAGCTTTTTTGTCTTAATTTTGAATGAAGTAACTACCCAGCAAAAACATGGTAATGACATATCATTACCATACGGATTACCAAGTAATGATAGGTCATTACCTTCTGCATTACTTTAAAATACAAAATAATGACTTACCGATAATAAGTTATAGAAGTACTTATATATTCGTGCAAAGTAATAACTTACTGGTAATTGATTAAATAAGTACTGATTAAGTCTTTTTTATATTAACATTTTATTTATAAATTTGTTTTGAACTAAATTTTCCAAGGTAAAAAGTTTTATTTTGCCAATATGACCAACTATTTTACAATGTAGGGTAACCACTTATTTCCTAACTTCTGAGTAACCACTTATTCTATCTTTGTGAGTAACTACTTATTCTTTCACTATGGGTAACTCGTTATTCCCACTTTTTTTGTAAGCGAGAGGGTAATGACCACCCATGAATTTTTGGACATCGCGAACAAAAGTAATGTTGCGAGTAAATAGCCTGGTAAGTAGTGAAACCCTTTGTGTGCTACTTACTCGCTTAATTACTCGGTAATGTCTGTTTTCGCTGGGTATAGTAAAAAGAAATAAAATACACTCGCATTTTTGAATATGCATATTTTAAAATCGTTATTTTTTTTAAGAAATTCCACTTTCAATGACTAAGACTTTGGTGGTGTTGATTACACAGCATGTTTGTTACATATGTGCACATTTGTATCTGAATTTCGTTAACTACGATTTGTCTCAGACTACTTCTTTATAAGGTACACTCAGATAAAAAAGTTAGTAAAACAATTTGTAAACAGTTTCCAATCGAATTTTACTATTTTTATACTGATTTTTAGTAAAATTTTTTTTAGTAATCATTTTTGCTATTCTCTTATTACAAGTTACGTATTTTTTTACTAATTTTCGCTGCTGACTTTAGCAAAACATTTTACTAATTTTTCAAAACCGAGTGCTAAATTTAGCAGAAAAATATACTAATTGAAATTTTTTTTTTTTTTTGATTTTTTACAATTCTTGTTTAGTTTATATTTGTTACTATTGATATATTCTTAGTTTGGAAATAACACTCAGAAAATTTTATTGTATCTCCAATGCATAAAAAGGTCAGAACTGGAGAACCGTTTGCAATTTTGACTCCAAATTTTAAGTACGATGAAGTAATTATATGCTTGTTACAATCGAAAGAGAAAAAAAGGATTTTTTAGATTTTACAGTTTTTGTTTTTTTTAGTACAATTTTTTGCTATTTCAGCATATTGATTTTAAATTACAGTTTACAACAATTTACTGAAATTTAGTAGCTGCAACTAGTTATTTATACTAAGTTCATTGTACTAAAATTATGATATTTAGTAAGTTTTTTAACTGATTTTAGCAAATCGATTTTGAATGGCAGTTTACTAAAATTTAGTAGCGGCTACTAATTTTTTCTACTAATTTTATTGTACTACAGATCAGCAGACATGTGTTGCTAAAATTAGCAAAAAATACCGCTGGCCTCAAAACAGTTAAATTTCCCGTAATAACAGCAAAATTTTCAGTAGCCATTACAGACTTTTTTGGTTGAGTGTATACAAAAAATCAACTTTGTTTTTATTTTTAGTGATTTTTTTTTCTTAAAACAAAAAAGAAAGTACGCAATACGTTTCCCAAATTGAAACCTCGCATTTACAATGCATTTTTAGTGTTGTACATTGTGAATACTAAATTTTTTGTAATTCAGTTATTTTATAGCGATTTTTTAGTTTGAATTAGCGATTTTTTTTAGGAAAAAAGTTGACAACTGTGTCCATCAGCTGTTTGAATATCATCTTCGAAAGGATACGATATTGGTGAGCGTAAAAAAAAGCTATGGGAAAGCGATACTAATCAATTGAACCCTTTGGACGAACATCATTTTCAAAATTAAAGAATTCATACCCTGAAAAAGATTTCCAATAAAAAGTATTCCCACTGGAAGATTTGTAATCGGCATTATCTTTAAAATCGTTATTCTATTTGAAATTTAGACTTCTTATTAGCAATTACGGTTAAAATATTGAATAGATTTGATAAATAGCGTTCGGTAATAATGAATTTAATTTTTTTTTTCTATTTGGAAATTTATTCACCTATAGATGTAAATTTATACTCATTTAGAGGCCTTAGGATGAAAGCTTTTTCAACTTTTTTTTTTTTTTTTTTTTGATTGCTTAAACTTTTAATAGGTAATATCACTGACGGGGCCTTAATGAACTATAAAATACGAACTTCTTTAAATGTTAAGAGCCCTTAATTTCATACATTTTCAAGAATTTAAAATGGCTTTTAAGTTTTTATTTAAATATTTAAATTAAAATTCTTTGAAAAGGTACTTGAAAAAAGACAACATAATAACACCACTATAACGTTATATTTCTAATTTTGTGAAGAACTGCCTAAAAGCTACTTAATATATTTCATCTCATATAACATTAAACAAGTAATTATTGTGCATATTTTAAGAGAATTACTAACAAGTTGTATATCATATTAAAAAATATTTAATAACGTGTTAGTATATAAAAAGACAAGGAAATTAAATTTAAAAAATATTGTAGTAGGATGTATACTTATAATATCAAAAGACAACAAACAAGAACTATAACAGCAGCATTTAATTAAAAATTAAAAATTTAATAACAACGAAGAATGACAACAACCTTCTGTTGTTGTCATGACGAGTTAACACATTTTAAAACAAAAGAACGAGATGAATGAGTGAACAAATACTTTTCACACATTCAAACAATCAACCCACTTACATATGTATGTATGTATGTATTCCTAGGTATAGTTCAAACATAAAAAGTATATTTATATACGTACTTGTACAACACTTAAAATATACCTTACAGCATTAAAATATACATGATTGCATGCATAAAGAAATAGGTACCGGTTTACATATACAAACAAGAAAATTACCTAAAGGATTTTGTTTTTCTGAGAGCTTTGTTAACGTGTAAACTACAATGACGAAACTGGTACATACCACTAGAAAGAGAAAAAGAAAAATAAATATTTGATTAGATTTTTTTTTTTTTTTTCTTAAAACACACAAAAATATAAAAAAAGTTTATTTAAATAATACATTCAAGTTAAGTTTATTTAAATTTATTTAAATTATAAGCAAATATTTAGAAAAATTAACCAATTTATTTAATTTTGTTTAATGTGTGTAGTTTCAAGCCCGATATCAAAACTTATTTATATTATTTAATTTTTACAGTTTAATTTTGTTAAACCTCCAGTGTCACTTTCATTCAAAAACACACAATTCTGTGGCACAAACTACCACTCTACCACACTGTTTGTAGTATAAATACTGTGGTTTCAGGGTATATCAAATGCAGTTTATTATTGCCATTACACAAGAAAAAAAATATAAAGAAAAAAAAAGCGTATAAACCATAGAACCTCGCCAACATAATAAAATGTTCCATTCACTTCAAAGAATTTATATGTTTTTCTATTAAAAAATTCAGTAATTTCGTATCTATAACAACATATAATAACAACTTATGTCGAATTTATGCCTTGAGATACCGGAAAATTTAAATTCCTTTCCTTAAGAAGTTGGGAGAAACCATATGAACTCAACACACATATTACGTGAGAAAGCTTAAAAATTTTACTTGATTGTCATAACAAAATTGTTAATAACTTCCCAGCAAAAAATTTTTAGTATTTTGGAAGCAGTAAAAATACGAAGCGCTTAAAAACGCGCTACAAATTCTGCTTTACAGAGTTGCGATACTTTATGCGTATACAATACACTATAAAAAATTATAGTGCTACGCTATTCCCTTACGACGAAGCAGGTTGTAAGGGAGTAAAATAAAATGTAAGTTATTCAAAGATTAATACGCACGAAATCTGAATCATCTCAATCGTGTTTTACCCTTCTTTAGTAGGGTTTAATGTATAGACGCCACATAAACATGAGTCAGTCTGCATTTTGAAGTCGGAAAATGAATGCATTTATTTTCATAAGAAGTCGCGTTTAAATGCGCTCAATGAAAATCATGCTGGATCTTTTCAGCAGAAAAAAAAGCACTTTTTCCAAAAAAAAATTGCATGAATTGATTTGCGGCTAAATGCACTTACGAAAAACATGAATTTACTGCAATTTTTCAGCAGCGAATAATCCGCTTTTTCTCACAAAACAACGTGCTTCCAAGCGGGCCCTTTGTATGGAAAAATCATGCCTTCCGTAAGCTGCTTTGTAAGGGATTAATTTTATTTATTCCCCTACAAAGCTGCATCCAGCGAAGCAGGTTTTTTGCTGGGTTGTTAAATATAAATATAAGACACAAAATTAATTTTACTGTTACTTTTTAAGACAAAAACGTAACCTTTAAATAAATATTCTTAATTTTTCCATTAAAATGTAAAAGATAATTTTTGGGGGTCTTGAGTTCAAATACGTACATTGTCAATAACTTCACCGTAAAAGTTTTATAGTTATTTAAAAATGAATCAGTAAAGTTTTTCCAATTGAACAAATAGTTAAGGTGCCAAGAAATATATTTTTTAACTTTTTCTACGAGTCATTCACTAAATAAAATACAAAAATTACGGACTTTCGGTATAGGTTAAAATATTCAGTAAAATTTTTCTGTTAAAAATAATTAGTTCTCATATATTTAGTTAGAATAATATATGAGAACAGTTCTTATAAAATATTTAATTTTAAATCAACTTTTCCAGTCATTTAATTAACAATTACAAATAAACGATAGAATACAATTGTCTTAATCGAAAAATAGGTAGTCCGTTTTAATTCGTTTTCAATTGCTTTAATAGTCATATTAAACAGATTTTAAAGAAGAAATATTGTGAGTATACATATATCTCAAGATGTGAATTTTCTCAAATTCTTAAAACAATATATATTTATTATGAACCCCTACACTCAACCAAAAAGTCTGTAAAGGCTACTGAAAATTTCGGTGTTATTAAAGGAAATTTAACGCTTTTGAGCCCTTCGGTTTTTATTTTTGCTAATTTTAGCAAAACATATCTTCTTTTTTAGTAGTACAACAAAATTAGTAGAAAGAATTAATAGCTAAAAATATTTAGCAAAACTGTTATAAACTGCAATTCAAAATCGATTTTCTAAAGTCAGTTACAAAATTACTAAGTAAAAAAACTCTACTAAATATCAGTAAATTGTTGTAAACTGCAATCGAAAATCAATCAATCAAATAAAATCAAATAAAACAATTGTAAAATCTAAAAAAAATTAAATCAAATTATATTAATTTTTTTCTTTTTCTCGATGTAAAAAATATATTATTATTTCATCGTACTTGAAATTCGAAGTAAAAAATGCAAAGGGTTCTCCAGTTCTTACCCTTTTATGCATTTGAGATACAATAAAATGTTCTGAGTTTTATTTGCAAACTAAGAATATACCAATAATAACAAAAATATTAACTGAACAAGAATTGTAAAAAGTCAACAAATTCTTGTAAATAAAATTCCCTTAAGTATCTGCTTTTTTAAATCAGTATATTATTTTGCTAAGTTTAGCACTCGGTTTTGAAAAATTAGTAAAATAATTTGCTGAAATCAGCTACCAAAATTAGTATAAAAAAATAAGTAATTTGCAACAATAGAATAGCAAAAATTATTACTAAAAACATCAGTACAAAAATAGTAAAGTGCCATTGAAAACTGTTTACAAATTTTTTTACTAACTTTTTTATCTGACTCCGCGTTTGTGGGAATCCCCATTTTTTTTCTTTTTTTTTTTTTTGTTAATTTGACCTCAAAATTATTTGACTACAATTTTGGCACTCCTCAATCAAAAATTCAGACTTTCCGAACAAATCGAAAAAAATTCAAAATTCAATTAATCGACTTTTTATTTTAATCGACTAATCGTCCACATAATTATTCGGTTTTTTTTTTCCTTACAGTCTAATGGAATTAACTTAGAAAATTAGTCGATTAATAGTATAAAATTTTATATAAAATAATATAAAAATTTTGGTGCGTCCTTATTAATTTTATTTAGAAAAATTAACAAAAATTATTTCATTATTTCTTCTAAAATTCATAAAAATAAAAATCATTAACTGAGATCATAGTTGTCAAAATTATTCGCTCACAATTTTTTACAGTTAAAAACAACCTAAAATCCTAAAATATTTATTAAATTAATTGAAAATAGAATTAAAAAGAGGACTACTGATTTTTCATTATACTCAATCCCCCAGTGTAGAAAATCATTACCAGATATGTGGTTATGTAACTACATACTTAGTAATGGTAAGTAGTTACTTTTGTTATTACATTTCTTATTACCTTTATATGGCGATGTCGCGAAAAATAATGAGTTATGGTTACACACCAGCATACGAAAAATTAAAAAATATATCGTTACCTATGTGCTTACCAGTACGGACAAAAATAATGAGTCTAAAAATAGATTTTCAAAAAAATAAATTATATAAAAAAAAATATTTTTTATTGTATTTTTTTTTTAAATAAAATTTGCTGGCGCGGGAATCGAACTGGGTCTACAGATTGCCAGTCAATAGCTCTACCATCTGAGCTATATCGACATGTAATATTTAATAGATAAAATCATAATTGACTTGCTGCACACAAGTAAGCTTACTCGCCAACATACAAAAAATCAAAAAATATGTGGTTACATATATCCTTAACAGTGTTTAAAAAATAATGAGTCTAAAAACAGATTTAAAAAAATTTTCAAATTTTAACAACACAAAAACCCTACAGACGATACGTATTTTTTTGTAGTTTGGTTTTTATTGACTGATACAAAAAGTTAAGCAATATGTGTACATGTATTTTAATGGACTCTTCAATTGAAAACAAACAAACTTTTTAAATAAACTTCAATCGGTTATGGAAAATATGTTGTGAGTGTATCTTTTCTGTCCCCTCTATCGCATATTAAATTTTTTTCCAAATCGAAGAGAACTAGTCCGCAGAGCTTCCTTGTAAATTTGGAATTTCATAAAGTTAACCTGGATTAGCCATTTTATATGAACAGACGGATTACACTTCGTAGCACAGAGTGCTGTAGGGTATAGTAACAATTGATTTAGAAGAAAAATTCACTGACCGGCTTTTGAATTCTTTTCAATCATAAGATATTGTCCACTGGTTGTCCATTCAAAATATGATAAAAAATGTTTTAAATTGCAAAACCATTTATGACTAACTGCTGTGTCTAAAATAAATAGTCAACATTCTTTTCAAAATAAAACCAACTCAAATGAAGGATCAAAGGGATGTTGGTAGTTTTTTCTATAATACATATTAGATCTTGTGTGTATGGAAATATGACATATAAATGTTCTGTTATGCCATATAAAATATACGCTTTTTCGTAAATAAGTACTACGGGAAATTATTCATTCCTATATGTGGCTTTCCATACCAACTTCCCAGCTGCAAGAAATAGCACATTGCATCGTCGTACCAAACTTAAAGCTTCTGTTTTCCTATATTATACGAATAAATTGGTCCGCCAACTTGATTATTAAAAAAATAAATTTATTCCGGTGCACTTTGGTTAAGGATCGTTTATAATAACTATATTTTTAACGTGCATTTCCGCACTTTACCGAAACTTACAAAAAATGTTTCAGTACTTAAAATCGTACACAAATTTGTGCTATTTAGGATGTAGTTTTCTGCGGTAGCTTACAGGAATTGTCCTCATGTAAGAAAATAGGAAAAGATTTTCAATACAAAGTTTTGTGCATCAAATGTTAACCCTAAATAAGACTAGAGGTCCTGTGCCTACATTGACATTGATTGCATTTAAAATTGTTGTGTATAAAAAACTCAAGGAAGAACCACTAAACTTTAAAGACATTTCGCGGAAAATCTGTAGCTTAGATCGAAAAATAAGGTACACCATTTTAGTCAGCATGTCCGAGGTATATAGAACCGATGGTCAAATCTCCATTAATTTTTTCTGTGTCAATTAGTCGATGTTTGACCTCGTCAACTCTAACCATTTGGTACGCAAAATATAGAATTTCAATATAATACACATATAGTCGCTGCACCCAAGAAACTAACTATTTGTCAAAATCAGCCCTTTTCGAAATTATTTTTTACACATAAACCTAATTCCTTCTATAAACAAGACTCCTAACTTTCCATTTATAAACGATCTAATTCCAATAAACATGGCCAAGACACAAAATAAAGACCTATCCCAACAAATAATCCCCGCTCTTCTTGGGAAGAGCGACGATATAGTCTTTTCTGTAGATGGGTAATTTACATGGAAAGCCACAAACTCATATAGTTTGTATTATAAATTTTTTTTTTATTTTTGTGGCTTTGGCCCCAAAAAATTTGGTTTATTTGGATAAAATATTTTTTTTTATTAAGTATTAACAAAAGTGTGAACAAACATATTCTATGAGCTTATATAAACAAATTCTTGTAAAAATACATGACATTCTTTTAAAATAAAATAATATGGCTTTTCATATAAACCCGTATTCTACTAGCAAACGGTGTAAACCTGGCAGGTTTATGAGTTTAATGTCAAACTCCATATATAAAAAAAGTTTGTATAGATTTATACAAGGTTTACAAGGAATTTACGAATATATATGAAAAGCCCTAATATGAAGTGAACATAAATCAATAAATACTTAATATTTATTTCTTTCCTTTTTTCGTATAAGTGAGAAAGAAAAATTGTTTATTACATAATAAAACTATCTTAAACATGCATATGATTTTAATGAATGACATCTTACATTAGTATGAAAGAAAGTTCAAGGTGTATTTTTTGGGGAAATTAAGAAAAAAATAAATTTAGGTTTGTCAAATAATACTAACACAAGTAGTTATTCGTATGTTATCAGTTTATTGTGAAAAAAGAATAAGTCCAACTTTAAAAAGTTTAGAGAAGAGGCAAAGGATTGCCTTAAATTAATTGCTTCCAGTATTTTTTTTTTTAAATCCGTGAATGCAATTGCATTCTCTATTTGTTCATTTTTTTATAGGGTCCGCCATCTAACGTTTTTTTTTCAACTAGTGCTTATTTCGTGAATGGTAACACTTAGCTCATGTCTGATTTGACAGATAATTAGTTTTATCCTTCCGCTGAACGAATATGGTTGTGTATACGCTTGAACAACGCTTGGAAATATTGCGACATTACTTGGAAAATCATGGTAATGTTGCAGAATGTGTGCGAAGTCAATGGCGATCGTTATCGGGCCATGTTGAACGAATTTTTGTTCACAAAAATTGAAGAGGAGGATATTGGCAACATTTGGTTTCAACAGGACGGCGCTACGTGCCACACAGCCGAAGCTACACTCGATGTTTTGCGCCCTGTTTTTGAAGATCGCATTATCAGCCGCAGAGCTGATGTCGTTTGGCCACCTCGGAGCTGCGATTTTACACCGTTGGACTATTATTTGTGGGGTGCCGTCAAAGATAAGTGTTACGCCGACAAGCCAGAGACAATTGACGCTTTAAAGGACAATATTCGTGAAGCCATTGGTGAAATACAGCTGCACACAATCGATAATGTGCTTAAAAATTGGGCCGATCGTGTAGGCTACTGCATGGCCAGCCGAGGCAGCCATATGAATGAAATTATTTTCCATTATTAACCGGAAGGATTGTACTTTCAAATAAAAAAAGAAATTTGAGAAAATATTCAGTAGTTTTTTTTTTTATAGCATTTTCAAAAAAAAAAAGTTGTTTGGCGGACCCTGTAGCTAGAAATGGAATTTTGATAGCTAGAAATAGAATTTGGCACTATTGTATATAATTCGTTGTCCAAACTCATTATTTTTATTCGACAAGGTCGCTTTTGTAAGCAGTTTGTCCACCCCCTTATTCGCTACATTATAAAAATTCAAAAAATAAGTAATTACCAAAATAAATAGTTATACGTATGCTGACAAGAGGTTAAAAAATAAGTAATTACAAGTTGTTAAATAATATCGCTTACTCATATACTTATTTATTATTATTATTAGTCAAAAAATAAGTACCCTACGGGAAATTTTAACAAACTGTCACCGAACTGGCCCCTTTATATGAAATTGTCTGGTCACTTTTACATAGCGTTGTCATAGGAGGGGGAAATTGACCCCTTGTGACATGTCCCAAGACAAATCCTAGGACAGGTTACTGAACTCTCATAAAAAACAAAGTTCAGGGACCTGTCCTGGGATTTGTCTTTTGACATGTCACAAGCGGTCAATTTCCCCCTCTTACACACAAAAAAATAAAAACTAAATTCAATCATGAAAACCGCCTATTCAATAAATTTTATCGTTGAAATTCCTCCAATCACAAAAATTGTCCATTCAATTAAAAATTTATAGCTCTTTAATTGAATAAATTTTCAATAAAAGAGTGATACATTTGATTAGGATTTTTATTGGTTTTTTTTATATGTATTTGATTAAAAATTAATTCATTGGATTAAAAATTTATCAATATTGTATACCTTCTAAATAGCATTATATATGCATTTGATTAAAAATTAATCGATTGGATTAAAAATTTATCAATATTGTATAAATTCTAAATAAGACTCTAATCAGCTGGATAAAGTGGTAGTTGTCATGCCAACTATAAAAAAAGATATTTCTTTATTTTTAGCTTGAATTTCATAACATTGAATTTTATTAAAATAAAACCTGCATGCAGTTTTCATTCATTTGATAGATTTATTTATACTTATATGAAAGATTCTCTCACAGAAATTAGTGTTCTTCTTTTTTCTGAGGCATAAGGACTCTGTCAATTTTTTTTAGTTGAAAATTATAAAAATAGTTTGTTTTTGTTTAAAACAAAATGAAATATATTTTTATGTAAAATAATTTTTAATTTATTTTTTGCGATTTTTTTGTTTAACTAAAGTATTAATTTATAATATTTTAGTTAAACAAAATTTCAAAAATTACATTATTAGTTTCTAGTAATGTTTTAGAATAAATGAATATTCACATTAATGTTTTAGAATTAAAATATTTAGCTAAATAAAATAATAAACTTAACGAGAATTTATAAAATTTTATAAAAATTAATTTAAAATATCTGTTACTAATACATAAACATTTATAAAAGCAACCACATAAATAAAACAAACGAAAAACAACAACAATATGCTGATATTTTTCTCTTTTTTTATGAGATGCTTTTGAGCGATAGAATAAAAAAAATGTCAAGCAAATTGCAGTTTTGAGCAATTATTTAATCTATTGGATTAGTTTTTAATTGACACCTTTTGAAATAATTTAACAAATCGTTTTAATTGAAAAAAGTTTAACATTATTTTTTTGTTTGTTATGACTACGCCATTTAAAAGTGACCAGTCTATTTCATATAAAGGGGCCAGTTCGGTGACAATTTGTCTATTTCATATAAAGGGGCCAGTTCGGTGACAGTTTGTTAAAATTTCCCGTGTTACGTGGCCACGTTGCATAAAAATGGAACTTGAATCAGCTCGAAAATCATGTAGATAAATCAAAATACTTGCCGAAGATAGAATCAGATGGAGGGAATTCGTTAACGCCCTATGTTCTACGTGAATCTTTTATTTAAATATATTTAAATGTATTATATTTAGATAGATAAAGGACATATATATAATACCATATTATATTTATATTTAAAGAAAAATGTAGTTAGACCTTCTTCTAATAAAAATAACTACTACTGACCGGAGCTTTGAAAAATTAATTCCTTAATTCAATTTTTCAATTGTGAATTCAAAATTAGATGAATTAATTCACTACGCACCATATATTGAATGGAATTAATTCATATTTGTTTTCGTTCGATATATTTTCTTACGAATTAATTCAATTGCTATAGTTCTGTTTATTAAATCAAATGAATTAATTCACTGGTGAACGGAAAAAAAGAGAATTAATTCCTTACTGAATTAATTCACCACTGAATTTGTTCAATTTCATTTTCGTTCAATGAATTCAAAAAAAAAAAATAAAATTAAGTTCAGTGAATTGACCTAGTGCCCGTATAAAGGTCCCCTTACTTACATCGAACCAAGGACGAAGCCTATTTGCTTTCAACCAGGCTAGTGTAGGGTATCGTCAGCATTCCCGAATATATGATACCCTACAACAGTGTGGTTGAAAGCCAACTAATGTTTTGATCTGAAATTCGAATCGCTTGAAATGGAGTTATGTCAAAATTTCTATATAAAATGACAAAAAAATTGGAAAAACGGTAAGAAATTTTGATTTTATCTAATGTTTGATGTATTTAGGAAAAAATCAAAAATATAGTCCATATGGGCGATAGGTTCAAATATGGACCGAATGAACAGTAGCATGCGAAAGTCAATATTTGTGTGACATTTATATGGGCACTAGGTGTATCCGTGGACCGATTTTAATCATAATGCATAGCCTTCTTTCTTGGGTCAATATAAATCGGTGTACCAAATTTAATCAAAATATCTTCATATTTTCGAACTGCGGATTTTCAAATTTTTGGAGACCTTTTTACAAGCACTAGGTCTAAAACCTGACCAATTCTTAAAAAAATCAATAGGCTTTGACCGTAGGCCCATGTGAATCAGCGTACCGAATTTCATAAAAATTTATTCATATTTGAGACCTGTTGCGTGCGAAAAAATTTTGGAAGAAACCTTTATATGGGAACTAGGTCTAAATATGGACCGAATTTAAGCATAATCAATAGGTGTCGACCTTGGGCAGATACAAGTCGATATTCGATATATATCCGATTTCAACCAGTATCGAGCGATTTCAACTAAAATTAATATGCTTCGTCCCTGGGATGATATAAGTCGGTATACCGAATTTTACCAAAATATCTTAACATTTTCAACCCGTAGCGTGAGCTCATTTTTAGGCTGATTTATGTCATCAGCTTAGCAGTTTAGTCAAAAATAAAAAAAAATTGAGATTTTTTTTTTCTTACAATAAGGAAAGCCGATGAAGACTCCTATCTAAAAATTCCAATATATTGTCCTATTCCACAATACTTACATGTTAACGCAAATTTTACATTAGCATTGCAATAAAGCACAACGCATAACATATTTTGGAATTTCCGCCATCTCGACATCCATTTTAGACCTATGGTTTCTAGGGCAAAGTTGCTTAGAATTCTTCGTAGAATCATTTCCACCTACGATTTTTTATTATTTTTGCCTCCATACAAATTGACGCGCCCTAATATATATATTATGATGTTTATATCATATTTTCTTAAATAATTAGGACATCATAATTTCGGAAAGAAATTATTGACAACCTTTAAAATTCGGGCGTAAAAGTATCAAATTCAGCACTTTGGGAGAAAGATGTATATACATATATTAAAAATCGGAGTATTTTATTCCTTATAAAATCATAATATCTAATAGTTATGGCACATGGATATTATATTATAAAAAATCATTTATTATATATGGACTTTTTATTGACAATGATTAACAGTTGCCAGGACTTCAACAAACAAAAAAAAAAAAAGCAACTGATGACATTTATAAATTATGTTCCTACACATTGTAGCATAAAAATTATGTTATTAGCATTTATGCATGTACATGGAAAAAAGGGACTCCATAACCATTTATAGGCAAATATATAAATGTGCTTTATTTTTGGGATATATTTTGTTTTCTGTTTTTACACTTTACCAATAATAACTCGTAAAAATAAAATTTATGACTTTGATGAAAGTATACTTTGGTAACATTGGTGTGGCTATAAATGACACATTTGTCACATTGGTACATACTAACGTATAATAACTGGGTACATGCAATATATTTGTATGGAAAATTTACACTTAAAAAATTTTTTGTTGACGTAACATGATGGCAACAAGATTCTTGGAAGTTGGTTCTTAGCCTTTACACATGGTTTGAAATTATTAATTTCCGGAAAAAGAATATTCCTTAAAACATATGTAAAATATATTTATATAAACAATTTTTTATTTTTTTTAATCGTTATACTAATTTAGGAGATAATAGGAGGTGTTCTAAAAAAGTAATATATAAATTCGTTTTGCAGAACAACCCCGGTTAAGTAAAATTTAAAGTTTTTTTTTGCGTGTTTAATCAAACATTAAGTTGAACGATTTGAAATTAAGATTTTTTAAACAATTAACTTACTATGAATTTTTTTATTTCAGACCTCATTCGTTATTGTAGCCGCGCAATTTCTTATTATTCTCAAGTTACCAAACGTACATAGTTTTCTGTCCTCGGTAACCAATTTATTTTAAATTACGTTTAACTAAATTAGTTTAAATTACGCCTTGTATTTTTTTATGTGTATTTTCTAAAAAAGAATATAACTTCCCAGATAGGCAATACTTGGAGTATTAGTATAATAAACAAAGACTAAAATTTTCCATGACATGTATTAGTAGATGTGACATAAAGGTCGTCCAAAAAATTAAAAGAAATATTTGAATTTATGATCCACAATCCTACAATCAGATAAAAAAGTTTGTAAAAAAATTTGTAAACAGTTTTCAATTGCACTATACTATTTTTATACTGATTATTAGTACAATTTTTATTTTTAGTAATCATTTTTGCTATTCTCTTATTACAAATACGGATTTTTTTTACTAATTTTCGCTGCTTTTTTTTTTTGATTTTTACAATTCTTATTTAGTTTATATTTGTTACTATTGATATATTCTTAGTTTAGGAATAACACCCATAAAATTTTTTTGCATCTCCAATGCATAAAACGGCAATAACTGGAGAACCGTTTTGCAATTTTGACTCCAAATTTCAAGTACGATGAAGTAATTATACGCTTGTTACAATCGAAAGAAAAAAAAAAATTTTTTAGATTTTACAGTTTTTTTATTTTTTAGTACAATTTTTTTTGCTAATTTCAGCAGATTGATTTTAAATTACAGTTTACAGCAATTTACTGAAATTTAGTAGCTGCAACTAATTATTTATACTAATTTCATTGTACTAAAATATGATATTTAGTAAGTTTTTTAACTGATTTTAGCAAATCGATTTTGAATTGCATTTTACATAAATTTAACTAAAATTTAGTAGCGGCTACTAATTTTTTCTACTAATTTTATTGTACTACAGATCAGCAGACATGTGTTGCTAAAATTAGCAAAAAAATACCATTGGCCTCAAAACAGTTAAATTTCCCGTAATAACAGCAAAATTTTCAGTAGCCATTACAGACTTTTTTGGTTGAGTGTACATATATGACATAATGGAAATAACATGGTCTGACAAAAACAACTACAAAAAATTTTATTTATACGTCACAGATCACAATTAAAATTATTTAAAAGTGGAAAAAAATATCTGAAAAATTTATTGCACGTTTTGGAAGCAACGATAATGTTCCCTATACATGAATTTAAAATTGAAATTTCTCTTTTTTCACGATTTCTTTAATAAAAAATCTGCGATGAAAGAAATATATGGGTGAAATCAAAAAATGTGATAAATTTTGGGCGAAAAAAAATTTTTTTTTTTTTAATTTTGTATTTTTGGTCCTTTTAAATGCTTTTCAAAAAAATAAAATTTTTTAAAATCCCAACAGCGGTTGCGCAGTTACAAAATAATATATTAAAAACATAACATTTCGCGATCAACAAATTCTTAAATTGTGTGAAACAAATTTAATTTGTCAAACTAATGCCAGTAATGACTCGAAATATCGATTCAAAACCAATGAAATACAAAATCAATCGTTTTTCGCTCCAGCAGCTTAGGGAAAAAAACTGATAACTTTTTTTGATTTAACGCAAAATTATTAGTTGAATCGTCTTTTGACGCATAAATATTAGTTGAATCACCTCTGTTTATGGTTATTTTAAAATATTTTAAACATTTATCTACATTTATTTGAATGAAATCTGATGTAAACAATTGTGGTTACGGAGTTTACAGTTACGGAGTTTACATTTGGTTGCTTTTTTCGTTTTCTTTCAGAAACGCTTTGTTAGAATTTTTTTCCGAAACAAAATCGCATGATGCCTACAAGGTGAATCCAAATATGACATTGTTTTTTAACTCGTTAAATAGTTTGGTGTAAAAATTAGGAACGGAGTTTACAACATTTTTTTCAAATCTTATTAAAGACATCATTTTCATCTCGAGAATGTTACATGCTGCAGAAAAGCTTCAAGTCTGTTATGCTGGATGATTACTTACAGTCCAACGATCATTTGAGTATAAATAACAGTATACTTTTCGCAATATAAATAATAGATAACTCCAAAATTCTGCTATATGCATTTTTATCAAAAATTATGACGAAAAATCGTTACAGAGTCGAAGTCGTGATAGCTAAGATATACGAAAAGGTTTGTAAAATGTGTTAATTTCTATTAAAAACGACACTTTTCCTCTTCATAAAAATTCTTACAGTTAGTGTTTAGCTTTATTGGTTATTAAAATATAAGCTATTAAAGTTAAAAAACCTTATGAGTTACTTGTTATGGAGTTTACATTTGGCCTATAAAATTGGTCACAAATTTTATGTATTAACTAAAAATTGGTCAGACTATTATAAATTTTGTAAAACAGGTGACAATGCGCTGGTATATATCGAAATATGTAACTCAAATGTTTTTTATGGTTTTTATCACATTTTTTAGATATCACCCATATATATATTTACCTAAAAAATTTCGGATTTTCTGTTTTAATTTTAAGTTAATATGGACTAAAGCTGAAAAAGATCGACATTTTTAATACCTAAAAATTAAGGAGTCTGTCAAAAAACCCAGACAAAACCACTCAGAAATGTAAAACATATCTTTTCTTATCAATTTCAACGAAGTTTTAGATAATTGAAATGCAAATTCCTAAAAAATAACGATTTTGAAATATGCATGTTTAAAAATGTAATTTATTTCCTTTTGCCATAGTAAATTCATATAAACTTAATTTGAAACAAAAAATATATAAAATTTGTATTTCAGATTGAATTTTCAGCAAATTTTGACGCAGAAGTTGTGATTCTTTTAATAAGATGAATTTAGTGGAGTACGAATTTACCCCATATTTTAAGATTTTTCAAATCAGATCAAGGAATTTTACAAGATTTGCAAAATAGGCAAATAAGTGAAGTTTTCATTTTAATTGCAATTGTATCCTAAATCCTTTACCTAATTAAAATAAATTGATCTGGTTGTGAAAGCCCAAAGTATTTATATACTTTTAAACCATATTAAAAATTATCCGTGGTTTAGTCAGTTATATGAATAAATAAGAAATTTTAAAGAAAAAATTGTCTTTTTGCTAAAATTTATATTTGTAAATATTTCAAAAACTGGAGTTAATTTTGAAATTTGGTGTTCACATTCGTGATATTAATCCTAAAATCTATCAGAATTGATATGTCGCATGCCCGATGCATTTTTAGTGTTGTACTGTGTTATAAAAAAGGTAACTTTTTGGGCAACATTGTGAAGACTGCGAATTCCAACTTTCATCTTTTTTTGGGCAACTCTAATGTGACATACATTTAGATGCCTCTGGGCGCCTGACAGAGAAATTGTGTTTTATGATAGTAAATTATGACTTTGTTTTGCTTTGAATTATGTTTATATAAATGATTGCTGATGATATTAACAACGGTTCAGTTGAAATTACCACGACTCTATACAAAACAAAACAATTGCTTATTGCTTTTGGTGTGATAAGTTTTTGCTGATGTTTGTAATACGAAAAACTATTGGACCTAGACCCACCTTATAGTATACCGAATCAGAATCACTTTTTATTTCGATTTAACGATGTCCGTCTGTCTGTCCGTCCGTCTGTCTGTCCATGCATTTTTGTGTGCACTCTACAGATCGCAAATATTAAGATATTTCGATGAACTTTGGCACACCGACTTAGGCCGGCCAAAGGACGAAGGCCATTTATTTTGGTTAAAATCGGTCCGTGTTTAGATCTAATGCCCATATCAGGGTCCCCCCAGAATTGGGTTTGTTACACGCACAAGTCGCAAATATTAAGATATTTTGATGAAATTTAGTATGCCGACCTATGTCGGCCCAAGGACGAAGCAAGTTGATTTTGGTTAAAATCGGTCCATGTTTAGACCTAGTTCCCATATAAGGGTCCCCCACACACTTTGCTTTTTTACATGCTGCAGGTCGCAAATACGAAGATACTTCGATGAAATTTGGTTCGCTTACTCGTATGGTCCCAAGAACAAAGCCTATAGATTCTAGATAGAATCGGGCCATATTTGGACTTATCGTCCATATGGTCTATATTTAAGATTTTCTCCGATTTTAACCCATTCGAATTTCGGATCCAAACATTAGTTGCCTTTTAACCAGATTGGTGTAGGGTATTGTATAGTCGGCATGCCCGACTTTAACTTTTTTACTCGTTTTATTTCGACCTTTCTCAGAGATAACACTATTCGTGTTGACGTTTCATCCGACGAGTTTCAGCTGAATTCAGGGGTACCCAGGATTTTGCTCTTTCTACATCCCTAATTCTTATATTTCTCAATGAGATGAATATCTTGCAAAATATTCGCAAAACATTCCCTTAGAACCCAAAAATTTTTTTTTTATGATCTAAAATTTAATATCCTGGTATTATTATTATTATTATTTTTTTTTGTGGCCCTTTGTTCCCAATAGGAACCACAGGACATAATATATAATATATATTATTTTTTTATGTATTAAAAATAGTCCAATTTGGCATCAGCGTATATAAGAGAATGTTTTGTAAAACATTCATTGCAGCCCTTTACTATCTAGTCTTTCGTAGATGATAGAAACATTTGCCATTCATATTCGATCGTAGGTCAAGCCTTGAAAAATTGGTGGGCAAAAGGCAGATTATTAATTACACACTCAATGGAGAACTTTCTACAATCTCTGATTTTAATGCACGCAAGACCCAATGTTGTATTTTAACCCATAAAGCTGTGGGCTCAGTACTATCATCTATTCATATGAGTGGTATCGATATTGAGGAATTGGATATTCTTGGTAAAAATATTCAGTATAATGTCCGTTGGAATAAGCACATTTTTCAGGTGTCGAAAGAAGCATTCAAGCGTTTAGGTTTTCTGAAACGGTATAAGAAATGCTTAACTCCATTCGATTTACTCACTATTTATACCACCTATATATATCCGGCATACGATCGATGGAATACAATTCCCAAAGAGCTTCTAAGTATATTTTTGAGCTTCTGGGCCATGTGGAAAGAGAGCGTCGGCGCTCAAATCAAATGTTATCAAACACTACTCCCTCCGTGCTCTCCCACCCCCCATAACCTATTTTCCCGTGAGTGTTGGTCTAACGTATAAAAATAAATACACCTTTTAAAATAATTTTCATTACTCTTGCCCATATTGCCAATAAAGTATACCGAATTACCAAATTGTAATATTTGATTTATTGTAAATAATATGCATGATAAATTCATGGTATAGAAAATATACCAAAATAAAAATATTTATATAAATACAATTTCATTTTTTTTTAATACAATATAGTTTGTCCGATTTACCATTTAAGTCATCGTATTTAGTTGAAGATTTTGGCTTTTATATAAAAAGTTATTGAAAGTGAATTGAGTTAAAACTTAAACAGAACTATTATTAAGTAACTATTTATAACATTATGCGACAGTCAAAATCGGGATGGGATGAAACCAACCGGAAATGTTATATCGGTCAAAAACAAGTTATACGTGTCCCGGCGTTTCGCTGGGTCAACCCTAGGAATCGAGATATATCTTTTTTTTTACATAACTCGAGAACCACTAGTCCGATTTTGCTCAAACAATTTTAAAAAAATTAAAAATTACAATTCCTTTAATCTGTTCATATAACGTTTTTCTATATACTCAACAGTTTTACCGGTAAAAATAAATGTTTGTTACCGCTACCATAAAAATCAATAACCTTTTGTTTATTACTTTTTTTTAAATATTTTAGGCAAAAAATATTTTTTTCTTCATACATTTATTTTTACCGGCAAAACTGTTGAGTATATAGAAAAACGTTATATGAACAGATTAAAGGAATTGTAATTTTTAATTTTTTTAAAATTGTTTGAGCAAAATCGGTCTAGTGGTTCTCGAGTTATGTCAAAAAAAAGACCACCAAAGGTCAAATCGATATATATCGATTCCTAGGGATGACCCAGCGAAACGCCGGGACACGTATAACTTCTTTTTCACCGATATAACTTTCCCCTGTAGTTTGAACCCTTCCCGATCACTGACCCCTACCATTTGTCTCACAGTGTAATTAGAAAGATACTAAACCCGATAGTCAAAACCTTTTTTTTTTTTTGTTATAAAGCGTTTATCAATCCTTTTGCATTAAAATTCGTTTTATAAACAATTTAAATATATTAAAAAATATTTCTCCATATTACTATTAATATATTGAAGAAAAAAGAAAACTAAATAAATAAATGGAAAATATTGTATAAAAAATAAAAATAAATATAAAAATAAAAAAAATAATTTTGCTTTGACACAACATTATTTAGAAAGTTATAAAACAATTTATTGATAAAACGGAAAGTATTTGTATTATTTTTATATACATACTTAAGTAGTTATATGAGTATTTTTTATTCAAGTAGAGAGCAAGGAAGATTTATGTGTATGCCTTTGTAAAAAAGATCAGATTTGTTTAGCTCTCTGGTCTCTGCTTTCAAAGGCTAAAAATATATTACCAAATTTTGTTTGAAGAACTACTTGGCACAGTATTTTTCTTCCAAGCAGAGAGGCTTTATGTATATATTCGTGTAAAACAGATTAGATCTGATTGAATTAAATAGGATCTGGTGCCAGATGTTGACACATATAATCAGATATTGACTATCCCAGTGTAGAAAATCATTACCAGATATGTGGTTATGTAACTACATACTTGGTAATGGTAACTAGTTACTTTTGTTATTACATTTCTTATTACCTTTATATGGCGATGTCGCGAAAAATAATGAGTTGTCGTTACACACCAGCATACGAAAAATCAAAAAATATATCGTTACCTATGTGCTTACCAGTACTGACAAAAATAATGAGTCTAAAATTAGATTTGCTAAAAAATAAATTATATAAAAAAAAATATTTTTTATTATATTTTTTTTTTTAATAAAATTTGCTGGTGCGGGAATCGAACCTGGGTCTACAGATTGCCAGTAAACAGTTCTACCATCTGAGCTATATCGACATGTAGTATTTAATAGATAAAAATACAATTGACCTGCTGCACACAAGTAAGGTTACTCGCCAACATACAAAAAATCAAAAAATATGTGGTTACATATATCCTTACCAGTGTTTGAAAAATATTGAGTCTAAAAATAGATTTCAAAAAATTTCAAAAAAAAATCTAAAAAATTATTTTCTATTTGAAATAATGATAAAAATAAGTAATTATCAGTAACTCATTATTATATGTTTTAAAATAATACAGAAAGTAAGTGGGTGTCATTACTGGTAGTCCAAAAAATAATGATATGTCATTACCGTTTCTACACTGGGATGCGATGCAATTTGTGACCAACTCTGATCACAGCTAGTGCCAAATCTGTTTATGTATAAAATATTCTGGAAAATCGGTTGATTTTTATCGTCAAACATGAGCAGATCAGGTCATGGCCATTTAAGCTGCTTTCAAAGGCAAAAAAATATATTAACAAATTTTGCATAAGGAATTACCCGAAAGAAACATGATTTTATAGGTTTTTTTAATTTTAGTTAAAATTTTTCTTTTATCATTATATTATTATATATCTAAATAAAATTGTACCTGATTATATATGGTCCCCCAGATTTGCCTAATCCTAATTAGATCTTACTAGATCTCAAATATACACTGGTACAATGAGGTTTATTCAGACCTGATTTTTTTACATGGTTGGTACTTTAACTACTCCCATATTAACAGGGAAGGTCTGAGGAGTTCACTTGGACTTTAATAAAATTTGATTATTTTCATCAGTGTTCAAAATTTTTTCTCCGCTATAACATATTCAAAACCACACAGCAGATCTTCTCTGTAAGAAATATATTTACAACATCATATATAAAAAAAAATAAACATAATAAAAAATTTATGTCAAGGATAGTTCTTCTTATTGTCAAAAGAGTAATTTTTTCTTATTTTTCTCATCTTTTATAATAAATGTTAATACTGGGTGACTGTGCAAGCAATAACAACAAAATTAATGTTCAACAAATACGTACATATGTACATAATGTACACGTGTAGAAAAACATATGAAAAATAACTATTATTTTAACTAAAGCTAGTTAACAAGAAAAACAGCAAAAATAAATCTGTTATGCTTATATAAGTTATATTTGACTTAAATTTTAGTTAACAGCATAGAAAATTTAGACTGTAGATTAAAAAAGAAATCTGTTATGCACTAAATGTTCCATAATTATCACCTGCTTTAAATGTCATATTTCTATCAGCATCACCCTCCGTAGGCGCTAGAAAATTAAATTCAAAATTTAAATAATTTTTAATTAGTCCTTACAAAAATTTAAGACCAAATATAGCCACGCAATAAATTTAGAAGTGTCCATATATTTTGTACAATTTTGTTAATTTCAAAAAATTTGGTTGCCGTAGTTGAAATTTACAGAATTTTCAGTGTATTTAAAAAATTTCAGTATTTGTTTTCCCTTCGAATAAAGATCTACCCTTTTGAAATCAGAAAAAAAATAATATCGAGACCTAGCTTCAATAGTCTATATCTACAAAAATACAACTCGTTATTATACCCTACACCACTATGTGATCAGGGTATTACAAGTTTGTGCTGATGTTTGTAACACCAAAAAATATTGGTCGTAGACCCACCTTATAGTATACCGATCGGTTCAGAATTTTTTTTATTTCGATTTAACGATGTCCGTCTGTCCGTCCGTCCGTCCGTCTCTCTGTCTGTCTGTCCATGCAATCTTGTGCGCACTCTACAGGTCGCAAATATTAAGATATTTTGATGATATTGGGTACGCAGACCTATTTGGCCCAAGGACGAACAAGTTTGATTTTGGTGAACATGGGTCCATGTTTAGACCTAGTGCCCATATAAGTGTCCTACCAAAATTATATTGTTTATACGCTGCAGGTCGTACCTAAATATTAAGATATTTTGACGAAATTTGGTACACAGACCTACGTTAGCCTAATAATGCAGCCTACTGATTTTGGTGAACATCGGTCCATGTTTAGACCTAGTGCCCATATAAGGGTCCTACCAAAATTATACTGTTTATACGCTGCAGGTCGCAAATATTAAGATATTTTGATGAAATTTGGTACATAGACCTCTGTTGGCCCAAGGACGAAGCCTATTGATTTTGGTGAATATCGGTCCATGTTTAGAACTAGTGGCCATATAAGGGTCCCCCCAAAATTGGCTTGGTTACAAACTGCAGGTCGCAAATATTAAGATATTTTAATGAAATTTGGTGCGCTGACTCACATTATAGAAAAATTTGACACGAGCCCCATTTTAACCCATTCGAATTTCGGATCCAAACATTAGTTGGCTTTTACCCAGACTGGTGTAGGGTATTGTATAGTCGGCATGCCCGACTTTAACCTTTTTACTCGTTAAGATTCCTATTTATGTATATATATTTTTAAATTATTTGTGTCATTAAGGTCGCTATTATAACCATAGTGTTTCGAAATAAAATTTTAAAATAAATTTATGATAACAGTAGCAATTTTGTAGTTATGATTAATATAAAAATACGAGGTGGCATGGAATGGGGAACGAGTGGAATCGAAACACTGCAGTTAAAAAAAGGAATGGAACGAAGCAAGTGGAAAGAAGTGGAATGAAAAGATTCATTCCATTTCATTCCCATTGATATTAAAATACAAGACAGTGGGAATGAAATGGAATGAATCGAGGAAATGGAGAATCTTACAAACTTTTTAACCAATTTTCTGCCATTTACACAGATTTATTTTTATAAGTGCATACATGAACGCTTGAAAGAATGTATGAAATGAAATGTAACATTTAATGTCTGTTCATAAAATACTTGTAGTTATATAGTACAAATATTTTTACCACATAAACATGAGAGTCTTATATATACTCATAAAATGACGCAGTTTAAGAGACGTGCTTTTGAATACTATCAACTGTGGAAAAACCACATCAAAACAAAAATTTTGCAATGAATTTTTTATTTGAACGAAATATAAAAAAATTAGGACACATCAACAACCATTTGATATCATTTATTTATTTATAGTACATAACGGAGAATATTTCTTAAAATTATTTTAGTCTTTGTTTAAATAAATGCTGGTCTTTGCTTAAAGGGTTAAATTTTTTAAACCGCCATTAATTTATATTTACTTTTCATGCCATCTGGATACTTCTAATTTAAGTCTTCAGATTTTAGATATTTTATTTTTTGAAGGAACTATGGTTAGAAAGATCAGTTAAAATCCTATATATTGGTTTACCTCTCAGTTCTTATTTTTCTTTTTTTTTAATTAGGTCATTTGATATCCTTCTGTGGATTAGTGTATTACGAATGTGCAAAATAGGTCCAACACCTAAAAACTTGTAAGGGAAAATGTGAAGGAACCTATTAACTTTCAAATTTTATTAACTTTCATATTTAAGTACAATATTATTGTGGCTTTTTTTGAACTTAAAATAATACGTCAGTAGAAAAATCTGTCAAACCGGTTTCAAATCTATTTGACTAATTTTTAACAAATTTTTAGTTGAAATACTAATTTAAGCAAAGATTTTAGTTATCCTTATTTAACACAATACTAAAAATCCTCAGTACTTTAACTAATTTTGAGAGTTAATTTTTAAAATTATTTAAAACTAATTTTTAAGAACCCATTCGTAAAATTTTGCAAAATTTATTGTTTAAATATAATATTTTCATGTTACTGTTATTACCGGTAGACGACGCCACCAATGCATCTGAAGTTTTAAAGATGGCGCTTTTTCTTTCCCTCCCGATTTTTTAAAATGGCCTATATCTCGAAAACTAAGAGAGGTAGAGGAAAATTGATTAAAATTTCGATTAGCCGTGCAATACCCCGGCGAATGGGGTTATCTGTATCCAAAAATGGACTTTGGCGGGACCTTCGACCCTGGGAAAATTTTAATAAAAATTTTTCACTTCTTAAATTGCCCATATCTCAAAGCGAAATAGAGCAAAACGGACAAAATTTTTGCTCCCTTGCAGTGCCCTTATATGCTCTCTCATGATATTTACTAGGCCCGGGGAGGGTCCCGAGACATTAAATTTGAATAAATTCTACGACTCAGTATTAGTACAGAAAAAACTGTAGTTTTAAAAATTTTTTACTTTATTTGTTAAATTTACCAAAAAATATTGTTAAAATGAACAAATTTTATGTTAAGCCAAAAAACAGAAATACATTTTGTTAAAGTAACAATTTTTTCTGTTATTTTAAGCCAAAAAATAGGAATAAATTTTGTTAAAGTAACAATTTATTATTTTGAGTGTATCTTGTCATATTTTTTACAAGGTGCCTACACTCACAATAATTTTTCTTTAACATTTACTGAATATGTACATTAAAAAAATAGAAAATAAGTAAAAAAAGGACCACTTAAAGACCGCGTTCGAAAAAATTATCCATTGCATTTTTCGCAGCAACTTTTTTTAAAAATAAACAAAAGTCCTTATTTAAAATTGTTTCACTAGAAGCTTTTATTCGATTCAAAACGGCATGCGAATTGGAAGTGCGAAAAAAAATTTGAAAAATTTTCAAAATCAGCCTCAGTGGACAATAGCATGGGAACAAAAAGTTGGCCCGAAAACGGTTTCTAGAGTTTTAAGGAGTTTTAATGACGATGTGCAGATTACTCGGAAGGCATTATCCGTCACATAATTAAAAAAATCTGCCGCACCCGTCATTCAATTAAAAAAAAACCAAACATTTAATAACCCTGTTTTTATTAAAATTATTATAAATAACTTTCTATTTATTCTATTTTATAATTTTTTTTAATTGTTCTGCTATCCCTTCCATCAACGTTATACCGTATTATTTATTAGACACCACTTTCCGGTAACATTATTTCGGATTTTTGGCGACTGTTTTTATTTCTTTAATTTCTCTTTTTACCAAAGCCAAGTACCTTTTAAATGGTCTGAGTTCTGAACAGTTGATGAATTTGCTTCTCGAGGCACCAAAAGCACATTATTATTTAAGTACCATTTCAAATCGGTTTTGCTGTAATCGAAAGAGGCTAAGTCAGGCCAAAAGAAATTAGACACTTCCTGATATCTAACAAAAGGCTTTAGTCGCTTCTCCAAGCACTCTTTGATATAAGTTTTCATGTTTATATTAAGTTCGGTCACGAAAGACTTGCTCCTCTCACCACATTTTGTTGGCACTTAACTGAAATCTGTCACACTATCTTTTTATAGACGATATTGAAAAACATTTTTCTCTATGCGAGTACAAAAATTAAAAAAATTAATCTCTTTCTTTTCACTTTTTTCTAAATTTAAATACTAAACACTTTAGTGCACAGTACACAATAATTTTATTTGATATTGCTCGACAATCCACATTTTACTGATTAACCACAAATTGACAGTAACTCCCAAGGTGCATGCAGTACTTCACCATATATTGCTCTAATTTGAGATTAGGAAGACAATTTCATGTAATTTTCATCACTAGAGCATATTTTCGGTCTAACAAAAATTTTAAATTTTTTTTTATTTAATTGAAAAAAACTTGCTTTTAAGCCCTATGCCTACTTTTAGTGCAGTATTATTTTTTGTCAGTTGTCATTTTTCGATTTCTCCAGGGGTGCCAAATTTGTTTAAATAAAAAAATTGAAATTGCCATAACTTTTGATTTCGTTGTGCGATTTTTTTAAGAAAAACTTTTTTTTGAAGGGAAACTAACGTACTTTATTTCTTGTGTTTGTATTTTTGGCAAATATTTATTGTTTTTTCAATAGTTTCCCAATGGCACCTACTTTTTTTAACCCTGGAAGACTAAAATTATTTTTTATACGTTAACGCTAATCATTATTCCGATTTTTTAAATATCCATACTTGAACCACCAACAAATCTTTTCAAGGTTGACAGTTTGTTTTATTTTAAATGTAAATAAATTTACAAATTTTATTTTTTTGTGAAAAAGTTAATTTAAAATTATATTAATAACAAATTTTATTGAAATCAATTGTTGAAAATAAGAAATAATAACACTAGCGATTAGTCAAATCGAATAACATTTTGCTAAATAACTCAAAAATAGCAATATTTACTGCAACAATGTGACCGTTCACAAGAAGAGAACACCGATGACTGAGAATACAAGAGAATTGAGACCGATTGGTAAAACGATAACAAAGCTGTGCACAAACATGTAAGTGGTGTTAGTCGAATCGACTAACATTAGCGTTCTAGGGTTAAACAAAAACTTTAATTGGTCATAACTTTTAAATTCGTCTACAGATTTTTTTTAAAAATGCTTTTGTTTATAATCATAAATATAGTATATTCAACGCCTATACTCACTTTTTGTGGCGCATTTTTTTGCCAATACCTAAAATTCAATAATTGTTTCTGAAATACAACTGATATATGTATATATGACGCTTTCTATATTAACTACCCCACTGCAGGAATATTAGGGAATATTAGAGCTAGTTCTGAATGTCTATTCCAAAAGTTAACTCAATTTGTCTGCAAAAAATACTAGCCGCTTTTTCTAATCACTTGGATTTAACAAATCCAAAAAGTAGTTCCAAAAGTACTCAACAGATGGGGTTAGATTCTCCATATTTTAAAAAAATTTCTGTCCGACACTTCTTTCACCCTAATTTTTAATACCGAATTCGATGATGAATGATTTTACTTTAACTTTTAATTTTTAATTACATTTTATATAAAACAGCGATTTGTCTGCTTTTTCAGTATTATCACTTCAATTTATGTGTTTACACAATTAAAATATTCCACTGCACTATTTAATATTCACTAATTGGATTTAATTAAATAATTTACAGTAGAGTGAAAAATTGCCATTTCTATTTTAGTTATTTGTCCATGTCCAAGATGGATAATATATGTTTGGTGATGTGTAGTTTTTTTTTTGCTAAACATATTTCATAAAAAAAAATTTAATAAAAACCTTTTATTTGTTTTTAAATTTTTTTTGTTTCTCTTTTAATTTTCATTCGTATTTTTTCTGACATTAAATTAATAGGCTGTTTCATATATTTTTGCTCTTATTGTAGATTTATTACATCCAGCTTTGTTTTGGATTTAATAAATTCACGTTTTGTATAAAAAATTCTAAATCCACCCAGGTAGAAATTGCCGACGGTACAAAAAACAAAGCACTGGCAAAGCGTTGATTTACAACGGTACAAAAAAAAAGCATTGCAAAAGCACTAATTTAGAACGCTTTGCCAACCTTTGGAAAGAATGCTTTCCCAATACTTGTTTTACAAAGTTTACCACTGTTTATGAAAAACACCACCGGCAAAACATCGGATCAAAACGATTTGCCAAAGTTAGGTAAAATGACTTTGCCAGTACTTTTTTCATAAAATTTACGACTGTACATGGAAAAATACTACTGGCAAAACATTGGATTGCAGCGCTTTGCCAACATTTGCAAAAAGGATTTTGCCAGTACCATATACATTGATTTGCCAACGTTTTACCGTTTGTATTTTTCTACCTGGGCAGGTGATTAAAAAAAAACGCTAAATAACAAGTATTTTTGTATATTAGTGACACCTAAACGTATAAGTAATATAATATTAAGTATACGTATAGGGGGTACTGGCTAAATATACATTAGAGCACCCATGAAGTACAATATATGGAATGTGCAAAAGTGTTATTTATTCACCTCCCCACGCGTTTTCCAGTAGATTGGGCGTAAAAAATAATATCCCCTCAAAAATCGGTCCCTCGGATTAAAACAGGACAATCACTCGCGGCTTTTAGCCCTAAAAATGGACTAAAATTAATTTAAAGCTTCTTTGCGCTATAACTCTTAAAGTAAGAAAATACTATACGGCCATTTCTATAGGCAACAAAGTAGCTAGCATTTTTCTCATACACACTTTTGTTGTATCAATGATGCGTCATTGTGATTTAATTGGTTAAAATCATAATTCGTGTTTAACCATATAAATCACTTTGATTTTAACCACATAAATCACCATGACGCGTCATTGATACGTCAAAAATGTGTATGAGAAAATTACTATCCATATTATTGCCCGCAGATATGGTTATATAGTATTTGTCTGTAAAACCTTTACTTTAAGAGTTATGCGCAAATAAACTTTGAACAGTTTTAATCAGAGAGGATCAATTTTCGCGGGGATATTATTTTTTACCATCAATCTACCAGAAAGCGCGTGGGAAGGTGAAAAAATAACACTTTTGCACATATGGGTGCTCTATTGAGCGCCAATCTGAATAAGAACGAAATTAACTCTCAAACACATTTTAAGTTTTGACTTATTAAATTTTAAACTTTAATGTCTTCAGAGACTTATAGTAGAATTTCATGAAAAATATCTTTGCGAAATATATATTCACTAGGGTTATGACTTTTTCATTTTTTTTCCAAATATCAAATTTTACATGCCATAGCTAAAAAGACCATAAAAAATATTAAGAAACGCAATCTTACTTTTTCGCTGCTGTCAAAAAAGTTCCTGCACCAATAGGGTTGAAATTTTGTCTATATGGTTTTAGTTTAGTTAAAATATTTCCCCGAAGTTTTAAACAAATGAGACTCAAACGATGTTTATTAAAAGCCATATATGGTAAAAATTACAAAACCTTTTTGGAGGCACTTTTGAAACAATTTTTGTCGTTACAATAATTTTTGTAATAATTCGTTATGTAAATTAAACAAACTCCCCGAGAAAAATTATTTTTATAAATTACATTTGGTGCAGAAGGTTATTCTGCCGAATGGACTCGCAAACACGATTTTTATTATTAATTTAGTATTACCTATCACGTGATGATAGGTAAAATTTTTGTTAAAAATGAGTCCTGTTTTATGAGTACTGTTTTATATAAATTAACGATGGTTTTGTTTTTTTAATTTATAAAAAATAACAATGTTATTAATTTTATATATATTACAAAATTATCCATGGGTTTTTCTGAAATTTAGAAACAGTCCCAGGAAAATTTCCTATACTAGTTGCAGAATTGGTGTGGTTGGCTACCGATTGTAAAAAACTTTCCTGGGATGCATTAAAAATCTGTCATATGCTCTAAAAGTACTGTAAATTACCAGGAAACTACTGAATTGTTTTATTAAATGTATTGGGATACACAAACAAAAAATACAATCCAAAGGCCGTGGCAACGTGGGCAAATAACCACAGTCAAGCGTTTATTGGTGTTATCATTCAGACGCCCTGCCAATACACGTACTACCGTCTCCAATATAGGGCCGAATTTGTGCCGTTTATATTTTTTTTACCTAGGCGATTCCCAAAATAATCATTTTCAACCAGATGTATGTAGAGAATGTTTCAATAATATTCTCAGTTTTAGTATGGAAAGCCCCATATAAAAATTTAGGCTACTAACAAAAGTTTAGAGATGCTGTTGACGTTTTTTCCACCGAATGAATGGGATCCCCTTAAAGCAAACTTAATTGAAAGAACAAAACTTGCATAAAATCAAAAATTAATTAATTTTTATATGTTTTGGATATTTTTCTTAAATACATAATAAATTCCATTTCGAAAAGCTATACTGAATGGAAAAATTCCTTTTTATAGTATTATTTCCATCTATTATAAAGCAACTTGTGGATAAACACAAAAATGTGCTATTAGTTATTTTCCTTCAATTTCTATAAATTATGCCCACTCACGTTCAATTTAATTCATATATTTACAAAACACAACAAATGCTATGTTCAAAAAGTATTTTATTTATAAAATGTAGTTCTAAATTATTAGGCATATATTTTGTAATTTAAGTTTAAACTTCGTGGTACTTTTGAACTTAAGTGTATCCACACACAGAACCAAAAACAATATATCCCAACATTGTGTATATAAAGTTTTTTCATAAATATACAAAATCAACAATAACAATGAAACAAAGTTGTACATAACTAACATCCATTAAATAAATAAAATACATTTAAATTGAAATAAATTCCGAACGTCATAGAATTCATGAAAATATATGTACACATACGTAAGATATTTGACAATTATTGTGCAAAATAGGAGTTTTAAAATTGTTTTGCCATTTTGCACTAAAGCCAAAAATAATGCTTTATTTATTATTTAACTTCTTAGTTTCAAAATTCAAAATATCATGCAAGGATCAAATATTTTTGCAAACAACCTTTATATATTCATATTTGTTCACCATAATGTTTGGTTGTATAGTTATTTCTACATATATTCTGAATTCCATCCGAGAATTTATATTCTAAACAATGTCCGAATTAAAATAGAGACTAAATAAAACAAGTATAACACAGCCCCTGTTGCAAATATGTATATTAAACTAAACTCCATTTTATATCAGCTGTATTTTCGCTCTTACTTACCAACGTTAAGTACATAAACCAAATCTACGGTAAATTACTTAAGCTAAAAAAAATTTAATCGGCTAATGTTTATAATTTTTCGATATAGACATGCTAAGTTATATTAAAATAAACTGAGATTAGTACTTAACCACAGTTATGAATGACAAATCTATATGTAAATATCTGCGGATAAGGTGGAAATAAGTTACTCGGCTGTAATCGAATAAAATTTTTTGGAAATAAGGCGAATGAAATCCGTATAGGGACATGCCTACAACGAATTATTTTTCACAATTTATTAAATACGTTTGGGATTTTGGATATTTAATTCCTTTAATGCGAATAAGTTACGTTAGGCGTGAAAATGTATAAACGTTGACTTTTCGATGTTGACAATTATCCACGTTTAAACCGAATTTTTGTATGGTATGTAATATTTCGATTTGAGTGGTCCAACCATCATTTTCTCATTACAGACGACAGATGAATGGGATGATGCCCACTAAACAATTGTATTATCTATAATGAAAATGGTCAACCTTTTTGAAAGAAAAAATGAAATCTGATACTACAATATCGTATTAGAATTTTGACTTGAGGTGGAACAATATTCTAACTAAATATATGGAAATATATAGAACAATATAAGCAACCCAGCCAGAAATTTCGGAGCGCTCATAAATAACATTCCTAAATGGCTCATAGAAATGACTATTGCTTTTTTTTTTTTTTTTTTTGAAAATACTCTTTTTTGATAGAAAATATGAACCCTCAGAAAACAATCCAAAAAGTTGTCGCTACAATCTAAAAAGTTGTCTCAAAATGAGGGTTCATTTTTCGAATTCAAAGAAGATTTAAAAATATTTAAATATATGAGAAGAATTTCGAATTTATAAATTCTTTTTTCTGAGTTATTTCTGAGTACACAGGGTACTCTTTTGGACGGACCACTTTCATAGGAAAAAGTGGAAAAATACTTATGTTTTTGGAGCTCATTTCTGAGTCATTAGTGATAATCTTTGTTTGCTGGGTATACAATAAAAAAATACAAACAGCAAACAAAAATGATCAATAATAACTCAGAAATGAGCTCGAAAAACATAAACATTTTTCCACTTTTTCCTATGAAAGTGGTCCGTCCAAAAGAGCACCCTGTATACGCAGAAATGACTCAGAAAAAAGAACGTATAAAATCGAAATTTCCTTCATAAATTTAAATAATTTTGCAATCTGGTTTGAGTCCGAAAAATGAACCCTCGTTTTGAGACAGCTTTTTAGAGTGTAGAGACAACTTTTTGGATTGTTTTCTGAGGGTTCATATTATCTACCAAAAAAAAGAGTGTTTTCAAAAAACAAATAATCATTTCTATGAGCCATTTAAAAATTTTATTTATGAGCGTTCCGAAATTGCTGGCTGGGAACTGAAAATTTTATTACACTCATGAAAAATTTATCACCGAATTCAGTTAAACACATTCTGATTCAACTGAATTAATTTTACTGTTGCTTTGTCATAAAATTTAGGAATGACCCAATATTTTTTGTAAATCCAATTTAGCATATCAATTACTTCAAGCTATTTAAACTAACTTTCAATGCAAATGTTTGGTAATTTGTGTTTCTTAATTTTTCGGCTAGTTATTTTCAACTGATTATATTTTGTAACTTCTCCGACAATATCATATAGAGAAGGCGCTATATTTTCATATTTTTTTATTGTATAATCAGAAAACGGTAGCAGAATTTTGAAGTGTGTGTACGAATTTATTTGTATGAGTTTAGTTTTACCTAAACTTAGACCTAAAAACTCCCTGTTGCAATACATCGTTTATTTGACTTTGGTATTCTACATCCAAATCTGTCAAGAGAAAGAATTTTCAGTGGACCATTTTCGAGTAACTGGGGTTCATATTGTAGATGTGCCCTCTTTTGTAACTTTTTGCTTAATATTGAACATATGGACCTAAAAACCGAAAAAAAATTTACTTAAAAAATAAATCTACCTACATAAATTACCTACTCATTTAAGAATGGTCATGACGATAGGTGTTCAAGGATATTTTGATGCATGCGCAATAGAGTGGGCTGAACTTTGCCGAATTGCAAATTTCAAAAACGGGGGGTGCGGAAAAGTTGCGTATGCGTCCAGTAACCAGTAAAAAACAAAAAATTTGAAAATCGGTTCACGTTCAAGGTCCCCGCAAAGCGGTTGAAATTTCGAAATTTCGGAAAGTTTAAAAAAAATCCTTAAATTTTGTTAAAAAATATTTGTTATTGTGATATATTATTTCTAATAAATTATAGTTCGCTGAATCCAAACAAAATAAAATTTTTTAATCGGCCGAAGGGTTTCTGAAATATTGCTACTTGAATTTTGCTGAAAAACACGATTTTTCATTTTTCAGTCGGGCCTTCAAAAAGTTAGTCTAAAAATGTTTTTAATTTTTTTCATTTTTAAATCTGCTATCCACATAAAATTATCTTTGATTTGAGTGTAAAAAAGTTTACAAATGTTGAAGGGTATTCCAAGGACGCTGCGACAAAAGTTGTAAAAATTTTCACAGTTAAAAGTGATTGTTTTTTGTGATCACTGTTTTTTTATTAAGTGACCAGAGATTTTACCCATTTATTGTTTTGGATTAACATAAAATAACATTTTTATGACTGGTCCATCTTTTTTAATAATTTTGGGTATTTTGATAATAAATATAAAATCGCGTGATCGGATCTCGAGATTTGGGACACAATGCTCGATAAGTATCCTCTTTTTTGTACACACAATGTTCGAAAAGTATCCTACTTTATATTTTTGTTGTATTAAAAGAATATTTTATTTCATAGAAACTCGTAAATTCCTTGTAAAACTTGTATAAATATAAATTATATTTTTTATGTATGGAGTTTGACATTAAACTCATAAACATACCAGGTTTACACCGTTTAAGAGTAGAATACGATTTTATTTGAAAACGCCTATTATTATTAATAAAATACGTACACAAAATTTATTTGTTTTTGGGTGGTTTAACTTAATGCATAGCTGTGGTGATTACACGAATTTTTGGAAGATTTTTATGCACTTTCTTTGGACTCTTGCGCATTTTTTGTTGATTTTTACTCAATTTACATGTAAAACGTACTTTTTACGCACAAATTTGGTAAATTAACACACTAATTTCAATATTTCTTTTAATTTTTACGCATTTTCAATGTTAAATTACACATAATTTGTGCACCAACTTATATAATTGTGCGTATTTTTTTCAATTACACACATAGAGTACATTTACCCTGTTTATAGTAGGAGTACAGTTTCCTACTATAAGTTGGGTATGTTTCAATAGAATTTAATTAGAGTGTAGTTAGAATAATTTTGAATGCAAAAATTAAAATAATTAATTTAACTTAACAAGTATTTCCAGAAATTCTAAAAACGTCGTCCCCTGACGATTTCCTTAGGCAAGAATGAAATTCGGATAGGGACATGCCTACAATGGATTATTTTTCACAATTTGGTAAATACGTTTGGGATTTTAGCATATTTAATTCCTTTAAATAAATGCATTTAAAAATAACAATGTAATAAAAAATGTAAAATAGAAAGAATTTTTTTTTCAATTATTTTTCATTTAAGGAAAATGTTTCATTGCTCCAATGAACTCGTTCCTTGGGGTCTTTTTAATATAAAAAAAATCATTGGGATTATGAACAATTTCATTAATGCCACTCACAAAATTCTATCAGTGTAAGAAAGGCCTTTAAATTTTTTTTAATCATATAGATTGCTAAAAAAAAAACTTTAATTTTCATTTATAATAAATCATTGCATTACATTTAAAATTTTTTAATTCTTCAATTCATTAAAGTTTTTTTAAAATATGAATCAGTTTTTTGAAAACGGTACGGGTCCTCTGGTTTTTAAAAACTTTTGCACAATACTTCTTTGTTTTTGACACTACAAATGGCAACTTTTGTGAAATGTTTTTCTACACATCTCATCAGGGGATTCAAGACTTACCCAATGAAAAAATTGGAAGTCTTGCTTTACAAACCATTCCTTTTATTGCTTCAACATCCACAAAATAACTTAAATATTACTTCTAAAGCAATATTGCTGTAAAATTGATCTTAAGAAGTGCTTTAGATACAATTTATTTCTAAACAGATGTTGGTGAGTTCAACTGCTGACGGGACCTAGATTTTTAGTTTTTTTTATCTTTTTGTAATATATTTAATTAACTTGTTTAATTTTATTTTTTAGTTCTTCAAATTTTTAAAAATAAATAAAATAAAAATTACGAAAAGTTGATTTTTATGCACTTGTGAAATAGTACAGGAAGTTGAGTTATAGTGCGTCTTTCGCACTTATTTAATAAGCACTTTTATTGAGTAGAAGAAGACACAATATTTTCCAACGAAGAAGTGGTGTTTTTATGCCAGTCCGTAATAATATAAAACAATAGCTCAGCTGTTGAGGGCTAGTCTAGAAATCTTGTGGTCGCAAGTTCGATTAATTTTATTTAATTCCTTTTAATTTGATGATAGAGTTTCCTTGCCTCTTAATCAAAAACTACTGAAAAAATGTATAACTGGAGTACCCAATCTATGACAACTCAATGCGCTACTATTGAAAGAGCGTACGTACATCTATATCATTAACGGTTGTGATTTTGCCTGAATGAATGATCTGTAGGCCCATCATAATTCATTTGTTTTAATGTGCTCATTTCGCTTTCAAAATATGTGGTTTAATATTTTCGTAAAAAATGTTTGTTTTTCTTTCCCTACGCAAGTACCTTTATTTATATAGAAAATATTACTTTTCCGTAAATTTAAATACTTTTTGATGTACAGAATTCGAATAAAATACTATATTTCGACAATTATTAATATAAGTCATTTAAATTTAAACAGAACTGAGTAAAACTGATTCGATGTTCTTTAAATATTTAAAAACTTTTTGATTATTATTTTCTTTTTTTTTTTTTTTGAATTTTTGCTTTTTTCCATAAAAACTTTTAAAATTATTTTAAATAAAATTTCGTAGTCAAAACATATTTTAGAAACTATTTAATAATATTTTTCCACTCCCAGCAATAATTCTTTGTTTTATCGATTCATGGCACATACAGTATATGTATAGAAAACTTATAGTCAAAGTTGCCAAAGCATTGACCATTGGCTTTTCATAAGTTTTATAACTTCTATAATACATATTTTTATGTTCAACATGACAAATACAAAAGAGAAAAAACTCATATAAATGGTGTGTCATATACATTACATATAGACTCCTATTACCAGCGTCAATAAGTCTGCAGTTATACTTTTGTATTTCTTTTGTCCTGTAAAAAATAAAGAAATATTCTATGGTGTACGTGTTTATATCTTTTTATAATCTAAGTTAAGTTACACAGCTACGAGTATGTATATGGACTACCATAAAAGCTAGTGTACTAAAAGAATATACCATAATTTTTACTTGAAAATATAGTAAATTATGTATTTTATTTACCATATTCGAAGAATATAAATATAAATGATTTTCTGCTGGTGTGAGTAGGTCAACAAAAACATTAATTTTATTACTTAAGTGCCCCACAGACGATCAATATTATTGAAAATGTTCTTGTTGTTTACATTTAAATTTAACATCTGTCAGGTATACTGAAATTTCATAATTAAATTGAAAAATTTTAAATTATTTTTCTTTTAAATTTTTGTTAGCTCTGTTCCATGTACATCACCGCGGATATTCAATTTTAGCAGAAAGCGTTTCTACATATTATAAAAATAATGTGTAAATTTGTGTTCCTTTGGCTAAATGGGCTTCGATCAGTGTTGGAGCAATAGTGGAGATATCTGAAATTTATTCAGTGATATATTGTTATATTAAATCAACAAAATGAAAATTAATTAATTAATAAAAAACCAGCTGCGATAATTTAGAATTAAAGTTCAAAGCAAAAAACAGCATGATAATAGAAAAAAGTATGTAAAAATATTTGCTAAAACTACTAAAAATTAGCTAAAAATTATGCTGCCGAAAAACTACTAAAATGAGCAGATCATTTTTGCTATATGTTAGTAATATAGGAACTGTTAAATCTACAAAATTTTATTTATTTTTGATATAAATTCTTGTTAATGGAAAATGGCAAATTAACCTGCTGAAATCAGCAAAAAATTATATTAAATAATTCGCAGGCTAAAATATCACAATCGAGCCTTTTGAAAAGTGCAGTTTATAATTTTTTAGTTAGTTTATAATTTTTTGCTCTATCTCTCTTAGTTTTCGAGATACGGGCCATTTAAAAAACTCGAGAGGGAAAGAAATAGCACCATCTATAAAACTTCAGATACAATGGAGGCGCTATTTACCGGATAATAACAGAAACATGAATATATTATATTGTAACAATAAATTTTGTAAAATTAAACGATTGCGTTCTTTAAAATTAGTTATAAATAGTTTGGAAAATGAACACTCAAAACTAGTTAAAGTGCTGAGGATTTTTAGTATTGTGTTAAATGAAAATAACTAAAATCTTCGCTTAAATCAGTGTTTCAACTAAAAATTTGTTAAAAATTAGTCAAATGGATTTGAAACCCGTTTAACAGATTTTTCTACTGACGTATTATTTTAAGTGTATGTACTTACAGTCAATTACTGTAATAATATTTTCAGTGTGCTGATTTCAGAAGGCTAGCGTTTTATTTTCATTAGAAAAAATCCAAAAAAAACTTGAAAATTTAATTTGTTTGTGATTTTTTAGTCCACTAATTATTTAACAAAATTTGTTTGCTTATTTTGGCAAGTTAGCTCTTTCACTACCCTTATACACCCAGTGTAGAAAATCATTACCAGATATGTGGTTATGTAACTACATACTTGGTAATGGTAACTAGTTACTTTTGTTATTACATTTCTTATTACCTTTATATGGCGATGTCGCGAAAAATAATGAGTACACACCAGCATACGAAAAATCAAGAAATATATCGTTACCTATGTGCTTACCAGTACTGGCAAAAATAATTAGTCTAAAAATAGATTTTCAAAAAAATAAATTATATAAAAAAAAATATTTTTTATTGTATTTTTTTTTAAATAAAATTTGCTGGTGCGGGAATCGAACCTGGGTCTACAGATTGCCAGTCAACAGCTCTACCATCTGAGCTATATCGACATGTAATATTTAATAGATAAAAACACAATTGACCTACTGCACACACTTAAGCTTACTCGCCAACATACAAAAAATCAAAAAATATGTGGTTACATATATCCTTACCAGTGTTTATAAAATATTGAGTCTAAAAATAGATTTCAAAAAATTTTCAAAAAAATATAAAAAATTATTTTCTATTTGAAATAATGATAAAAATAAGTCATTATCCGTAACTCATTATTATATGTTTTAAAATAATACAGAAGGTAAGTGGGTGTCATTACTGGTAGTCCAAAAAATAATAATATGTCATTACCGTTTCTACACTGGGTAATGAAGGTATATAACTGAAATTTGGCATATGGCTTTGTTTTATGAGGAGTAGAAAACTAACTAAAGGTTTTTTGAATACTCGCATGTTTAAGGGGAATAAGAAATTTCAAAAACTCGATTTTCGAACGTAATTTTTGGTGGATGGAGGGGCACAATATGTTACCTGCTTTTTTCTAATTTGAGTACTCTTAACAAGAATCTGAAGTCAAAATAACGATACATGAAGTCAAAATAACGATACATTAAGTTGTTATTTTTTATTATCTAAAATTTAGCTCAAATATAACTACAATTCTATGGCCCTTACTATAAAAGAGTATTTTAAATTTAAAGTCGACTTTATTTTTTTTTTTGTTTTATTTATTTTGTATATGAAAACCCTAAAATAATATTTATATTTTTAATCATTTTGAAAATAAATTAACCGATCAAAATTCTCTAAAAACACACCAAGTCGAAAACCCATCCAAAATTTTAATTAAAGTCGACTTTAACAAAAATATACATTTGGAAAATTTAGATAGTATACTAAATATCTAAATTTATATTTTTTTGGTAAATAACGCTGGCTGGCTCAAAAATGTATTTAGAAACCATAAAAAATCGAAATTAACTACTTTCTTTACATTTTCTAAACAACAGTTTATAGTTTCCACATACATTTTTTCAGCCAACCAGCGTTATTTAACACAAAAAATTGGTCATATTGCCACCATGCTTTCAAATAAGTTTATTTAAATTTTTTTTTTCTAAAAATGCTTAATTTAAGGTTTTTATATCGATTTTCATGTCAAATGGCACTTTTTTACTTTTAAAAAATTTGGGGTCATTTTGACCCCATGTGCCTAGAAGGGTTAATTTTTTATTGCTATGTATAAAATGTGTTGTTAACAGAGTTATTTGGACAACTTTCAGCAAATTCCGCCAGAAACAACACAGTGTTTTGTTATACTTCCAAGAAAAATCGAAAAATTTTAAAAATTTCATTTTTACCTTGATAAAGAAAGGGTAAACGTTGTCGGAGTTTTACAAGATTCTCGGAAAACAATCTCTTGTATCAGAATTAAAAGAAATTGGAAGTGCTTTAGTTTCAGCTAGCAAAAAACACAAAAATTAATAATATTATTTAAATTATTGTCCAAAATCACACTTTTCTCTAAAACTTTCAAATTTAAAACGCCGTCACTGTTAAATTAAAAGAGTGATATATTTAATTTTCAGTAGGATGATTTTCCAAGGTGCATTTGATAATCCCTTATGCGTTAACCACCTTTTATTATATTTTGTTGAACAAAATTTTAAAAAACTCAAAATTAGAGCAAACTTATAAAAAAAATCAATCTTTGGCCATAACTGGGACTAGGTTATCTTAACCCAAGAGAGATAAAAATTTATTTTTGAATATTTGTGAATCTTAGAAATGAAACTGAACTGTAAGTTTTTGAAAAAAATATTTTATATTTTACGATTTTCATAATTTATCTAATTTTTCCCCTACAATGGTCTGAGGAAATTGCAATTATTAAAATATTTTCCAACCGATTTTGGATTTTTATACACTACCGGAAAGAAAATTCAGTCTACATTATGATTCTATATACACTTTCTAAAAATAGGGTGATTTAAGAGCCAGTATTTTCAGAAAAGTAGAAAAAAGTGATATTTTCGCCTTGTAAATCGTATTTCAAACTTCAGGGCGGATACGGCACGTGTTCCACCCTAGTGTGCATACACCTAATATAGATGTCTTATATAAATAAACCTTGTGATTTTAAATTCCATATTTCAATAGTAAAAAGCTGCAGAAAAATTATAACCTTATTAAATTCGCTATTTTAAGCAACAATATTAAACAAATACAGATAAACAAATATATTTTAAGATTTTATTTAACTTTAATCTTTTGGTAAAAGATATTTTAAAAATCATCAATTTTTGTATACACATGTTTCTATTTTATTTTAATCTATAAATTGTTTTCTATTACTCACTCTCTTTGATTGGCTTTAATGTATGATATTTACCAAACCAATGAAGCGTTAAGTACAATCATAAATTTTTTGTTTGCTCAAATCCAGCACAAACATCCTTTTCTTTTTATAAAATAACTATGTAGATATTATAAAAAGCTTAATATGGACTGGTATAACTACATATACTCCTGTGAAAAAATATAATAATGTATGAGTATTAGGATGTCCCGCTATTTGTAAAATCTAGACTCAAACATTGCGCGAGTTTAAGCTGATTACGACACAAATTACAAGTGTTTGAAGTCTGACAATTAGTGAAATTATATCGTTTGTGGTTTGCAAAATACATCTCATACATCTCACTCAAGTTGTAAAATATAGCTTTCCTGGCAAAAAAAAAACGAGCACCCACTTTTTAAGCATGGGTTTTTTCTCTACATGCATAATAAGATAATAAGAAGTGCAAAAATTAAATATTACAAATACAGCAACACATAAAATTTTCACGCACAAGCATAGTTTTCTACTAGAAATATGTTAAATTTACAACAAATACTCTGTTGATTCATTTATGGAAATGCTAAATTTTGAACTACTACCAGTTCCAGCAAAAATGCAACTCAAAAATAAAAGTGATTCAAATGTGGCCTTTTCATCACTGAATTTAACACGTGCATGTCACCGTAAAAAACCGATACTGTTGTAGATTTTGTAAATTTTCAGTAGAGAATTATGATTGTTCGTCATGTTCCTATGTATTGTTGTATTTGTATTATTTTATTTTAGCGTATTATTTTATTGCAGTAGTGCTTAAAATTTTGTTGAGTCATTAAAAGTAAAACTCCAACAAATACTTTAGTTCATCAATTTTAAACCACAATTGTATGATTTTAATAAAAATAACTTGTTTTCAAATTGACTCTCAAGTATTGCTTTGTCAAGTGTATTACTGGAAAAATCCTAGAAAATGTTTTTGATATACTTTGAACCGCCACCTGATTTTTAAAAGTCGATTCGACTGTTTAAAATCAAAATTTTCTTGGTAATTTTTGTCTTAATAAACAAGTGAGATAGTCTCTATAAGTAATCCTCAAAATTTCTTTGGTTATTTTTCCTTAATCAGAATAATATTATGCATCGGTTGAGAGCTAATAGATATTGCGACTTAAAATTCAGGACACCCTAATGTGTATTGTATAGTCTACGTACTTAAAGCAAATTTATATTACGGCATTTGGCCAAAAGAGCAGTAAAGAGACCTATTAGTTGTGGAAAAAATCTAAAGAATTATAAATTTTACGATAAAACTAAAAATACTATATTTGCACTCAAACCACTGTTAAGCTTATTTGCCTATAGAAGGAGAAAATAAATATTTTGAATATCTTTTCAAAGCCATTGAGTGCATTGCATGTTAAGGTTATAATCAGGGCAAGGAATTTCATATATATGTCGCCGGCTTGTCTGCAAGTACTGCTATGTGTTTTTTAACAGGTTTTTAGGAGAGCGAAAAAACTAATTTATATCAATTATCCTTTTAAGATATTTTATTAACATCATATGCTTTAATGATGATTTTAGTAAATGAGATCGTGAATCATTAAGGCATATGATGTTAATAAAATATCTTTAAAGGATAATATAAATCAGTTTTTTAGCTCTTCTGAAAACCTTTTAAAAAACACATAGCACTACTTGCAGGTAAGCCGACGATATGTATAAGTACATGTTTGTTATCGTTAGCTAGAGAACAGCACAAACTAAATATATGTGCGAATAAACCTTTTACAACAAATTATCATCGATCTATTAATATACATATATTTTTTATAAATACATATTTCGAATTTTTGTCAGTAAATTCATATTTTAAATATTTTGCAAATTTTGTTGTTCAGATTTATTACAGTTATTCAGAATTATTTTTTAAAAAAGCAGTAAAAGTACACTAATGGGTACTTTTGAAGTAGAGAAAGAAGCTTTTTGTTAAGCATGACTTCCACTTTTTTTCTACGTAGCTTGTGTGCTTAGGATACTGTTTTTAGGGCATGTAATTGCTTGTCCTGGTAATAATATTGTTTAGAAATGCTTTGGAATAATTTTTTTAATGGATATAACATTCAGAAATTACTTAACACGAGAGAAAGTAATGGAAAATATTTTAAATTATATAGAAATGATTCTGTTTAGGACAAGCTCATAATGGGAAGATTTATAGCTGGCATTATTATTTCATTTATTTGTCTTACGACGGACGTCTTGTAGACAATCCCCAACCGTGGATTTATTTTATAGAATTTCTATAATTTGTATGAAGTTTATCAACTATTTTCTATATCATATCACACAGTGTTGTGATCTTTTCAAATTTTATTTGATTTCTTTAGTATCTGCAGTAATCTATATTCTTCTTTTATATAAATAAAAAGGAAATGGTGTTTGTTTGCAAGTGCATCACTTGAGAAAAGTTGGAATAATTTGGCTAATTTTCTAATGTTCGCAATAGTCCACATAAGGTTTTTAGAGAAAAAAAACTTCGCACTCACTATTTTTCCGATATATATAAAATTAATATTTGCTCTAATTCGAATAAACAGATTTGGCTAATTTCTTGTTATATTATTTCTAAATAGAAAAGTGTCCCAAAAAATTTAAAAATTCGTGAAAAACTAATTCATGACCATAATCCGCGATTCGAACGATGGGTATGTATAATAATTTTTTGTTTTGTTTGTTATGATCCTAAAGACAATTTGCAAAAGCATAATTTTTGTTTGTAAATTAAGAAATCTGTAAAAGTATACCAAATTTAATTTACGAAGACAACTCCTTATAATTTGGTTGCTTGATTTTGGAACTGACGATACTGTGTATCATCTCAAATATATTCATGTACTGATAAACATTTTTTTTTGCATTTTTAACAATTCTGTTAACATTTGCATTAGTTATTTCTATGTACACTCAAATATATATGTTAGAAGCAAAATTATTAAAATGTTTTATATACTTCGGCTTTTGTACTCACTTTTAATACAATAATATGATTATTTTAACAAAAACTATTGCTGTTCTCTATTTACAAGTTCCCCAATTTTTGTAATTTTTAGAAACAAATATTTTATAAATTTTAAAAGTGAGTTACTAAAACTAACAGAAATTCTTTCGAATTTATTGTCACTTTTGGTAGATTTTTTGGAACTTTTACAGACAGTTTTAGATGAGTGTATTGCTATTTACTAGAACAATTTCCTTTCCTACTAATATCTAATGGACAGCTTTACTTTAACATAAAATGTTTTTATGTAGTTACATCGTGTATGTGAAAGAAGTTGCCACAGAAACTAATTAAGAAACTAAACTATTGTAGCTTTTTACAATGTTGTCCTTAATCAAAATTTTTATCTTTAGTTTCATGAAAAAATAATTTATTCTTGTTTCCAAAAAGTGCATATATATATAGATGTTAAACAATAAAAATTGAATTCTTTTGCAAACTTTGATTCTCGGAAAGACATAAAGTTACAAGGAACAAAAAGGTATATAAACAAAAGGTTTAAAATCTGTACAAAACTAGGTTATAAAGGGTTCTTCAATAAGAGCGCTACAAGAGTTTTTTTAAATAAAACAAAAACGGTTTTGGATATCAATGAAATTCTTTATTCCTGTGAAATAAAGTTCGATGCCATTATGTATGGAAATCGATCTCTTTTGCATGGCCACCACGGGCACGCTTGCAGAAGTCCAGACGCTGAACCCAATTTTCGACGGTTTTCAAGCATAAATCGGCCGATATTCGTACGAAGTTCATCAATCGTCGCTGGCTTGTTGGCATATACCATTGATTTGACGTAGCCCCACAGGAAATAGTCCAACGGCGTCAAATCTCACGACCGAGGCGGCCAATCGACTGGACTATTTCGTGAGATAACACGTTCTCCAAACTTGGTTTGCAATAAATTGATTGTGACATTCGCTGTGTTGCTTGTGGCGCCGTCCTGTTGGAACCACATGTCCTCCAAGTCCATGTCATCCAATTGGGGCCAAAAATATTCGGTTATCATTGAACGGTAGCGATTCCCATTCACAGTAACGTGCCGGTCTTGAAGTACGGCCCAATGACGCCGCCGGCCCATAAACCGCACCAAACCGTAATTTTTTCGGGATGCAATGATGACTCATGGAGTACGTGTGGATTCCTGTCTGACCAATAACGCATATTTTGTTTATTGACGAAGCCATTCATTATGACGACCATAAATTGGACGTAGCGCTTTTAACGTTGAGGCCACTGACTCCGAATGTCGGTAGTAAATTTTAATAATTTCGACTCGTTGTTGGCTCGTATATCTTTCCATCATGAAATGGCAAAGCTTACTGAAGAGAAATGTCAAAAGAGCGGCAAGAAATATGGCGTCGTTTGCTGTCCCTGTCTTTCTACTTTTGTAGCGTCCCTGTTGAAGAACCCTTTATTACATGAGCATAAAAAAACTCATAGGCACAAAAACATGTCGTTTTTCATTTGAGTAAATAAAAAAAAATTTTATACAAAAAAATAGAATTTTTGCCAAAAAGATGACACATAAATGTATAAATGTAATCTAAATTAGACCACTGCTCATTGTCAGTTAGGAGGTAGATTTTGCATTCCAAGAAACAATTAGTTCTGTACCGAAAGGTACGAACTTTGAGTATGCTTTGTATTAACCCCTTCATGATCGAATATTATCCAAGAGACCTTATATGAAACTTTTTGATAAGTTTTAAAAGTCCCGTTGGTTAATGGGGTGAAATTGGAGAAATAACGCCGGCCATGTTCTGTACTTTTTTTTGAAGCATATTATTTTGGAAGTTTCGAAATAAAAAGCAAACATTTCTTAAAAGAGGTGCTCTGATATGGAAAAATTATTAATTAACTTTTATGAAACTCAATTTTTTAAAAATTTCTTTTTTTCTTAATTCTCCGTTAAAAACTTAATTGCTAATGAATTTTTGTTAGCCACCTTTACAATAGTTAGTCTGCAAAAATTCAATCCAAAAATAGTTACATCTACACTCAAAAAAGTTTGTCGGTAGAATCTACTGAAAATGACAGTTAAAACAAATGTACATATATGCAGTTGGCGATAACAAATTTTGTTACTTTTAGCTGTTTAAAAATAACTAACAAATGCATTAAAAACAACTAAGAATGTAGTAAAATTAACTTATAAATTTTTACTACAATATTTTTTACTGACTATTGAAAAATGGGTAAAAACTACAGTTTTTTTACTATTTTAATAAAAACAAAAATTTTTTTTCTTTCGATTACAAAAATATGTGTAATTACTTCAGCCTATTTAAAATTTTAAGTAAAAATTCCAAACGGTTCTCCAGTTATTACAATTTTATGCATTGGAGATACAATACAAGTTTCTGATTTTTATTTGCAAACTAGGAATATATCAATAATAACAAATTTAAACTAAACAAGAATTTTTTTAAATTCAAAGAAATTCAGCGAAATTTTTTATTTTTTAAATAACTAACAAAAACAACTGTTTGATTTAAAATTACGGTTTTGGTAGCTGTTTATTATATTAAAAATAACTGATTTAAACAACTATTGGAAAGCTCCAATACTTTTTGTTAGTTGCTTTCTTAAATGACCGTCATAACAATTGTTTTGCTGTAGAAAAACAACTGCATTGTAAAAAGTAAGTAGTTACCATAAGAAGTAGTTATTTGTATTCTGATAAGCAGTTAAAAATAAGTAGTTACAAGTTTTTAAATAATAAGGCTTACTCATATAATTATTAGTAGTATAAAAATAAATACTCTAACAAAAATAACCAGTACTGAAGCCGAATTATAAGCAGTAAATCATTTTAGTTTCATTGCATGACCACTTATTTTGTAACGAAATATTTTGCTGGAAACCCTGGCTCTCTATACAAATAAGGAACACATAAACTTTTGAAAAATTATTTCTTTGGATGTTATTAATATTGATACAAATAACTGATCTGCATGTTGTTTAAAATAATTTTAACCTTACATTTGTGGTTGTTGTTAAGAATAACACCTTTAAAATGGAAAACGTTCATATGCTGATGTTTTGGATGTCAAGTAAAAGGGGTTCCAGTTCTCCCCATCCAAACTTTTTAAAGTGGCCCCTGTCTCGAAAACTAAGAGGGACTTAACTACCCCTGAATATGTCTTGATAATCTGATTAAATTTAATAAGTTTGTAAAATTTTAAATAAAGTGCTATTTGTCTTACTTTCTTTTTGAAAGTTTTAAAAAACATTTTTAAAACCAATAATTTTTCAATAATTGTGTAAGAAATACAAGACTTTAACATAATGACCACTTTTGAATACGTCAACAGAAATTTTAAGGGATGGTCTCGTAGTAAATTTCAATTTATCGTCCTAAAAGAAAAATAGGTTTTCACAAAAAGTACAACTTAATTTGAAAACATTCTTTATTTTCTAATATCTTGCAGGTTTAAAAAAATTCCTAACAAAATTTAATGGAGCGAATATGCTGTGGCTCATGTTAAATTGTATCCTTTCAGTTTCCTTATTTTAGTGTATAACCAACATATTAGGTTGCCCCTTCAATTTAATGCAAATGATGAATTTTTGTTTGTACAGGCAACGTTTAAATTTCGTGTACACTTTTAACATAATGTTTTTTTTTTTTGACGAATTTATTTTTAGTCGACAAGGATATGGAAAATTCATATTTTTAAAATAACATTTAAAATATTTTTGGCCTTGAAAAAAAGTGTCTGTCTAATTTGGTATAAAGGTGGATGCGTTGGATTATTAAACTGTAGATTGAGAGTTCAAACCCATTGTTTACTTAAGAACTTGTAGAAAAACTAAAGTCTTTCTAATTTTTAAAGTACAGTAAACTCTGGGAAAAAAGATTAAAATATTTTTTTCGAAAAGCGGAATTGGGGAAACAATTGACATAAAATGTCAATTGTTTCCCCAGACCAAAAATGGCTACAAAAGACTTGTTTGACTGGGAAATTGTATATAAAATAAATATTTTTCATTCTTTGGTACACAGATATGTAAAAAAAACTTGTATAAAAATAATTTTCCTGAAGAAAAATCGGTGAAATAAAATTTTAGTATTATATTATTATAAGCAGATGAAAGAAAAGTGAACAAAAAATAAATAAATTACTTGTTTAGAGAAAAAGAAAATTTCTGTAACTTTTCAGCGACAACATTCGGTAGTTAAATTGACAAGTTTTCATAGTAAACTAACAACATTTTGTCCTTAAAAAGTTAGAGAATCCCACTACAAGCTAAACCTGCACTGAATTAGCAACCTTAATTTATAGATGTTGAAATTTATCGTAAAAATTCAGGTGACAAAAAGCAATGTCGCCGATTTACCATCTTGGGCAATTGGTTTCCTATTGCCTGGAAATATTGCCTTCGGGTAAAAGTTGTACCCGACGGGGGAAAAATCCGTAACATCAAACTGATATTGATGCCCACAAAAACCATATTAATTGTGATAACCGAATTTTTTGCCAACCGAATTTTTTGGTAAGAGATATATTTGTTTGTGACCAGAGAATTCGGTTAATACAACAAAATTTCGGTTGAAATAATATATTTGAATTGTGCCAGGAATAAAGTAAATTGCGAAAAGAAAATAACTCGGTTGCTGCAAGCAATCGATTCAGTTGGCAAGAAATTCGGTTGCCGCAATAAATCTATTTTCTCTGTCCGGAAATAAATGTTTACTTCCAAGCGATATAATCGGGGAATCTACTTTGTATTGCTATGGTTGTAGGCTAATAATCTCCTAACATATGCATTAGAGCACCCATAAAGTATATGGAAAGTGCAAAAGTGATATTTTTCACCTCCCCACCTATTTTCCGGTAGATTGGGTGCAAAATCCCCGCAAAAATTTATCCTCTTGGATTAAAAAACGCCAGTGAACTGTGGCGTTTAGCTTTAAAAATGGACTAAAATTAGCTCAAAGCTCCTTTGCGCTATAACTCGTAAAGTAAAGGTTTTACAGAAAAATACTATATGGGCATATCTACAAAGTGATTTAAGTGGTTAAACAAAAATTTTGATTTTAACCACTTAAATCACCATGAAGCGTCATTCATATGTCAAAAGTGTGTATGAAAAAATTCTGGCGACTTTATTGTCTGTAGATATTTTCTGTAAAACCTTTTCTTTTAAGAATTATAGCGCAAAGAAACTTTGAACTAATTTTACTCCATTTTTAGAGCTAAAAGCTGCGGGTGACTGCCTGTTTAATCCTAGAGGATAAACTTTCCAGGTGATATTATTTTTTACCCCCAATCTACCGGAAAGTGCGTGGGGAGGTGAAAAAATAACACTTTTGACCATGCCGGTGCCCTATTGTGCGCCAATTCTGAATAAGCACGAAAGTAAATCTTAAACACATTTTAAGTTTTGGCTTATTTCTGGCATTGAACCTAAATTTTAAACTTTAATTATTTCACAGACTTTGAATGGAATTTTATGACTAATGCTTTTGCGGAACATTTTAACCCTCTAGACTTACGGGTCATATATGTCCTTTTTTAAAAGGGGCGAAAAAGTCCCTTTAGTTGAAGATTTAGAGGGTTAAAATATTCCACAAAAGTATTTGCCATGAAATTCTACTATAAGTCTCCGAAGACATCAAAGTTGCAAATTTAAGTTCAATGCCAGAAATAACTCAAAACTTAAAATGTGTATTAAAGGTTAATTTAGTAGTTATTTCATGGCAGTTATTTCAATGTTTACCACTTTTTGTGTAAAAAAAATATTTGTCTTTTCATTGTGGAAACAACAGCTATGTAACATAATCACCAGAAGATTATATTTAAGAGATATAAATGGATAAATCCATGAATTTTTTTAGGTTAATTTTGAGAACAAATGACCAGGCCGGTGTATACCTCAGAAACCTAATTTTTTAACAGATCTTATGTTTTACTCTCAACCTACTCAAAAATATGCGGGGAACTTGAAAGATAACACTTTTGCACATATGGATGTTCTAATGTACATATATTCCCATCGTTCCCATAAGGATCATAGGGCCTAACATATAAGCGATACATTAAAAAAATTTCCTAATATCAAAATATACAAAAATTAGTAGTTTGATTTCTAAAAATTATATATAAAAAATTATATACATATCAAAAAGGAAAATAGCCCATTTTTAATATTAAAAATTCAAATTGATTAATTTTTTCAGACTTAAAATTTTATAAATACGGAAGTCCTTTGATTGGAGTAGTCAATTTATTTGTTAAATTGCATACTAAACTAAACATTGTTGTTCTCTTAAATATTTTTTAAAATTCTTCAAATCATTATATGGTAACCCTCAAATTATAATTTGAGGGTTACCATATAATGATTTGAAGAATTTTAAAAAATATTTAAGAGAACAATAAATTTTATAAATACGGAAGTCCTTTGATTGGAGTAGTCAATTTATTTGTTAAATTGCATACTAAACTAAACATTGTTGTTCTCTTAAATATTTTTTAAAATTCTTCAAATCATTATATGGTAACCCTCAAATTATAATTCGAGTAATTTTTTAAATTGTATGTATAGTCAAGACCTTATTATGTGACAAGCTCTTTACTGCGTTGTTATTTCGCTTTTCTCTAAAAAGTTATACACTCACAATATATTTTCCATAACCGATTGAAGTTTATTTAAGGAGGAATAGCTAAAGTTTGTTTTAAATTGAAGAATCAATTAAAATACCTGGAAACATATTGTTTAACCTTTTGTATCAGTCAATAAAAAATAAACTACAAAAAAATAGGTATTGTCTTTACATTTCAGTCAAATGTTCTATTTTTATTTTTCTATTTTTAGAAAAAATAATTTAAATAATTTCGTTGATTTCTATTTTAAAACAAAAAATTCAAATATTTTCGTTTTTGATTTTTTTTTTTTTTTGTTAAAATAGTTTGTTTATATACAAAATTATTTCAATTCAAATTGCAAGAAGTTCTTCACTAATACACTCAGACAAGCGTAGCCAATAAAAATATGAACCTGTGTGTTGTGTGTGTAGTGTTTTGAAAATTCAAACAAAAAAAAACTTTCAAATATGAAAAAACAAACCACAGTTAAAAATTGAAGATTGTTTTAAAAAAATTTTCTATTATTTTATTTTCTTTTATGGATTATTTAAATAATGTTTGAAAATAAATAGCTAAATTGTTTGAATATAATAAAAAATCATTAGTACTTTTTAGTTGTGTTTTCAATTAATTTAATATGTATTTTAGGTTCTTTAAAACAATAAAATATTGTCAGTGTTGGCTCTTGAAAGTATACGTTTATTTAATGGGTTAATGAGACCTCACCAGAGTTAAGGACCCCACTAGAGGTAGTCTAGGAGAGTCAAATCGCACGATTTCGGTGGCCAGTTCATGTCGCCTGTGCGTAAGATAACCATTCCCTCAAAATCGCTCGAACAGAATGTCCATTGTGGTATCATATGTGTGGCTCATAGCGCCTTCCTCTTATAACCACCAGCCGTTCGCATCCATACTATCCAATTTTGGTCAAAAGAATTTGGTTATCACGGATCTGTAGAACCACCGTTTATGGTGACATCAGTGACATCGCACCCTAAATATAAAAGTGACACAACTCAAAATGTACGTTTTTGCATAAATGAGCTCACCGTACATATCTCTAACTACTTTAAAAATTTCTTTTTCAATCACTAACTTACTTAACTGAAAAAATTCCGATGTGTTTGTTTTTATGTAATTTGTGTTGCTTCTGTTATTACTTTTGTCAAATATAAAGAGTGTTATTTTGAGTTTTTCTACTTTTACTGTAAAAAGTGATAAACTTTGTGGTGTATTAGTTAGTTAAGTGTTTGTAACCGTCGCATAGGACAAATCGTAATTAATATTATAATTAATTACTACAGATTTTTTTGTCGTGTATTATTTTGCATTGTGCTTCTTTAATTGATAAAGTGAGCACAATTGGCTGTATTATTTTGTTATGTGCCTTTCCAGTTTAAGAGTCAGAACTCAAAATTTTAATTTAAACTAAGAGAATTATGTCGGTAAACTGAAAATGCGTTTAAAATTAACTTATATTGCCGTTATTTTAACTATAATTTCAGTTACTAACTGAAATTAACTGTTATTGCCGTTATTTTAACTACAATTTCAGTTATTTTTACCGATATGATTCTATTCTCTCAGTGTACTCTGAATTTTAACGTACCTGCTTATCCAAAAATCGGCCTTGTCGCTGAAGAGTAACATCCATTTTGATAATAAAATGTATCCGTTGGACGTGTTTTTCGAATCCGTAACTTGCAACGGTAATTTTTCTTTATTGTCTGGCAAAATTAAACAAAGGCTAAAGCAAAATAATGTGCCCATCCCTATTGGAAAGCTCTCAAGTTTTTCTTATTTCAAAAGAAAACTAAATTAAAAAACAGTGCATGGAAACGTATGGGTAACAAAAAATATTAATACCACTCATGCGCTACAATAAAAAATAGCTCTAAGAATTTTTCTGCTACTTAAACTTTTAATACAATTTTATTTTTATTAATTTCAATAAAAATTTAATACCTGTAAATTGCCATCACTTTCATTAAAAAATATGATGTTAGAATAAAAAATTAACACACTCCTGATACACTGAAAATACCATTCTCACCTTAATTTACAACGTCAAAGTATGTTAATAAAAAAATTGCACTCTATGTTGCAAAAGTATGCAAATTTTTATGCATGTCATAGGTTAGCATTCGTAGAATTGTGTTTCAATTTTATGCACCATCTTGCATACTGTACTCAAATTTCTTACAGAAATTATGTCAAATGGTTTAAATGCATAAGTTGTTGAGAAATCAAAAGTTTATTCGAATGTCATATTCTTTTGGACCAAGGTTTCTAAAATCAAGTTGGAAATTTTTGTTTGCTTGTATTTTTCTCCTTATTGTATCTGTGTAGAATATTTAAACTTATCCCACCCTGGAACAATTTTTGTATATATCTAATTTTTCTACCGTTTATATATTTCAAAACAACATTTTTTTATAACTTCTTTTAAGACCATTTTTTATATTATTTCTTATGATGAACAAGACCAAAATTTGAATGAGTTCATTTATGTACTTTTGCCATAATTTTGTTGTCTTCTGTATGTTGCTTTCTTCTTCTCAATATCTTTTATTAGATAAACATCAAGGCGTCATAAATATTTTAAAGTGGAAATTATATTTTTTTTTTACTGCCAGAATGATGATAAAAGAAAAGGAATAAAAATCAGGAAAAACTTTAGGAAATTCGCTTAATGTTTGAAAAGAGTGTTTATGGTTACAGACATAATATAAAAACAAATTTAATTATAAATTGGAAAAAAAACTAAAGAAATTAGCTCAATTCAAGCGCAATAAGTTCAAGGAATAAAAAATTAATAAAAAGAAGACTAGGAAATATCAGTGTTTTCCTTTTGTCATAAAACTGATTTTTTTTTATTTACTTAAATTGGCATATTGTAATTTATGAATGCTATTTAAAAACTTCAGCAACTAGATACATATTTTTTAAAATTTTTGTAATTAAAATATTACTGGTGAAATACATACGGCGTTATGTATAATGTTTCTAAACAGTTTAATTAAACGATTTTAAGCTAATTGGCAAAAACAGTATGCATAATTCGTTTAATAACGGACAATTTAACAATCTGTTAAAGTAGGGTCATGCCTAAAATAAGCGTTTCATAAAATTTGGAAAATAAAAATCTCTATTGAAACCGAAAATATTCAGTTTTCATTTATTTAAAGGCTTTTTCAAGGGTCATACACCCAAGAATATATAGAATCTAATATTTTGTAGCCAACAAATTAAAAAATCTGGAACAATTGCACCAATTAAGCGTTTTTTCATTAAATTTTCACAAATTGGTGTACAAATAAAATACAAAATAAACGAAACAAAATAGTGATGCTGATTTAATCAAAACATAATCGTCATTCGAATACATTCAGTATTCGTAATATTAAACTGTCTTTAGGATATTATTTTAAACTACTACATAGCCAAGATTCAAATATAAAAAAATTGTTTTTGTAATGTTTTGATTTATTATAAATTATTTTTACCGATAAAACCTTCAAAACAATATATTAACGAGTCAGTCGTTTACTAGCTTTATGAATCACTAACAATTTATTTAATAGTGGAGACACATTAAATAAGGGTTTTGCCAGAATAAAACAATAAACTAACAAACTGTTATTTAACGATTATGCATCACATTTTTTAATAAACGTTTAATAAGGAAAATTAATTCTTTAGCAACTTTATTTCTTAACGGAAAATTAAGAAAAGAAAGTTTATGCATTAGAGCCATACTATATATCTTATTAAATTCCAATAAATCAAATAGATAGTGCTTGAGTCGCCACCAAATGCAAATCAAATCCACTTACAAAGAAACTACAAAGATGTTTAAAAAATCAGCAAGGTGGTTTTCAGAAAACCGATTTTGCTGACATTATCATTTTCCTGCTAGCACTCTTCTGACCAAAAATTTGCTGAGTCAACTGTTTTTTTTTTTTGTATTTGAGTGTATCGCATTCAATTATTTTTATCGGCACACACCAATACATATTTATTATACTTATACAGTTATATACGCCATACTTAAGATAATTGGATGAAATTTGGCACATAAGTTTGTAGATCCCAAGGGCAAACATTGTCGAATATCGTCAAAACGGTTTGACTCATTCACAATAGAATTGTTGCATCTGGACTCAAACTTTTTTAGAGCGTTTTGAAAGCCATTAAGATAGAAAATAAAGAAAAGTTGATTGATTATATGCAGTTTATTTATTCTTGAATAAAAAGTTTTTGAATGACTCGCACCAAGTCAGGAAGTATGACGGAAGGCGGAAGGATTTTTCTGGACGAGTTTAAATTTAATTTTTCAGAAAACTAATGAAATTTTCTTTAGAAAATAGACGAAAAATTTCATAAATTTAATGAAAAATCTTCATATATTTTATGAATCAAATTTTATTGAATCTTTCTATTAAGCGTATGAAACTCTAAATAAATAAAATTAAATTTTTTAATATTTCATAAAAACTTCCATTAATTCAATGAAAAGTTTTAATGGACAAGTTCCAGTGAAACTTCATTAGTTTTGTGCTAAAATTCACTAATATCATTCAGATAATTCTCTAAGTGTATCAAGCCGATATTTAAGAAATTAAATTAAATTACTAATTTAGAAATTATAAGGTCTGCAATAACCATTGTTGCCAATTTAGCATAATTAATAAAATGCTAGATTTCTCATTTTTAAAATCGTTTAGCCTGAAAAAATATGGCACTTTTCAGCACTTTTCCAAAAAAAATTTAGCATAATTTGTAGTTATTTTCTATAAAAATATTGCCGTTATATTCGATATAAAAACGCAACAAAAAGCATAATTAAGTTTTCTTGACCATGATTTGACTAAATATATTAAAATTAGATTAATTTTGCGGGGGTAAATACTGTAGCAGCAGCATTTCGAAAAGCATATTTGAGCGGTTGTCAAAAATTTAAATAACAATATTTTAATAATTTTATTTTTTTTTTATTTAAAAAACATGTTATTGCAGTATTTTCAAAATTTTTTTGTTTTTTTAAAAAAGGCGACCCCTACGTTCGGCAAAAAAAACCCAAATTGCCTTGGAAAAATAGTTTTATTCGAAGGTGTACTGCGCACTTTTTTTTGCCTGTAAGGTGGTACTGTCTAATTGACAATATTGGTGCCAAATTTAATTTTTTTAAGATTCCATGTGAATTCGTGGTTTACGCAACTTAACGAATTAATCCAGAAAAAAATTGAGCAGATAGAAAATATTATCATTTTCTTTTACTGGTTGGTCGGATTTGCGTAAAGGTTTTTAAAACTGCAACTGTCACACAGACAAGCCTAAACCAGGTAAGCGCAGTGTCGACCGCATTGCGACTTTTTGTCGATAAAGCAGTTTTTTGTATTTTCTTTATTTGTCACTGCCGAGAAATTGGAAAATTTTTAAATAAACAAAGCTGTTTTTAAACAACATCTAATAAGAAAGTCTTAAAAATATTGAATAGTTTTCGCGAAATTCAAGAATAAAGTTTGACAGCACACTGGCACTTCCACTATCTGGTTTGGGCTTAAGTTCTAAAGACGGTCTTCATTTCTCTAAAAGCAGCTTTGTTAATGGAGTTTTTGGGCAACATCCGGTTTAAATCTCATTACTCTTTGACTTTTGGTACGACTTTGTGATCGTTACATATTTTGATTCTCCAAGTAAAGCACAGCCAAAAGGTTATCATAAAGATTTGGATTTAACCTCGCCTAAATTTTTGTATAAAAATCAGAGACCCAAAATAACTGTTATAATTCTAAAAAAGTCACCACCCAAATTTATTTAATTATAATATTTCAATAATGCATATATTTTATAAATCATATTGCACAAAAAAATCACAAAGTTTGGCAAAGATTTTAATTTTTTTCAATTTTTATATTTTACTCTATAAATTTCTGTTGTTTTTTTGATTTTTATTTTAAAACTTTTTATAAAAGTTACAGAATGATTTTTTTGAAAAAATTAAGCACTAACTTTTATATTTGATAATAAAATAAAAATTGAAAATTGACCTAAATCGAATGCCGGAAGTTGCTGGAATATACATATTTACTCACTTTAAATCACTATTCAATCTTTTATTAACACTAGTTGACATCATCAGGATATTATAATTGTTGAAGTCATTGGTTCTATGGCTATTGATTTATATTCTTAACTGTTATTTTTTGATAAAGAAAAAAACTCACAAAATAACTTTTATTATTTTTGAAAAAATAAAAATCGTATTTGGATTGTTTTTGTTTGAATTAAAAATAAAAATCAAACAGAGCAAATAAACAGAAAATTAAAAATACTGAAACAAGAAATAATTGTAAAACAATAAGTTTTTTGAATAAAAGTTATAACTGTTACGTCCCTGATAAAAATAATATTATAATTAACTTTTCATAAGTAAACACAAATTTAGCTGTTACGCAAATTTATGTATAAATAATACCCTGACCACATAGTGGTGTAGGGTATAAAAATTAACTTGGAAATAATTTGGTAACATAATTTCTAAGAAATCAAGATTTGGATAGGAAAAATATTTTTAAAAATATATTTCACTGTGGAACATCTTCAAAATTGTAAAAGATATTCCAGATTATAAAATTATATTTATTGTAGGCATTAACTTCCCGATTTGAAACATGTAACCTGCTGCAATGCAACACCATAATGCCGAATATTTTATTTAAGAAATTTTTCCATTTTTGGCTCTAAGATTTACCAACTGGCAACTCTGTATGTAAATAAATTTATATAAATTCTACCAACCATAAAGAAGCAGAGAATGTGTTTGCAATTCACTACATTGTGCACTTAGGGATTATAAATGAAAATTTTTCTTAAATAATCTCCAAGTTAGAAGTACAAGGTATCATTTCTTCTTCTAATTTCATATCGGAATTTGCAGATTAGAGATATAATTATTTTTATGCTGCCATTATTCTAATTTCTCCAGTTCTATTAAGTGTGTATTTCAACAACTCCCAAATATTATCTTTTTATTTAAGCACTTTTTTTTAATAAAATTACAAAACTTATGTGTTAAGCTTAAAAGATTAACTTTATTTTATATCGTTTTAATATATACATACAAAACCATACGAGTACATACCTAACTACACAGTCAATGTATACATAAGTACACCCATTATTTAGCATATTTATTGCCATACACGTATGTATGTACATTCAAATTTCTGCATGTATATATGAACATGTATTCATATACAAATACATACATACTTATATAAAAGAACTTTGATGATATTTTATGCTTGTTGTAGTCTAAGTACATATACACTAGGGTTATGACTCATTTTTAACAAAAATTTTACTTATCACCACGTGATAGGCAATACTAAATTAATAATAAAAATTGTGTTTTCGGGTCATTTTGGCAAGAAAACCTTCCGCACCAAATACAATTTCTAAAAATCATTTTTTTTTTTTGGGGATTTTGTTTAATTTGCATAATGAATTATTACAAGAATTATTGTAAACGACAAAAAATGTATCCAGAGGCCCTCCAAAAAGGTTTCGTGATTTTCACCGTAAATAGCTCTTAATACTAATCGTTTGAGGCTCATTTGTTTAAAACTTCGGAAAAAATTTTAATTAAACGTAAAAAATATAGACCAAATTTCGACCCTTTTGATGCGGGACCTTTTTGACAGCAGCGAAAAAGTAAGATTGCGTTTCTTAATAATTTTTTAAAGTCTGTTTGGCTAAAGCATGTAAAATTTGATATTTGCAAAAAAAACCTTAAAGTCATAACCCTAATATACTCTCCTAAAGTTACGTCAAGCGACTCTTGAAAATCCATCAACCACAATCTGTAAATATATTAAAACTGTAAAATTAAAAAAGGGGTTATTATATTCTTATAGGAACGTGTTCTAACTTTCGTTTTAACATTTCGTTAGAAATAACGAAACTTCGGTAATCACAAGCATTTACACTATTGAAAAATTTAAATTGTTGCCACATAACTTTGGCACGCTGAACATAAATCTTGCAAAAATTTTGAAATGTTTCTTTTAGTTTTAAAAATACTGCGACTTTGGGATTTATATTGTTTTTTAATAGTTTTTCTAAAATACCGAGGAATTTAACTTTAAAATGAATGCCCTTTCACTGTCGTTGTAAAAAACTAAACCATTATTCTATGAAAACATAACTAGAAAAAAATAGGCTTTCGCGAAAACAAATTCTACACTAAATTTTCGTTTGATAAGTTATGTATTAAATTTCGGGCTGTTAATTGTCAGGTTGTACCTTTTCGGATGTAAATAAAACAATTTATCTGATCTTTTTTTCACAATGTTTCGTTGGCTTATTTCCAAATTCCTCAGGAGAAAACTTTATAAAACCAATTCTGCCCAAATATAAAAATTACAAAATAAATAAGTGCTTAATTTCAGGGACTGTACCGGTTATGACTTTTATCATAAAAGTCAGATTAAAAAAGTTCTTTTTTGACTTTTACTTTTTGAGCAAAAATAAAAGTTATTTGCTGACTTTTAGTTTTTTAAGCAAATATGAAAGTTTTTTTTTATTTTTAGTTTTTTCGAGCAAAATTAAAAGTTATTTTTTGACTTTTATTTTTCTGAGCAAGAATCAAAGTTGTTTTTTGACTTTAATTTTTTCGAGCAAAAATAAAAGTTATTTAGCGTGTTTTTTAATCACCTGGATTTAGAATTTTTCATACAAAAAATGGATTTATTAAATCCAAAAAAAGCTGGATTTAATAAATCCGCAATAAAAGCACAAACATATGAAGCAGCCTATTAATTTAATGTCAGAAAAAAATAATAACGAAAATTAAAAGAGAAACAAAAAAATTTAAAAACTAACAAATATAAGGTTTTTCTTAAATTTTTTTTATGAAATATGTTTAGAAAAAAAAACTACACCTCACCAAATACATATTCTTCATTTTGGATATGGAGAAATAGCTCAAATAGAAATGGCAATTTTTCACTCTACAGTAAGTAATTTAATTAAAACCAATTAGTGAATATTAAGAATTGCAATGGAATTTTTCAATTGTGTAAAAATATAAATTGAAGTGATAAAACTGAAAAGGCAGACTGTTTATCGTTGTTTTATGTAAAATATAATTATAAATTAAAAGTTAAAGTAGAATCCTTCATCATCGAATTCGGTATTAAAAATTAGGGTGAAAGAAGTGTCGAACAGAAAATTTTTTTAAAATAGGAAAAATCTAACCCCATCTGTTGAGCACTTTTAGAAATACTTTTTGGATTTATTAAATCCAAGTGATTAAAAAAAACGGCAATTTTTTCGACAAAGAACACATTAAAATATTAAAATATCGACAAATTCGTATCAGACATATAAACTTATGAGAAATCCCTATCAAAGCGAGATCCACGGCAATCTTCAGTTGTCATTGATTTAAAAAAATTTTACTATTGCTCACAAAAGTAAAGGTCAAAAAATAACTATAATTTTTTACTCGAAAAAATAAAAGTCAAAAAATACCTTTTTTCTTGATGAGAAAAATAAAAGCCAAAAAATAACTTTTATTCTTTCTCGGAAAAATAAAAGTCAAAAAATAACTTTTACTTTAGCCCAAAAAAATAAAAGTCAAAATTTTAAAAAGCAAAGCATTTTTTGGAAGACTACATAGTCCACAAGGTTTATTACGATATGATGTACTTGAATTAGTTCTCCGATATTTGGTTCTATATGCTTTTTTTGTTTAAAAATTCAAAATTAACGGTTATTTTCGGTCCCTGTCTAAAACTATCGGTTCCATTCCTTTAGTAATGTAGTTATGTTATCTTCGTTGATTATATTCTTTAGTGTTTTGCAATCCATTAACCCTTAAATGCATGATCTCTTCATTTTTCACCATTGTTTGTTTTATATGATTTATATACACTTCAAGAAAAAACCAAAAAAAAATTTTTTGAAAAAAAGGTTTTTTATTGAAAAATATGGTTTTTTGCCAAAAATTGTGATTATTTTAGCGTATATGAAACAAAAAACTAAAATAAATAACTATAACCTATATAGTTATTGTCGCCAAAATAAATTTTATTGCGAGAATACCACTTTAAATATTTAAACAAACATTTTTGAATATTACACTTGTCGTAAAAAACAGCGTATGTTGAAAATCGCTACACTATGCACTAATAGTTAACTAGGGTACCATTTTCACGTGAAACTCATTATCGTGAAAAATAATTTTCCTTTAAGTAGAATATACAGTTCATAACAGATCTTTCACGTATAATTCAAACAATATACTGTGTCTTAGCATGAGATTTGGCCGCTTAAAAAATACCTGTACATTGACTCTTCTGTTGTATTAGATATCAGGATACCTATCATGTCAGCTATTTATTTTGGACTTGTTAGAAAAAGAAACAGAAAGATGTTTACATCAGTTCTTCATTTTATTTATTTTTTTATTTGTGATTCTTACAAATGTTACAAAAGGCCGATGTGGCCAAATTAAAAAAAATTTAGCTTAAAAAAATTAGTAGATATTAGTAATAAGCAGCCACTTTATTTTGAATGCATCCTTGAGTCGTGATATTAAAAAAAATCTTTTGGTTAAGCTGTTTCTTTGCGTTAAAAAATTAAAACAAAATTTTCATTCGGCTAGATATCATGTGCTTGTGTAAAAAATCTGTCATGAATGCGAAGGTTAAAAGTCTCTTTCTTGAAAAATTTAATGATTTTGCACTTGATTTTGCTGATGTCTACCAATTTTTAGAAAATTAATTTTTTTTTAAATTTTGTTTTATAAATTTAATTTTTATAGGGTAAATATAGTTCGGTTGCAATTTGTTAACTTATTTCTTATAACACTGTGAGACAAATGGTAGGGGTCAGTGATCGGGAAGGGTTCAAACTACCGGGGAAAGTTATATCGGTAAAAAAGAAGTTATACGTGTCCCGGCGTTTCGCTGGGTCACCCCTAAAAAAATAAATGTATGAAGAAACGAGTAAAAAGGTTAAAGTCGGGCATGCCGACTATACAATACCCTACACCAGTCTGGATAAAAGCCAACTAATGTTTGGATCCGAAATTCGAAAGGGTTAAAATGGGGCTCGTGTCAAAATTTTCTATAATGTGAGTCAGCGCACCAAATTTCATTAAAATATCTTAATATTTGCGACCTGCAGTTTGTAACCCAACCAATTTTGGGGGGACCCTTATATGGGCACTAGTTCTAAACATGGACCGATTTTCACCAAAATCAATAGGCTTCGTCCTTGGGCCAACATAGGTCTATGTACCAAATTTCATCAAAATATCTTAATATTTGCGACCTGCAGCGTATAAACAGTATAATTTTGGTAGGACCCTTATATGGGCACTAGGTCTAAACATGGACCGATGTTCACCAAAATCAATAAGCTGCGTTATTGGGCCAATATAGGTCTGTGTACCAAATTTCATCAAAATATCTTAATATTTGCGACCTGCAGCGTATAAAGAGTATAATTTTGGTAGGACCCTTATATGGGCACTAGGTCTAAACATAGACCGATGTTCACCAAAATCAATAGGCTTCGTCCTTGGGCCAACATAGGTCAGTGTACCAAATTTCATTAAAATATCTTAATATTTGCGACCTGCAGTTTGTAACCAAGCCAATTTTGGGGGGACCCTTATATGGGCACTAGTTCTAAACATGGACCGATGTTCACCAAAATCAATAGGCTGCGTTATTAGGCTAACATAGGTCTGTGTACCAAATTTCGTCAAAATATCTTAATATTTACGACCTGCAGCGTATAAACAATATAATTTTGGTAGGACCCTTATATGGGCACTAGGTCTAAACATGGACCGATGTTCACCAAAATCAAACTTGTTCGTCCTTGGGCCAACATAGGTTTGCGTACCAAATTTCATCAAAATATCTTAATATTTGCGACCTGTAGAGTGCGCACAAGATTGCATGGACAGACAGACAGACAGACAGACGGACGGACGGACGGACAGACGGACATCGTTAAATCGAAATAAAAAAAAATTCTGAACCGATCGGTATACTATAAGGTGGGTCTACGACCAATATTTTTTGGTGTTACAAACATCAGCACAAACTTATAATACCCTGACCACATAGTGGTGTAGGGTATAAAAAATATTTTTTGCCTAAAATATTAAAAAAAAGTAATAAACAAAAGGTTATTGATTTTTATGGTAGCGGTAACAAACATTTATTTTTACCGGCAAAACTGTTGAGTATATAGAAAAACGTTATATGAACAGATTAAAGGAATTGTAATTTTTAATTTTTTTTAAAATTGTTTGAGCAAAATCGGACTAGTGGTTCTCGAGTTATGTCAAAAAAAAGATATATCGCGATTCCTAGGGGTGACCCAGTGAAACGCCGCGACACGTATAACTTGTTTTTGACCGATATAACATTTCCCGTTGGTTTCATCCCATCCCGATTTTGACTGTCGCATAGTGTAATTACCCAGGAAAATTTTTTACAACCGGTAGCCAACCACACCTATTCTACAACTGGTTCCACCGCAACCGATTCCATGGAACTGGTTCCGGAACCATTTCCGGGGATTCTATATGGAAGGTGTGGGTGACGTAGAATCAGTTCCAGAACTAGTTCCAGAACTGATTCTAGAGCAACCGGTTCCACTTTGGAGCTATAGAAGGGGTTGCTTTTGGGACAATTTCAAACAAAAAGAATCGGTGTTAGAATAGACAGTAGAAGGGGTTGTGAATGAAAAGCAGCTATTGTACAACCGATTCTTTGGAACAGAAAATTTTCCTGGGTACCCAATGAGAAGAGAAGTAGTAACTCAAACAAATTAATAATTTGTTTTAAAAGTCCTGATAATGCTCAACAAACTTGATTGAAATATATTGGGGCTAATATTGTTACACAAAATTTAAAAAAGAAACATACGTTTTTATTTATTTATAAAATATTTTTATTTAAAGCCGAGCACACACGGTCAATATAATTTATTTCAATTGTATTGTTCTTTTCACACACACTTTCAATGTTATTAAGGATATATAAGTTAAAATTAAATTGATCAATATTTTCCATCCTATGAAAAATTGGAAAATTTTGCAGATTTTAAAATTAAATCACGTTTAAGGCGATTCCTTTTTTATATGCTTTTTAATTTATTTATTATTATTATTTAATTTATTTATTTTTCAACAACAAAAAACAAATTCAAAAAAAAAAACTATATTGTCCCCACACTTTTAAATAATATGAAATTGAAAAACAAAAATTCAAAGCATGTTGAATTTTTCAATTTAATTGATAAACATTCAATATAGGCTACAGGCCTTCTATTAATTTGGAAACATTCAAAAATTGATCAATAATATTGAACGTGTATGCCCTACTTAAGTAAGTTCAATAAATTTAGTTTTTTACCTTTTTATTTCTGATGTTTATAAATTTTTATAGCTTTAGTGATTTCTAAAATAATTTGTAATTCTAAAATTAATAATTTGAAAATATTTTACGGAGTTTGTAAATTCTAATTTGATTTTGGGAGACCCTAGTGTTTTTTTTTTTTTTAAATGCTGTTGAATGAACTTTTATATTCGTATAATCTTATTTTAACATAGTCATGGTAAATGACTTTTTCTATATATTATATACGTCTTAGTGTTTCCGATCATATGTATAACTTATTTTGTATATTGAAATGAGTTTATTTTTTTGTAAGAGGTTGTCAATTCCTTAATTTTTTTTTATTATTATAATTCTATACAAATCTGTTCATTTTTCATCATCATCATTATATGAGAAGTCCTTATATTATATACACTCTAGAAAATACATTTTGTGTAGATGTTGTATTACAAAAAAATATTTTACTCATAAGGACTGTCAGTTAGTCAGACCTGTTATGATGACTTTCACACACTTATATGTTTAAAAGGACTTACTATAAGTGTTTCGTGTTTCGACGATTTGGTTTACTTTGTCTTATTAAGGACTTTCATAAGTGCAATTATTTACTGTTTGATTATGGTGGTTGATAATGAATGGTACTGCTACACTTAAATGAATTTTGAAATGTTATTTTTTTTCCTGAAAGCATATATTAATTTTGCTGTTTTAATCTTGTTACGAAAAGCTAAAGGAGTAGATTTTAATGAGTTATGAAATATACGATACAAAACTCAAATTAAGTATCATTACAAATTGAAAGACTTTTGCAACAAAATAATTGTATTTTGTTAAAGAAAAAAATAGTTAAAGCCAAATTCGATATAAAGATATGATCTACTATACTATTTTGCACAGCGCATTGAAGGTTACACTCACAATATTATATCATTAAAAAGAGTCTCAAATACTGGTTTCTGTTTTATAATCGTAACCGATTTAACAAATAATGTCTAAAGCCAAATACTTTTAAAGTTTCCAAATGTATAACGGAAAGCTATAAAGGCATAATTAGTCTCACCTCATATTTAAACTTTAACAAATAAAACATTCGTTATATTTCCATAAGTCAAACAACTCTCCAAAGTGATATTAAAGCAAATTTTTTTTCTAAATTGCTTGCATTTAAATAATCGAATTTTATTACGAACAATTTTTCCGCACATTTTTACCCTTAATCAATTTTGAAATACATAACTTTATTTCTATGCTAACCAAAACGAACAATAAACCCTAAAATTTTCATTCACTTTTGCAATCATGAAAAAAGAGCAGATGAAAAATTTGATTTAAAAAATACTAAACTGTAAGAAAAATGAAGCAATTTGGCAAAAAAGAAAAAAATAATAACAGAAAAGTATAACAAAATTTATACTGAAGGCAGAAAAGATTATAGTATGTACCTACATATAAACGTACATTGTAGAAAAACACAGCAGATAAAAAAACTTTATGTATGTCGAGAGCATTGAAGTTAATGCTGACTTTGATGGTTTTGTATTGTGAGAGTGCGGTATAAACGAAAGTTTTTTCTCGTTCAATGTCGATGATTGGCATCATCAGTTTGTAGTCATCATTACAGTCATGGTGGCAGGAAAAAAAAACAAGCATTTAGAGGCGTTAGGGAAATATTGTAGTACATATTTGGGATTTTTTTATTTTTGATATATATTTTATTGATTTAAAAATTAAAAATTCATTTTGCGTGATAAAAGTAATAAAAACTTGATAAAAAATATATAAACAATTAAAATATTTATGAAAAAATTCAATTTCATTATTAGACTTCACTAATATATTATATTGTAACATATTTAACTTAAAGAGCTACAAGTTCCTACACGGAAACCTTAATTTACACCCCTCCTTTTTTCTGATTTTTGTTAACGGAGGGAAAATAAATATCTCTCTATTATTTATGCATGAATTTCGTTTTCGAATTCCCTCAGTAGCATTATTTTTTCCCCTTTTTTTAAGCGTGTGATAAATATTTAATTTAATTATTTACTTGTACTCTTACTGTTTCCCTATGGTAACATATTTACTTTAGATAAAGTATGGCCTTCATTGTAGAAATATGTCGTGTAAAAAAATAAACAAAAACTTATTGTTATTTAATATGTTAAAAACTTTTTATATTATATTATTTCAATTCATGCATATTTAATAAACAGAAATGTGGTAATTCACAGATTTGTGCTGACAACCGAATTTATGGCCACTCGAATAATTCACTTGTGGTAACCGAAGTTTGAAGTTGTTAAAACTGAAACTCAGTTGAAACAGAGTTAATTCGAAAATGATAATTGAATTTTGCTTGTCTTAAGAATTCGGTATTAAAAACTAAAAACTTTGGTTACTGCAACCGAACCATTCGATTGGCGATAAATTTGATTGCCAGCACAAATCTGCTTTCCGTGTTTATCTGCGTTAACTAGCAAGATAGATATCACGATGGCTTTTCTACACCTAAAATAATACTTCGGTAGAAAAATCTGTCAAACCGGTTCAAATCGATTTGACTAATTTTTAACAAATTTTAAGTTGAAGCACTGATTTAAGCAAGGATTTTAGTTATCTTCATTTAACACAATATTAAAAATCCTCTGTACTTTAACTAATTTTGAGTGTTAATTTTCAAAACTATTTATAAATAGAACCCATTCGTTAAATTTTATTAAATGTATTGTTAAAATAAAATATTTTCATGTTACTGTTATTACCCGCTAGATGGTGCCACCAATGTATCCGATTTTTTAAAGATTGCGCTACTTCTTTCCCTCCCGATTTTTTAAAATGGCCCATATCTCGAAAACTAAGAGAGATAGAGCAAAACTGATGAAAATTTCGACTACCCCTAAACGTATAATATCCCAGAGAAAGGGGTTATCTCTATCCAAAAGTGGACCTTGGTGGGGCCTGGACCCTCGGAAATTTTTTAAAAAAATTGTCCAGTTTATAAAATGGCCCATATCTCGAAAACTAAGCGAGATAGAGTAAAACCGACAAAACGTTTCCTCCATTGGAGTGCACTTATATGCCCTAACATGATATGGACTACGGTCGGGGAGGGTCCCGAGAACCTAAATTTATGAAATTCTACGACTCAGTATAATTACAAGTAAAGCTGTTTTCTTACTTAAACTTAGATTTGCTAAATTTAACAAAAAAAGTGTTAAAAATCAGCAAATTTTATTTTAAGCCAAAACACAGGAATACATTTTGTTAAAGTAACAAATTTTTCTGTTCAGCCAACAGACTTTTTATTTTGAGTGTATGTATAACTGTAAGTGTCGCTAGCCACAACCGAATAATCTGAGTACATATGGCTACCAAAATTCGGTTGTCACAACCAATCTGTTATGTACAATGTATGTATATTGTAAATGGTTCTTGATATTAGGTGTAAATTTTACATGATGCGGTAAATATTTTATGGAGGCAATAAATGGATATGAATGAATTAATATTAAATTGTTGTTATTATAGTTGTACTACTTTAAAAATAAGCATACATGTTTGTGTATGTAGGTTAGGTTGTCCCGAACTTGTTTGAAGTAAGAAAAATTAAGTTAAAATTATCTCAATTGTCGAGTTTCTAAAAATTTTTAAACATTGTTGTCATTATATCAAGATTTCCAAAATTTTGAGTCCTTTTTTGCATGCATTCAAGAAAATGTTTGGCCAATTTGGCGAACTTTAAGGTGGTAGCTAGATAAAGGGTTGTTCAACAGAGACGCTACAAAAGTAGAAAGACAGGGACAGCAAACGACGCCATATTTCTTGCCGCTCTTTTGACATTTTTCTTCAGTAAGGTTTGCCATTTCATGATGGAAAGATATACGAGCCAACAACGAGTCGAAATTATTAAAATTTACTACTGAAATTCGGAGTCAGTGGCCTCAACGTTAAGAGCGCTACGTCCAATTTATGGTCGTCATAATCGTCCTAGCAGATCAACAATTGAGCGTGGGGCTAAGTCAAATATATGGTCTATGCCAACAAGCCAGCGACGATTGATGAACTTCGTACGAATATCGAACGTGAAATTGCAGCAGTATCGGCCGATTTATGCTTGAGAACCGTGGAAAATTGGGTTCAGCGTCTGGACTTCTGCAAGCGTGCCGTGGGTGGCCATGCAAAAGAGATCGATTTCCATACATAATGGCATCGAACTTACTTTCACAGGAATAAAGAATTTCATTGATATCCAAAACCGTTTTTGTTTTATTTAAACTTTTTTACTTTTGTAGCGCTCTTATTGAAAAACCCTTTATAAGCACCCCTGTAATATTTCTCAGTATTTTCCTATAAATTTGCGTTGCGAAACTTGCAAGTAAAAAAGTTCGGGACACCTTATTCTGGGTGTTTAAATTCAAAACAAAAACAATCAATCAACATATTTATGCGATATATCTTAACCGTTTGGTGTCCAAAAATGTTTGATCCATTGGAGTGCTCTTATGTGCCCTCACATGATATGGACTAGGCCCGGCTAGTTACCCGAGACCCTAAATTTGTATAAATTCTACGACTCAGTATAATTACAGATAAAACTGTAGTTTTGCAAATTTCTTACTTAAATTTCTTAATTTAATTTAGATTTGTTAAATTTAACAAAAAGAATTTGTTAAAATTAACAAGTTTTATTTTAAGCCCAAAAAACAGGAATAAATTTTGTTAAAGTAACAAATTTTTCTGTCCAGCCTACAGACATATTATTTTGAATGTAGTAAGACGCAACTTTGTAGAACAGAACTTTGAGCCCTACATATAGCATATAGGTACTATCCAACTTCAAAGCGCTCTTTAGTAGATAAATTTGGAACGGTTGAAGGTTTTTTAAAATTACAAGTGTTTAGCTTTTTTCTGACTTAACACTCAATAGTTTATACGAATTTACTAACACATGAATCTTGAAAATTTAGAAAAGTGAGTAGAATTTTTTTAATTTGGACCAAGTCTCATTTCGCAATCCTTGAAGTGTTTTTGACAAAAATCATATAAGAATTTATAATGAAAGCAAAAACTAATGACATTTCTTTAATTCTAAATGCTACATTGTTTATTAAGTAGGATATTAAATCGCTTAGTCGTTATTCGATTAAACGAAAACTTTGCTCAAAAATTTTTCGAATAGTTATAAATGTCCAATTTTCGAAATTTCTAATTTTAAATTTTTTTTAACGAATTGTGAAAAATGATGTGGTATAGTCGTGTACCCATTCGGATTTCATTCATTGACGAAATATGATCTGAGTTATTACATTTTTTTATGAAATTTAGCAGAGTTAATGAGATTATTTTTGTTCTTAAAAAAAATTATTAAAATTATGTAAAATTTATGTATATTATTTCCCAGCAAACAAAGATGATCATTAATGACTCAGAAATGAGCTCCAAAAACATAAACATTTTTCCACTTTTTCCTATGAAAGTGGTCCGTCCAAAAGAGCCCCCTGTCTACTCAGAAATTACTCAAAAAAAACAAATAAAATCGAAATTTTCTTCATAAATTTAAATAATTTTGGAATCTTCTTTGAGTCCGAATGTTGTAGAGACAACATTTTGGATTGTTTTCTGAGGGTTCATATTTTCTACCAAAAAAAGAGTGTTTTCAAAAAAACAATAATCATTTCTATGAGCCATTTAATATTCTTATTTATCAGCGCTCCGAATTTGCTGGCTGGGTTTACAAAAAGTTTTTCGATTAATCGATTTCTTTTTAAACTTTGTTGGATTAATGGGCTAAGAAAAAACCCCAAATAATTATTTGCACGGTTAATCGATTTAAATAAAAAGCCCATTAATTAAACTGTTAAGGTGCCATGAATTTTTAATAGCGTTAACTATTAAAATAAATAGAAATAAAAAAATTGGATTTAAAAATTTTTGTAAATCTCCACAAGTGTTTTTGTTCTTTCTTTTTATTTATTTTTGTCTTCTAAATCGGTCTCTCTTTAAAATTAAAAAAATATTGAATTTAAACAAATTGACTATAAATATTAAAAAAAATTAATAGAATAAAAATAAATAAAAAAATATTGGTTCCGCCGGGAATCGAACCCGGGACCCTCTGTTTGTAAATGCCCAATGATACCAAAATCACTTTTTGCGATCACTTTTAGAGCAATTACTCTTTATTTCAGTGAGTTTTTGGATGTGGTTCAGATGTAATTCTAAAAAAGTTGTAGAAATGTAATAACGGATACTTGGGAAGCAATAAAAGAAATGATTTTTTGAAGTAGTTCAGAAGTAATTCTAAAAAACTGTAAAAATGTAATAGCGAATACTTGGAAAGTAATGAAAAAAGTGATTTTTTGAAGTTGTTCAGAATAACTTCTAAAAAGCAGTAAAAATACACTAACGGATACTTGTGAAGCATTGAAAGAAGTAGTTTGTATAGCACTACTTGCAATTTTTTTGCTGGGAAGTAAACGTCAAACTCTTGTAGCGGCCTTTAAGTAATCTCCAAGATTTTTTTTTTTGTTATTTATCACAAAATCAGCATAAAATTGCACATCGTCTGAGGAGTGCTAGTATTAAACGCGATTCACAATCTTGCGAAATATCGAGACACCTTATTTATATACTTGGAAATTTGTTTACTTTTTGGAATATATATTTTAGCAAAGATTTTGTATATAAAACCCTGAAACAATAAGCTTTAAAACATTACTAATCCAAATAATAATAAGGAGTTGATTTTACCATATAGTTACAAATAAGAACAATATTATGTTTTTTTGTGCAATTAAATCTCAAAACTTCTGCGATGCCCACATGTAGCAGTGTATCCTAAAGGGTTAATAAAATTATTATAGCTTTTTATTGTTAATTTTTTATTAATGTTGACATCCATTGCAATGTATTGTTTTAATATGTATAAAACAACACTGTTATGCAAATTATGATAATATAAATAAAAAGAAAATAAAATTTATGAGCTATCAAAAACACTATAGTCAACTTGTAATCAGACAAGTTATAGTGTTTTCAAAGAGCTCATTAGTGAGAGGGATCAAAATTATTGCTTTTAATTTGTTTATATATGAATATTTCAAACGCAAAAATCTTAATTAATGGTTATTGATGAATATTTTTGACACTCACAATTTCATTGAATAAAAATATTTTCATAAACTGCAGGCAACTACATTAAGGGAAAGTTTTCTGGAAAATGAATAGTTAATTGAAGCACACAAAAAGGAATTGAAATTAAAGATACTTTCCACAAATGTCTCATGTCCAAAAACAAGACTTAAGCCCGAAAGTCCGATTGTTGTATTCTCTGATATCTATTCAGGAAACTCCGATCCATTTAAGTGAGTACACACCAAAATTCCCTGAAAAAACCGGGCAGTTACAAAGATAATGTTATAAGCCCTCATCATCCCAATTACAGGCCCTAAAAATTCTTGCCACATATTTTTTAATTGGCCAAATTTGTTGTTGTTTGCCAGAAGAAGGAGCTTATTAATTCTCCTTAAAATCGGTCAATGTTTACCCCTTTTGCCCATATAAAGATCCCTCCAAATTTTACTTGCTCATACGCTACAGGTCGCAAATACATAAATATTTAAGTGAAATTTAGTACACTACTTTATATACCATCATTAAAAAGCTTATTTAAATCGGTAAATGTTTAGACCTAGTGCCCATATAAAGCTCCCTCCCAAAATTGATTTTTTCGCATGCTACAAAGACGCATGTTGTTCATAGATAGGATCTGTCAATATTTGGACCTATAGCCCATTACATTAAATTACAGAAAAGGAATGGAGTCAAATGCACAGGGGTGTATATGGGTTAAAGAACCCAATTTATATATTCCCTAATAAAAAAAAAATTATATAGAAAATTATATAACTTAACATATAGTCAAGTGTGACACAATATGTTTGCGGATATAATTATATATAGTATTTTCACTATATTCATATATGATGTCACACCCAGGAAAAATATTGGTTGGAATTCGATCAAAACCATTAAAATGAATTTGCCAGGACGTTATTTTATTTGGAGTTGCCTATATTTGAATACTACACCAAAAATATTTTACTAGGTATTAAAAATAGGGAAAATGAACTAAAAAACAATAATTTTAACAAATTATTGGTATCTCCAATCAATTTTAAAATTAGTATCAGTTTAGTAATTCTATGCAGTAGAAGCAGCCATATATTTATTTGAAAATTGGTGTTACCTATTACCTTTATTCAAAAAAATTTAATATTCGAAAGTGGTAACTCTACAAATACGGGTATCCTAATCAATTATGACCTTAAAGTCGAGTTTCTGTAAAACCAACCGAATTGTGGATTGTATTGATTGACACGCAACTATTGATTGGTATTGGTAAACGAGTTTTTTACTATATATATGTTTTCCAAACAAAACATATAAATTCAAAATTAGACTTCAAAATTAATAAGTGTTTGTGGTGTAGTCGGTAAAGAGTTGGCCTAGTACGCCGGATTTTTGAGTTCGAATCCGGGAAAAGTCAAAAATTTATATGTTTTTTTTAAATTAAAATAAAATATTCATATGTATAAACAGTAAATATGGCTAAGAAAATTAAAAGCAGTTGTGGTGCAGTGCGTAAGAGTGTGAACTATTAACCTAAATTCAATACCAGAAAACTCCAAAAAAAAAATTTTAATTTCATTAAAATTTTGTGGAACATAATAATATTTATGTGGAACATAATATTGAATTAGACAACCGAATATTGGCTTTCACGACGAAAAATATAATTTAATATAAAGATAGTTGTCGTAACCGCACGAATTCGATTGGCAACAAATTCGGTGGCCACAACTGAGACTGTTTTCTGGGTGCATATATAGATCAGTATGAGTATGTATCTAGCTATATATTTTTATATATACCATATCCAGTTACATATGCTATAACAGTTTTAATACAGCGTCTTATAAATATAATTAAAAATGGTTTTATCGGAAAACATACAAAGTTTTATATAGCTCAATGTTAAGTAGGGCATACACGTTCAATATTATTGTTAAATTTTTAAAAAATCAACCAATCAGAACATTTCATTTTTAAATACTTTGTTCTGCTTGGTTGATTTGAAAAACATTGATCAATAATATTGAACGTGTATGTTTGCCTTTAAATTTTTTTAAGTTGTTTTAGGTATTAAAAAAATTAAATTATAAAATGCTTCGTTACAATTATATACAACTTCTTCCAGAGACTTTAATTTTCATTTAAATTTTGAATTCTTAACTTAAAGGTGTTATTTTTTATTACTTCTTAATAGTTATTTTTTTTTAAATGAAATATAAAGCGTTATATAATTACGTAGTTCTACATCAAATTCGATATTATTATATCGCATCAAAACCAGGATAAGATTTTATACGATTAAGTATATTTAGATATTGTCCAATATAATTTTATCCACCATTTTTCGGATCATAGTAGGTATATCTCCAATTATGTAAAATAAAATATCATTCAACATGACATTATATTATTTTTTTTACTCGGGTTCTTATCATTATGTGATATAATGAGTTTATGGAATCAAAACGACTTTCTGCAAAATGCTTTTATACATATATTTTAAAATTTAAGAAAGTGGCAATTATGAGTCCAAACTGGGTATGATAATTTTTTTTAGACACTTTAAAGTGCCTATTCCTACTTGTGAGTCATTGTGACCGTCTTAAGATTATTTTTAAGACTGAGAGTCATAACTTTTCATACAAAACAACAATAAAATTCAAAAAATTCAAATATTATTTGTCAATGTTATGATTGTATCGATACTGGGTCTTAATTGTTTTGAAGTTTTCAAACAAAAATTTTAATTTTTGTTTTATTTTAGTTATTGTACTTATAAAATATAATTACATTACTCCCATTGGAGCTTCTAGCAACAAAAAAAATTTGGATAATATTAATTTATTATGACTTTGCAACAACAAATACATGGGGAATACAGTCATAATTAAGACTGCCAGACTTTTTGTAGGAGTAGGCGCCTAAATCTGGCTACAAAAATTTTTAATTTTAATCACTTTCACTCCCAAATATGATATTTAGCCGACACAAAAGATGAGCTCTTTAATTTGTTCTCCTCTACAATATATCCAAATTTCTTCATAATAGGAGTCAACCACCACCATTCTCCTCCAATTCCATATAGTCTGTATATCCCAAAAAGACACAAAAACAAAACTGGACAAAGGAAGGACAAAACTGTTTTACCATATAAATATATGTCTTATAAGTCGCTGAGTTCTAACAAAATAGGTAATTGCCGTAAACCAACAATTTATATAGTTATTACAATAAAATCGCAATTTTAACAGCGTAATAGTGTCTATACGGGATAGAAATCTCGTAGAGTTTGCGCTAAATTTGTAATCTCTAATATAGTTGTTTTATTAAAATAAAGTATTTGTTTTATTAATATTGGTGCACTTTAAAGGATAATTTCTTCTACAAATACCAAAATGTGCATTTAATAAACTGAAATGTTCAATAATATTATAATACATCTTAAAAATTGTTACTAAATAAAGAAATTATGTATGACGGTAATTGTTAATGGCATAGAGATTACATTTAGCAGACTTATACAGAGCTGCATTTTCATAAAATCTAGCGAGTTTTCTAGCCTTTAGAGAGTTAAAACAAATGCTTTAGGAAATTATGTACTTATAGAATAAAATTAAATGCTTTTTCCACAAAGTTAATTTTATCATTACACAGTACAACACTAAAAATGCATCGGGCATTTGACATATCAATTCTGATAGACTTTAGGATGAGTATCACGAATGTGAACACCAAATTTAAAAATTAGCTCTAGTTTTCGAAATATTCGCAAATTTAACTTTTACCAAAAAGTCAGTTTTTTTCTTTAAAATTTCTTATTTATTCATATCTGACTAAATTACGGATAAATTTTAATATGGTTTAAAAGTATAGACTTTGGGCTTTTAGAACCATAACAACTTATTTTTGTTAGATAAAGGATCTAGGATATAAATGCAATTCAAATGAAAACTTCACTTACTTTCCTATTTTGCAATTAAAGTAAAATCCCTTAATCGGATTTGCAAAGTCTTAACACATGATGTAAATTCATATTCCAATAAATTCTTTTTGTCAAAAAAATTACAACTTTTACATCAACATTTTCCGAAAATTCAATCTGAATCACAAATTTTATCGCCAATTTACAAAAATGTATATTTTTGTTAAAGTCGATTTAATTTAAAATTTTGGGTGACAGTGTGTTTTGACTTGGTTTATTTTTGGAGCATTCTGATTGGTTAATTTGTTTTCAACCAATCAAAATGTTTGAAAATATAAATATTTTTGTAGGATTTTCATACACAAAATGAACAAAGCCATTTGTTTAACAATAAAACGGACTAAATTTGAAATGCTCTTTTATAGTACTTTTTTGAACATGCATTTTTTAAAATCATTATTTTTAGGAATTTGCACTTAATTTATCCAAAACTTTATTGAAATTGATTAGAAAATATGTATGTTACACATTTCAATGGTTTTATCTGAGAGTTTTTTAATTTCAGATTCGTCACAGACTCCTTAATTTTTAGGTATTACAAAAAAAAAATCAATCTTTTTCAGCTTTAGCCGATTTTTACTTAAAACTAAAACACAAAGTGAGAAATTTTTTTGATAAATTAAGTAACGAGATGTTTACTAATGAGAATAGCGTTCATACTTTTAATTTTGTATTTTTTTTTGCAAAAAGTTTATTACAAAATTGAATTTTGCTGCAAATTCGGTTTCGAAAATATTTCTAAAACTATAGCTAACTTTAAAATTCTAGTGCCATATTCGTGATCTGCGTCGCAAAGTCTATTAGAAATGATGTGTCGCAATCCCGATGCATTAAATTTTTATTATTTTGTTGTACTGTGTTATAATTTTATATTTTCAGCCGCTATTAATTAAAACAAAGAAGTATCGAGCGAACAGCTATAAGTTATAAAAATCGTAAACCTACAATGTGATTTTAAATTATATTTTGTGCAAAAAAAAAAAAACTGAAAGATATATTTCCCTGAGCTGCCTTCGAAATCGGTTGACCGCAATATACAAAAAATTTAAATTTAAAGAAAACAATAGCAACCCAGGAAAAAATTATACAATCGGTTGCCAACCACACCAATTCTATAAATGGTTCCATTGCAACCGAATCCATGGAACTGGTTCCGGAATCATTTCCTGGGATCCTATGTGGAAGGTGTGACTGACGCAGAATCAGTTCTTGAACCAGTTCTAGAACTTCTATAGATCCGGTTCCACTTTGGATCTATAGAAGTGTTGCTTTTGGGACAATTTCGAACAAAAATAACACTGTGAGACAAATGGTAGGGGTCAGTGATCGGGAAGGGTTCAAACTACCGGGGAAAGTTATATCGATAAAAAAGAAGTTATACGTATCCCGGCGTTTCGCTGGGTCACCGCTAGGAATCGAGATATATCGATTTGACCTTTGGTGGTCTTTTTTTGACATAACTCGAGAACCACTAGTCCGATTTTGCTCAAACAATTTTAAAAAAATTAAAAATTACAATTCCTTTAATCTGTTCATATAACGTTTTTCTATATACTCAACAGGTTTGCCGGTAAAAATAAATGTATGAAGAAAAAAATATTTTTTGCCTAAAATATTAAAAAAAAGTAATAAACAAAAGGTAATAACCTTTATGGTAGCGGTAACAAACATTTATTTTTACCAGCAAAACTGTTGAGTATATAGAAAAACGTTATATAAACAGATTAAAGGAATTGTAATTTTTAATTTTTTTTTTTTAAATTGTTTGAGCAAAATCGGACTACACCGAAAAAATTTCTTAGTTGTTGGCTACTAAATTTTCAACTGAGTCTCAGGTGAAATACCCCTTACTGAGTATCAGTTAAAAAAATTAATTGTAAATAACTAAATTGTAAGTTGAAAATTATATTAACAAATGTAGCTATGAAGTTAGTTAAAAAGAACGTATTTTTAGTTAACATGTAAAAAAATTTCCACATAGTAATTGGCAACTATCAAATTAAAAAAAATATATATTGAAATTTGCATCAATTTTGCTAATAATAACATTTGTTTCGCATAAATTTTTATAACTTTTTATTAACTTTTAGTGAAAATGTGATGACAACATTAAAACATTTGACATAAATCGTCCATAAGCATTCACTGTAAGTGGTACGAACACGCAAACAAGTTCTGATTATTTTAGTTGAGCTTCTGTTAATCCGTCTATGATTCTGTGAAGTTCGAGTCTTTTGAACCTCTAATAAAGATTTTGTCTGTAAAAAGTGAAAAATTTAAATGTTTATAAAATATACATATAAGCAAACAATAAATACTTATCTTTAAATATTTTCTTCCATCTTGACTCTTATTTGAAACAAATAGTGGACCAATGTGCGTTTCTATTACCAAATTCCGTAAAAATTTAAATTTGTTTTCATTTTTGTTTATTTTTTTTAAATTTTTTGACAATTTGTATTTACAGGGTAACAGGAAAACTATTGAAATATTAGTTGGTAACGATTATTTCAGTTAATTCAGAAATTTTCGATTGTAACTGAGAAATTATTTAACTGAGCAACTGAGAAATTTTATCGGTGTAGTGGTTCTCGAGTTATGTCAAAAAAAAAGATATATGTCGATTCCTAGGGAGACCCAGCGAAACGCCGGGACACATATAACTTGTTTTTGACCGATATAACATTTCCAGTTGGTTTCATCCCATCCCGATTTTGACTGTCGCATAGTGTAATCGGTCTTAGAAGCGACAGTAGAAGGGGTTGTGAATGAAAAGTACCCAGGAAAATTTTTTACAATCGGTAGCCAACCACACCCATTCTAAAACTGGTTTCACTGCAACCGATTCCATGGAACTGGTTCCGGAACCAGTTCCTGGTATTCCATATGGAAGGTGTGGGTGACGTATACTCAGTTCCAGAACTAGTTCCAGAACTGATTCTAGAGGAACCGGTTCCTCTTTGGAGCTATAGAAGGGTTGCTTTTGGGACAATTTCAAACAAAAAGAATCGGTGTTAGAATCGACAGTAGAAGGGTTTGTGAATGAAAAGTAGCTATTCTACAACCGATTGTTTGGAACAGAAAATTTTCCTGGGTAGCTATTCTACAACCGATTCTTTGAAACAGAAAATTTTCCTGGGAAATATCAAAAATTATAGAAAAACCATAAAACGGTTATCCAAAAACCAAAAAGTTCTATTTTAGTAATTGCGTAAACATTTGTATGTGTCTGTACAATATGCATACGCATTTATTAACTAATACACATATACATATTTACAAGGTAATTTATGGTAACCACATATACATATTTACGCATATTTTAACTAAATTTCTAGGAAATAAAAAAACAGAAAATATAAATTTGTACGAATGAAATTATGTACATGCAGATAAAAACATTGTGGGTTGGCAAAACCATTCTCAAAAAAGTTAGAAACGGCTTATCATTTTAACAGTCATTGAAGTTTTGAAACATAAAATTGGATTTTGTGTGTTTACCACATAGGACGAGTATATGGTCATTGTTTTTTTCGGAATAAGCCTTAAAACAAAAAACAAAATTAACATTTGTCTGCGGTTATGTTTTGTTCAGCTAAGTTAAGAAATTGGAGCGATAATATTAAATGGACTTTATGATTATTTGTTAAAAGGATGTTTTTTATCAAGGTTTATTAGGAAAAATTTTTACAAACCAAAGCAAACTTAAAAACAAGACAATTCAAGCCCGACATGTCGACTATTTGACACCCTTCACCAAGTATGACCAATATCATAAACAGGGACCGGTTTCAATTTCCGGATATAGGGTGCGGCATAATCTTGCGCGGTAGTGCTATCTATAGATATTTTATGAACTCTTAGAGGAAGTTTTTATACATGGTTTAGTTGTTCCAAAAAGTATCAGAAAAATGGTTAAAAATAATTCCTTAAATACAAAAAGCTAAAATATAAAAAAAAGATATTTGTCCGCTTAAACTATTATTATTTTAAGATGGGGGTGTCATTGGAGGCAATTGGTTGCCTAAATCGTACCGGTATATGCTAAAATAAGTGATTGCGAAGGAAGTATTGAAATAAGTTGTTACTTGTAATATTAAATTCACTATTTAGATAAAATAAGTACATACTTGTATGTAGTGAAATAAGTCGTTACAAAGTAGTACATATTTCATTGGTTACATATAGGGAATAAAAAAGACATTGACACTAATGACTTTGTTTAAAAGTACATGGATCCGAGCAGTGTATAAGATTATAAATTTTTATTAAATCGTACTTACGCATAAAAAGTAGTTATATAATGCAATACATATAACTTATTATTGTTACCATTATTAATAAGTTATTATATAAGACAATATCAGTAATATATTATTTTAAAGCCTCCAAATTAGTAGTGATATATCTCTATATCGGTAACTCATTATTTCATACCTCCCACATAAGTATTGATGTATCAGAATATTAGTAACGTATGACTTTAGGTTTCTAGGTTGTCTTGCGATAGGAAAATTGTGATTGGAACACATAAAATAAAATATTGCATAATCTACCAAAAATCGATTGGACGAGAATTTTCTACTTTGGTAATATCCAGTCATAAATCAACACTTTTTGAAAAGCAACAATTTGACATAAAATTACCATTCTAGTACCAATAAGTGTATGTGTGTGTGTTCAATTAGATTTGTAAGAACAACGATCTTCCCTACAAAACAAAATTTTCATGGGACTAGTCGGGGTATGCTATTTGTTTAACAATTATTGTAATTGAATGGGGGAATATTTAGTTGATCTCTTATTTTTAAGTAAATGAATGTTCTTTTAGTTTGACTCTAGATCATAAATTAATATCACTTTCTGTTTTTAAATTATTTTCAAATCAAAGAAAGATGATACAATTGTTACAAGTGAATTACAATAAATAATTCTAATTTTTAAAAAAATATAAAAATTGTTTCTTCGGACTTTCTGTATTTTCATATGTTTAGGTAGGATATTGTTCTACCGCAAGTCCAAATTTTAATATTATATTATAAAATTTAGTTTATTTGTTGTTTCAAAAAACTTTTTGTAGAAAAAATATTATGTGCCTGCAAACAGGAAACAACTCCGACTGGTTAATCAGGAATGGAAAAGGCTCACTCGCTCGGGCTCCTTAAACTTAAATATAGTATTTCGAGTAGCATATCATAAATTATTAAAAATTGTTTAACTACACAAGGGACTTAAATGCGCACATCTTAAAAAAACTTACATCGGTATATTCGTTTGTAGAATGTTAATCGCTGGTTAACTCTGTTAGTTCATTTTCTGCGGTTTTTTTTAATTTATAACCTAGATACTGTAATATCAAGGTTGGTTACCGTTATCGTTATAATACCGTTATCGCTAAAATACCGTTTCAAATTGAATACCGTTACCGTTACCAATACCTCTAAAAAAATTTCAAATACCGTTATCGTTACGGATACCGTTATTTTTATGAGTAGTTACCGGTATTTTACCGGTATTTATTACTTTGGGAAAATTTTTTAATTTTTTATTTTATAATCTTGAGTTTTTTTACAAAAAAATTTATAGATATTAATTTACTTATTAAAACTACCAACATCGAATTTATAGCTAATAATTAGTATTGTTAACACTTAAAATTAGAAAAATAGGCTAAATTTGTACTTGTTTTTATATGTTTTCAGCGTAATTTATTATACCGGTACGTACCCGTATTGCTGTTTCGATAACGGTATACCATTACCGAAATAGTCTTAAATACCGTTACATTTACCGTTATAGAAACAAACAAATTTCGATACCGTTACCGATACCCTTACCGTTATTCGTTTCGGTAACCAACCTTGTGTAATATACATTTCATAAAACAAAAATAAAATTAGCAAGAAAGAAAATTTTACATAAATATATCGTTGACTTAGTCGGCAAATATGTCAAGTCCATTTTTTTTTTAATTTTTCAGGAGAGACAAAAAACTGTCTAACTTTTTGTTTATTAACTTTTTTTAAATCTGTAAACGCAGTTTTCTTCTTTAGTTCATCTTGTTTAACCACAAAAAATCATAGAATTCCAAAATAAAAGTTTGCAGACTTATAGGCTCTTTTTCGACTTAGCACATTTGCTCTTTATAATTTTCTACTTTAAATGTGGACTTAGCAGATTTTCTTTTTTTTAAATTTATTTTTATTTATGTCAGCAGAATCCATGACAATCGCCTAATAAAATTTATAAGCTAACAATGTTTTTCCTGAAAAAATTTATAAGTAATAGTTATACCCAGCCAACATTTTTCTGTGCGCTCAGAAATTATGACTCATTAAAGACTCTAAAATACGATCATTTTCAGAGTGCTCAAATCTTAGAGTCATAAATTAAATATAATAGACTCTTATTTATGAGTGTATTCAAAAAGGTTTTTAAATTTTTTCAATACTCATAAATGAATCAAAAATTAGTCATAAATGACTCATAAATGGCTAAGAAAATTCAAAATTTTCCAACAATGCTCATATCTTTTATGAGTCATAAAAGTGCGCTCAAAAGAGGCTTCATCGCTGAAGAAAAACACCCTCTTATATCTATGATTTCAGAAGGTCTAAGGGCTCTTTCATGAGTCTTTTCGGACTCCAATTGTACACTGGGTACCTTAAAAGTTAAAATAACTAAATAATTATTTAGTTAATCTTGAATAATGTTTTGTCTTTTTAAATAAACAAAAGTCGTATTTAATTCTATTGAAGAAATTTGTTGAAACAATATATGTGTTGTTTTCAGCTGGACTTAGCATGTGGGTTTCAATGTTTTTTTTTTTTTTTGGACTTGGTAGAATAGCTTACCACTGCATAACATCAAGAAAAACAACATAACGGCATTTTGTTTTTCGTAAATGATGTGTTATGAGTTACACTAGCATATTACATCAAAAATTCAATTTGCATTAAAATTGGACTTGACAGGTTTGCCGACTAAGGTTTGCCGACTATACGTTTGTAGAATGCAAATCACTGATTAAGTTTTTTAATTGCAATTTTGATTCTTGTTTTTTATTTTTTTGCTTTCCGCGATTATTATCTAGGTGCTTAATTTGCAAAAAAAAAAAACAAAATCGTGAAAAAATTTTTCCGACAATGTAATTGCTTGCAGAATGTTAATCGCTGATCTAGTTAATCAATTGTTAAGTGCAATTTTTTAATATTTATAATCTAGGGACTATAATGCCCATTTCATAAAACAACGTTTGGTGCTTAGAAAAGAAAATTTTGGCATCGATATATTTAACCACAAATCCTTTTTTTGTATTTCACCATTATTTCGCAATTTTTTATGTGTGGTTTTCTTTACGTTCATATCCTAGGGCTATAGTACCGTTGGATATAGTGTAGTTGAGGTTCCATTCTTGATTTTTATAATAACTAAAGCTGTATTTTCGGTCATACCTATCAACGTTAAGTATTTAAAGCAAATATACGTTTAACCGATTAAAGTATAAAAAATGTTAGTCAGTTAATTTCTATAATATTCGGGGTATAATCAAACGTATACCAGCAAAACTTTTTGGGAAGTAACGCCAAGAAGTTATATTAGATTCGAAAATGTATAAACGTCGAATTTTCAATGTTGGTAATTATGCGCGTAGAAAGTTAACGTGCATACGAAAAGTCGTGTGTTAGATTTTATCTCAAACACTTTTTTGTTTATTTGGAGTAATTTGCCGAGTTAACGGATATAGTTAAGTCGAAAACATAGCTTAAATTATTTTGGATGGTTCGCTCGAGCTTTTTTCCCTCCATGGTTGCAGTTGATGTTTGAGTCATACAAAAGGCGCACATAATGATGTTTGATGTAATTCTTTGGTTTTATTAGTACATTAGTATTTTTTCGAACATTTTCCTGTTTGGAGCCACATTACCGAACAAATTATTTCTCACTGATAGAGATTCCCCCAATCTCTTTATACTGTATACGCTTAAGGTAAACCAATTCAGGGAAAAGTCAAGACTTGATACGCAGAAAATAATTGTTATGATAGAAACAAGATAATTAATGTGTTGCTCAATAAATTATGTATGCAGATGTTCTTTTTCTGGCTTAAATTTAATAATCGAAAAAATAAAAATTTTATTTTTTTTTTATTTTTTGGTAATAAATTAGCGATATCGCCAATTTATATTCCTGGGGTATTCCTTTCTTATTACCTGGAAGTATTGCTTTCAGGTAACAGGTAATGTCCTTTTGTTCCCAATAGGAACAACAGGACATAATATATACATAACAGTTTTTCCTCATGGAGGAAACTTTCGTAATACGAAATTGATATTACCGGCAATAAATGTTTTCTTCAGACAATATGATCGGGTAATCTTCTTCGTATTTTCATGCTTGCTGGTATCATAATGAATCCGTTTACTCTGTATATGATAATACACATACCTTCACCCAAAAAAACAGCCTCAGTTGTGGCCACCGAATTTTTTGCCAATCGAATTCGTGCGGTTATGACAACTGTATTTATATTAGTTTATATTTTTCGTCCTGAAAGCCAATATGCGGTTGTCTCTTTCAATATTATATTCCTCATAAAAATTACTATGTTCCACAAAATTTTATTGAAATTTAAAAACTTTTTTTGAATTTTCTGGTATTGAACCATTCAGGCCATTCAGGTTAATAGTTCACACTCTTACCCACTGCACCACAACTACTCTTAATTTTCCTAGCCATAGTCACTGTTTATACATATGAATATTTTATGTTAATTAAAAAAAGCTGACATTTTTGTCTTTTCCGGGATTCGAATTACGAAATCCGGCGTACTAGGCCAACTCTCTACCGACTACACCACAAACACTTTTAATTTTGATGCCTAATTTTGAATTTATATTTTTTGTTTGGAAAACAAATATAGTAAAAAATTCGTTTACCAATACCAATCAATAGTTGCGTGTGTTATCAGTACAATCCATAATTCGGTTGGTTCTACAGAAACTCGACTTTAAGGTCATATTTGATTACGATACCTGTATTTATAGTTACCAATTTCGAATATTGAATTTTTTTTAATAAAGGTTATAGATAACACCAATTTTTTTTATATATTCACTAAATAAATGGCTGCTCCTACTGCATAGAATTACTAAACTGATACTAATTTTAAAATTGATTGGAGATATCAATAATTTGTTAAAAGAATTGTTTTTTAGTTCATTTTAACTATTTTTAATAACTAGTAAAATATTTTTGGTGTAGTATTCAATTATAGGTAACTCCAAATAAAATAACGTTCTGCCAAATTCATTTAATGGTTTTGATCGAATTCCAACCAATATTTTCCCTGGGTATTTCATCTCATTAACATTTTTAATTAAAATATATTTTTTCATATTATCAAATAATCTATAGAGGAATAACAATAAGGGAATAAAATATATATAAAATAATTATTTTTAATTTTTGCATTAAAAAAAAAAATTGTTTTTTCGGGCTTTCTATATTTTCATATATTTAGTTAGAATATTGTTCTACCTCAAGTTCAAATTCTAATATGATATTGTCATATATGATTTTATTTGTTGTTTCGTGGGCATCACCCCAACTCTTCATTTGTCCACAATAAGAAAATTATAGCTTTAATACATAAACCGAAACATTACATAGGGTACAAAAATTCAATGGGACGAGAATTTTGTGCTTTCGTATATGAACTCTCTGATTTGGTAAAACCAGTTATAAATCAACTCCTTTTTGAAAGCAACAATTACATAAAAGTACCCTTTGGGTACTAATTATATGTATGTTTGTATGTTCGTTGTCAATAACATTTGTAAAAACAACGAACTTTACCCCAAAACAAAATAAATATTTTGAAGACAGGCAAAGAGATTTATTTCCTTGTCCGGCGGAGTACAAAGGCGACTATTGTCATTCGACATGGGTACCAGCTCCACAAATAGGGCCGGTCGGACACTGATGGTTGCAGGTTTTGTGAGCTGGAAAGTGAGATATCGGAGCATATTCTCTGCGAATGTCCGAGACTGTGTGACAGGAGACTCAGATTTCTGGGTAACCGTTTCGTGTCATCTTCCAACGTTTAGGAAAATTCTCCGAGCGGGATTATTTGTAGCAACTGTAGGTAGCACAAAAGATATATATTGCTTGTGGTTCGTAGTGCCTTCGTATCTAATCTAAAAAAAAAAGTTCAATTTTCAAATTTGAATCAAACAGATTTTAAAGATTTTTTTCACGAAGGTTCATTCAAACAAGTTTTTTTTTATTTTAATTCTTTTTTAGTTCTAATACGGTTTTTTTTTAAGAGATTATGTAAATTCTGAAATATTTTGTCTTTTATAAACTTAAAATTTTGAAGATTGCATAATGACAATTTTTAGAATATTAATTTTTAATGTTATGCAAAAGTTTTTTTTGCCTTACAGGGTTAAACAGATTTTTTGCGAGTACACAAAATGTTAGTACACGAATATATTTTTGTTGATGGCACTTGGTGCATCTTCTAAACGAAAACAAGTATGTATAGGAAAAAAGTAATTGAGATTCAAATTTTTTTTTTCTTTTTGTTAATTCTTTCTTTAGTTTTATGAAAAATATGACATAGGAGAGTTTTTTTTTTTTTTTTTGTTTAACTACACAGCATAAAGAAACAGTTTTTGTGTTTTAAACAAACAATATGTAAATTAGACTTCAGATGGTATTCAAATGCAATTGCTGCTAAGAGCTGATCAACAGCTTTTTGTGAATGTATGGAAGTGTTTATACTGCATTACTTTATACTGGAGGGAAAAGGAAATTAAAATTGGATTTTGTCTCTAATCTCGACAAGAAGTTTTTCTTTTTATAAAGGTTTTAGGTACAAACAGACTAAATGAATTACTTATGATTTTCTGTCTAATTGGCAAAAAAAGAATGAGCTTTAAATTCTAAAGAATTTAAAGAAATCATAGTTTAATAATATATACCATGTTCATAAAAAATGTTCGTTGTAACAACCGAATGTTTTTCCAAAAAAAATTAAATAATTTCAAAAGTGCGAAAAATTTCAAAGCATATGCATATGCACAAATATATCAAAACCACACATGGAGTATAACATAGAGGCCCTTATTATAAAAGAACATTTTAAATTTAAGGTTCACTTTATTCTTGAAAATATATTTTTGTTCATTTGGTCTATGGAAACTCTACAAAAATATTTACATTTCCAAACATTTTGATTGGTTTCAAGTCAGTATAGTTTGACTCAAAATTTTAACTAAAGTTGATTTTAAAAATGTACATACATATGTAGAAGGGCTGTTGGATTAATTTTTTTTAAGAAATCATTTCTTAATTCTACACTCAGATAAAAAAATTAGTAAAAAAATTTGTAAACAATTTCCAATCGCACTTTACTATTTTTATACCGATTTTTATACAATTTTTTTAGTAATTACTTTTGCTATTCTCTTATTACAAATTACGGATTTTTTTTTACTAATTTTCGCTGCTCATTTCAGCAAAACATTTTATTAATTTTTCAAATCCGAGTGCTAAATTTAGCAGAAAAGTATACTAATTTAAAAAATTTTATTTACAAGAATTCGTTGATTTTTTACAATTCTTCTTCAGTTTGTATTTGTTACTATTGATATGTTCTTAGTTTGGAAATAACACTCAGAAAATTTTATTGTATCTCCAATGCATAAAAAGCTAATAACTGGAGATCCGTTTACAATTCTGACTCCAAATTTCAAGTACGATGAATTAATTATACACTCAGAAAAAAAGTTAGTACAAGAACCTATTAAACGCGTTCTGATTAAATTGAACGAATTTTTCTGTTATTTTCTCTAAAAAGGCCCGTACAAATAGGTAAAAATTGTGCTAAAATAACAGGAAATAGTACAAGTATTTGCGCCAGCACAATTTTGGCCTTCTTCTACGGAATTTTTTTTTATTAGTGTACGCTTGTTACAATCGAAAGAAAAAAGTTTTTTTTTATTAATTTTTTTTTTAGATTTTACAGTTTGTTTATTTTTTTAGTACACTTTTTGTAAATTTCAGCAGATTGATTTTAATTTACAGTTTACAAAAATTTACTGAAATTTAGTAGCTGCAACTAATTATTTATACTAATTTTATTGTACCAAAATTTTTGATATATAGTAAGTTTTTTAATTGATTTTAGCAAATCGATTTTGAATTACAGTTTACAACAACTTTGCTAAAATTTAGTAGGGACTATTAATTTTTTTAACTAATTTTGTTGTACTACAGATCAGCAGACATGTGTTGCTAAAATTAGCAAAAATACCGCTGGGCTCAAAATAGTTAAGTTTCCCGTAATAACGGCAAAATTTTCAGTAGCCATTACTGACTTTTTTGGTTGAGTGTAGTAGAAGTTTGTTACCAAACATATCGTTAAATACTGTAACAACAGCATTTGAAAGGTCATATTTAAACGGTTGTCAAAAATTCAATTAACAATATTTTAAATATTTTATTCTTTATTTAAAAATCATGTTATTGTAGTAGTTTTGAAAAATATCAGTTTTATATTTCCCCAGCCAAAATCGCGAGAGTTACCACTTCATTACTGGCCTTTTCAAAAAAGGCAAAATCGGCTGCCACTGTGCAGACTTCATTATTTATCGGAAAATAAAAACGTAAAGTGATTTTAATGCCAGATAAATTCTTTAGTCCATATCGTGGCCCGATTTTTTTTAATTTCTTTTTTAAAAAGGTTGCCACACAAACTCAAAAATTTCACAAAAGGCAAGAAAAAAATTATTTTGCTTGGGAATATAAAATGTATTTGACTGAAATTCAAAAAAAGGGCCACGATAAGGACTACAGATTTTTGTTGACTCTAAAAAAAACTTCATCGATATGGGTTTACTCGCTTTGGCTGTACAGTGGCAGCCGATTTTTAACTCATGGTTATGGGAAAACGCGTTTAAAGTTTAAAATTAATTTTACGCTAAGAAAACAGCTAAATTTCTAAAAACCGTGTATGAATAAAATTTCTATCTCCTAGTTTTCTACATATGCACCAAATTTTGGACGAATCGGTTAAATGGTAGTTGATATAATTACTCTAATACTCTTAAAAACGATGGCAGAAAAATGATTATACATTCCATTTCGGTCAAAATGCTATAATTTTGTACATTTCTTAATTTATTTTGCATTTGTTTGTTATTTTTTATACACACTGATTACTTTTGTAGCTAATATAAAGCCATCAATACCTGCCTCATATGACGTGCCTCCGCCCAAAATCGGGGAATCGTCATTGGCTTTTCTTTTTTGTATACAAATTTAATGCATAGAATATTATTTTGTGACTTAAATATATTTAAAAAAAAAAACATGTCGAAATTTCATTCCTTCGAATTTTTTATTGATATTTTCTGAGCATATACTGAAGAGTATGGTCTATCCAAATAAAATATAGAAAAAATTCGAAAACAAAATTTTTCTAGAGTCGATACCCCTCTTAAGTTTTTACGATATATCGCAAATAACATTATCTATACGCATACCAAATTTCAACTATTTATATTTAGAAATAAAAAAATTGTGGATTTATCACCGTATTCTACCACTGTACATTGTATTTTATTATTTTATTTATATTGATACATGGTGGCGTATGATTCATATTTGAAATTATTTGATATCACTCATACGTCTGAAAAAGAATTCGTTTTAAATACATAATGGTGATTTTTCCTGGTTTACAATAGAATTGATATGGTTACCAGTAATGATGTTTTGTATTATTCTGATAACGGTATTTAGTTGTTTCGGTAATGATAGTTTTACGCACAATGTTATTTCAGTCATTTAGGTATCGGTATTTTGGAGATAATGGTGGTTAGTTGCTTCGGCGTTGACCGATAACACAGTACAACGCGAACAAAAATTACGGTGTTCTGACAATGGATTCTGGTAGACGAGACCAAAAAAAAAAAATATACATGTGTCGGTGTTTTGAAAGATCACATCGGAATTTTATTTTAGGGGGGAGGGGTTAAAAATTCCCCTTTTTTCAAATGTTTATTGTGAATCGGCATAGCAAACAATGTGAATCTTCCACTTAAAGTATAGGATGTATTCAGCGAACTTATGTAAAACAATGCGAGGAACATGTCTTTTTATCTTAATTTCTTCTAAAACTACTTAATATGCTTAAACACCATTAACATATTAATAACTTTGGGAATATCTTTAAAATATTAAATAGATTTCAAATTTAAACTATTTAATTCAACTTTAAAACTTTAACCTATACTAATATATTTAACTTAAATATTTACTTGACTATAAGTTTTCTTCTCGCTTACAGAAAAAGAAAAATTAATATAAATATTTGTTAAGATAAAACGTAAAACATCTTCACTCAAACCCCATATGACTGCAATATAATCAAATAGTTTTTCACCACTTTTCATATTTATGGAGCATAAGTATGTATAAAATATGTAGTACACAAACTATGTTGTTGATTATGAGATGGAAATAACAGCATATTAACATGAACAACACAAACAACAACTACAACTGTAAGAAAACAACATAACAAATATATTGTGTTTCTTATGGCTTACATATTCAAGTGTGTATTCGTATACGTTATGTTGTTATACATAAAATCAGGTTATTCACAAGGGGTGAGCTATTTGTTGTATTGTACTAATAAAAAACAGAGTTGTTATAATTTGTTATAATTATAATTTGATTTTAAAATATACAGCATTTGAGAATAGTACGATACAAAATTTGTACGTATGTTGAGTGTTTCATATAGTGTGCTAACGAGGATAAAACCCAGAAAAAAATCGTTGTTAAAGTTAAATAAGAATTTTAACAACTCTGTTTTTTATTAGGATAATACAACACATACAACACTTAGGACATCTTGTGAACTCCTTTAATATTTATGCAGATGAGGTTTTACCATCAACATTGAAAAATACGTTAAGAAATTCAGAACGACAAAAAGAAAACAACAACCACATCATTCTATACATACATTTTATACATGTATTTATGTGCACACATCAGTGAATATTTACAATATTGTTGTTGTGTTGTTGCCTTTTACACATCTCATATATATGAAGCTTACAAAAAAACTAACTATTATGTGTGTTATATTTGGTTTTAAATTACAATTATATATATTTGTATATGCATACTTACATTTCTACATTCGTATATATTCATAAGAAAATCTGTGTATAAATGTTTATTAAGATGAAGAATAGAAACATAAGTGTGTGTTGTGTGTATTTAGATATAGTACATATGGGCATATTGATGTTTAGATGACTGTTCTGGGAGATCATTTTCTTAACCTTAATTACAGTATTTGCCCAAGCTATAAGAATGTAACGACAGACCTAGAATTATAATTCTGCACAACACATGATTTTGGGACTCAATTCGGAGAATTGCACGTGAAAGTAGCCCCAAAAATAAGAACTTCTGCATCATTCGTTTTGTCAAGTTGCCTGCATTAAAAATTTAATGGCCATACGAATTTTTTGGCTCAAGGCGAATTGTTAGCACTTTTTCTATATTTTAACACGGTTCAATAGAATTCGAACCGATTTATTTTCTGCGTGTAAATTCACTTGTATTTTTAAATCAAGGTTAAATTAAAGAAACATTTTTTTGTATACATATTTTGTGTTTTCAGTTTATCGAAATATCTGCAAATAATTTGTACAGCGATGGTGCTAATAATGCTGGCTAATACTGTACACAAGTAATCACATACATATGACGGAAGTAAAATAATACTCAAAAAAAAAAAAATTGTGTAACCTTTCTTAACTTCCCCTTTGTTTTGTTTATCTATCCTTAAGGCTCAGTTTTCTATATAATTTAAGGAAATTTTTTTTATGATTGTTTGTAAGTAAATTAAGCCAACGGCAAAAAAGGAGTTCATAGTCTCATAAATAAATTGTTTATTTACACATAAAGTGTATTAATTTCATTTTTGTTGCCTGAGTCAAACATACTAAATGTTAGCATGAAATTTCTGCTCCATATCCGGTTTAATAATGTATTTAGCATGAATTTTATTTGTATGCAAATGGGGCTAAATTATTCCAACACTCCCACTAAAAATTAAAAATTCTTCAAATATTTAGTCCTTGTACTACATGAAAAGAAGTTTTCATAGAACAACACTTTCAATTTTTAAAAAATGGGCGTATTGGGCAGAGTAAAACACATTAAAATTTAGTAGTTGTGTAATTTTATACTTTAATTTGCTTTGCTTTTCTGATAACATTTTTAAATTTTTAATTTCACTTCTCAAATATTTTTTTTTTTAATTAAATTTTTACTATTAGGTAGTTCACAAGGGGTGTGCTATTTGTTGTATCGTTGCATCATCCTAACAAAAAACAGAGTTGTTAGAATTTAAATTGAAAATATACAACATTTAACCCTTAAATGCAGATCTCTTCAATTTTGACCATTTTTTTATATATAATTTCTAAATTTATTTAAAAAAAGATAATTTTTATTGAAAAATATGGTTTTTTGCCAGATAGCTAAATTGTGATTACTTTAACGTGTATGAAGAAAAACCAAAAAAAAATTATAAACTATGAATTATACATTATTGTTGCCAAAATTAATTTAATTGCGAGAATACCACTTTAAATATTTTAAAAAAACATTTTTGAATATTACACTTTTTGCAAAAAACGCGTGTTTTAGATTTTTCACAAACATACGCAACAAAACCAAGATTTTTCCTATAACTATTTAAAAATCTGAGCTAAACTATAAGAACACTTTGTATAGAATACCCAAAAATGCAGTTTTGTGAATCAAGTGGGTTTTTTTTATTAAAAAACTGGTATGTTGCCAAATGGGTACACCATGCATTTAAGGGTTAAGAATAGCACGATACAACATTTTTACGTATATTTAGTGTCCTATGTTTGAGTATGCTAATAGATAGAAACCCCAATAAAAAATCGTTGTTAAAGTCAAATAAAAATTTTAACAACTCTGTTTTTTGTTAGGACGATATACCAATACAACAAATAGCACACACCTTGTGAACTACCTAAATGTAAACTAAATTTTGTACATTGTCTTAGTATATTAAAAAAAATAGTTTTTGTGTCGATATAAATAAGGAGATTTTCAGTTGGGGTTTCTCTTTGTTATAACTATTAAGCATAGCCAGAGGGTATCGCTCAATCGGCTCTCTTTTTATTTGTTCGCAAACTCGGGCACAAGCAAATGAACAAATTTTGCTTGTGTAAAATCAGAGAGCATAAAATAAGCTTACAAAAATTTATTGATTTTATAACTTTAAGATAAAATGGTATTAAAACTATTAAAATTTCGCAATCTCAATTCATATTTTATGAAATATAATTTAGGTAGAAGTATAATTGAAATTTTTTTATCTATTAGTATTAAAAATATTTGTAATTTTAAGAGAGAACATCACATCTCACAATCGTGTATACTGGGTCTGAAAGGATTAAGGGGAAGGAGATAATTTCCTAATGCGTCATAATTTAATTTACTGTGTTCACTGTTAGCAATTTTGACCGAAAAACACAAAATTTAACATGAAAAGCGCTAGGAATCGGAAAAAAAACATAATGAAGTATTTACAAATGAAATAAAATACACAATAAGTTTAATATTTAATATTTTTTTTAGAGTTTAATATTTTTTTTATCAATTAACTTTTTACGTGGAGAGTATGCAATTTATACACAACAAAATCCTGTAGGGAAAATGATGAAATCATACTTTTTAAAAATTTGTTCATTAAAATTCGTGAATTTTATCAAAGTTGGTATAAATTGTGTACTTCATTGTATTAATGATGTTGTGTAAGAAGTTGACAACACTCATTTCAAAGAAGAATAATGAAAGAGGAAAGTTTACGTCATCACATTTTTCCCCTCACAGTACTCACAGCATATTTTGTATGCGCAAACTGTTTTCACCCTGTTTTTTTTCTCGCCCGAGTTTGTTAAAAACATAGTAGGGTCAAAGGAAGGATCATCTCTCTAGTAATGTATACTCTTTTGCATAGCATACTAAACATTGTTACATATTTTGTATCGTCCTATCAATTATTGTTGTATATTCCTTAATTAGCACAATGCAAGATGTACAACATTACACACACCCCTTGTGAATAATGTAAGTTTCTTTTTTTTATTTGAAAACTATACCGAAAAATTCAGAAATTATTTTGTTCCAGGAAATCGACTTTTATATTGGTTACACTTTTTCACAAATAAATCGCAAATATGCACAAAACTAGTAATGCAAACATCAATAACTTTTTGTTTTTAAAAACTATATTAACCCTTTGACACGGGAATTTTAATGGCTAGGAATTTTCCGACCAAACTTCTTGGAAATGTAGATCTATGCCCAAGAAATGTGTTTATTACTTTAATGGCTTTGCAGCGACCCCTAGCGGAGATATTTGGAATCAAAGTTTAAACATGCTGCCGACTCCGACCGGGTTAAAATTTTTTAAAAATATTAATTTTATATTTTTTCTATTACTAATCTCTACATAAAACTAATGGCCTTGCAACTCTCTCAATAATTTTCATTTGAAAAAATATTAGGCGGCTTGGAACAGGAACGAACTCCGACTGGTTACTCAGGGATGGAAAAGGCTCACTTAATCGGGCTCTTGTACCAAAAAATGTTAGATCGCTCTTACATATTTAAAAATGTAAGTAACTAAAAAATAGCTTTCCTTTGGCTCGTTAAAAAACATAAAAATTAAATATTTAGATATTAGCAAATATTAGCACAAATTGCGAAAAAAAAAAAAAAACATTTGCAAAAAGGGAAATTTTTGCAACAATATATTCGCTTGCAGAATGTCGATCGCTGATTACCTCTTTTAATTCATTTTCTGTACCATAAAGCCTTTTTCGAATTCCGCCGTTATTTTGCAATTTTTAAGTGCGGTTTTTTTAAATATATAACCTAGATTAAATTTTTGTACCATAAAGCCTTTTTTCAAATTCCGCTATTATTTTTCAGTTCTTTACGTGCGTTTTTTTTTTTTAATTTATAATCTAGGGGCTATAATACACATTTCAGACAACAAAGTTTGGGGGCTAGTTGCAAAAAAAAAAATCCCGAAAAATAAAATTTGCAAAAAGGAAAATTTTTGCATCAATATATTTGTTTGTAGAATCTAAATCGCTGATTACGTTTCCTAATTAATTTTTTGTACCACAAAGTCTTTTTTCGCGTTCCGCTTTTATTTTGCAATTTTTTAAGTACATTTCTTTTTAATTTATAATCTAGGGACTAGTTGCAAAAAAAAATCGCGAAAAACAAAATTTGCAAAAAGAATAAATTTTTTCATCAATATATTTGTTTGCAGAATGTAAATCGCTGATTAAGTTTTTTAATTCATTTTTTGTACCATAAAGCCTTTTTTCGCTTTCCGCGATTATTTTGCAATTTTTTAAGTGTGGTTTTTTTAAATTTATAATCTAGGGTCTATAGTACCAATTTTATACACAAAAGTTTGGTGCTTAGTTTGCAAACAAAAAAAAAATAAATCGCGAAAAAAATATTTGCAAAAACGAAAATTTTTGCGTCATTGTATTCATTTGCAGACTGTTAATCGCTGATTGGGTTAATCACCACACTGCCACAGATTCGTCTCACCCAAAGACTCATCAGTGGTTAGTTTATGTGTCAACTGATCAAAGTAATTTTTAATTGTTAATTTGTCTCTATATCAGTGCTGTTCAAAAGTAAAAATATAGTTATGTTGGTGAGAAAATGAGAATTGCACTGTAAGAAATATTGAATGGGTTAATAGAGTCTGTATGAATTTATTTTTTATTAAAAATATGAAAATGTTTTGTGTAAAAAGCGAAGTACTATCGGAAAATATAAATAAATACTACACTGTTTTAAAGAAATAAAAATAACAAAAAATACAATTTTTGAAAGAAAAAAATTCATACCTACATAACTAAGGGTGGCTTCTTTCATTCTATGTAAAACAAAAGGTTTTCGATTTTTTTAAATCAATATTAATGATTTCATTGTATTTACATATTTTTAAAATATTTTTAACATGCCTTTATATTCATAAAATATTTGCCATACATTGCTATTAATTTTTTTTCAGTACATTAAAAAAAATTACCATACATCCGTACTCATGTTCCTTCGTCGCTGTTTCAGTGACGACTAAAAGCAATAGCGTAAGAATACATGTGAATTGAGCAGGCACAATTGTCCTGTGAAATGAACAGCACAGCTCTATATAAACAAATTTTTGTGTTTTGCCATGACCGGGGATTGAACCGGAAGCCCTTTGCACGGGCTATGACTCGTAGCATCACCTCTTAACAAGATACACCACGGTCGGCATAGCGCTGAGTGAGGCTAATTGAAGTTTTTTTTAATCACAGCTAATGCAGTGTATGTTTTGTAACCAGAAGAGCCAGAATTAACTAATACTTGAGCAATTTATTTTTCAATTAGAGTGTCTCCTCTCTTAATCCTATTGTTTTTCTCTTTTTTCACAAGTAATTATCACATTATGATGTGCTTTATTCACATTCAGTAGTTGCATATCGAGTGTTGATTGGAGAGGTTGTGTTGCTGCTGTGCAAATCAATCAATCCCCGGTCATGGCAATACACAAAAAATTTTTTCATATAGAGACAAATTAAAAAAAAAAACAATTAAAAATTACTTTGATCAGTTGACACATAAACTAACCACTGACGAGTATTTGGGTGAGACGAAACTGCGGCAGTCTGGTGATTCCCTTGTGTCTGTAAAATTTTTCAATAAAAATGTTTTCTACTTCCTATTAATCAGCTCTAGATAAAATTGTTTTGTTTTTATTTTACTCATAATTTGTTTATTGTAAAAATATTTTAAGTATGTCTGGAAATAGATAATTACCTTTGCTCTTAAAATACCGTTAGCGAAATAAATGGAATATCAGTAACCTCAAAAAACTTTTACCGAAATAACTAAAATATCGTTAACCTAAAAATACCGACATTGAAATATATTTTTTTATATATATTTTTAAATAGGGGAAAAGCTTTTGGTCATAACATTAAAAAATACCGAAATAAATAAAATAGCGTTACCTTTAAAATACCTTATGGAAATTATCTTAATCAGCGTTACCCTTAACGATTTCGGTTACCAACCTCTACTTAAAATGCACCAAAAAGTCAAGTGATTTAAGAGAAATTGAGTTTCACACACTCAGTTCAGATTTTCACAGCGAATTTTTCAAAAAGTCTTAATTCGTAGTCCGCGAAATTTTAAAATTTTAACTTTATATTGTTTTAAACAAATTTCTTAAATTTAAACTCTTCAAAATACGGCTTTATTTACCGAAAAATAGTATTTACACGTTTTTTCATCTCCTGGAATGGTCTCGAAATGGTGTTGTTGCCTTTATTCTTTTTTTATTTTTTTTATTTACTAATATCCTGCACAACAGGATTGTCTCTTATAATTAAAGTACAGGAAGAAAACTAAACAAAAAGGTCCATAGTGATTAAAATTTGGTATAAACAATTAAAAATTATTGAAGTGAGAACTTCAATATAATTTTAATACAATGAATTCTTGAACGTGTTCAACTATTTAATTTTTATACACATTTAATTATTTAAAGCAATTCTATTAATACCACAAGAAACCCGGAAAATAATCGAAACTGCGGTTTTTATAATTTTGAAAAACAGAAACCGCGGTTTTCAAATTTTACGATTTTTAGCAAACTCTAGTGAGCACTCACTTTTTGGAGCAACTTTACATATAGGTGCTTTTGTTATGTATACCCAGCAAAATCTTTCATTACCAAATAAGTGGTTATATAATAGAAATTCATAGCTCCGCACAACTTATTTTTTGGCATCTCAACTCATTATTTTTGTTTGGCGTGGTCGTTTTTATAAGTAGTCACGCTTACCCGCTCGCTTACGAAAAAATGAGAGGTAAGTAGTTATGGGATTCTGAATAATAAGTGGTTACAAACAAGCTTGCAAAAAGTTGAATTATAAGTGGTTATCCGATTGCTTACTTGATTCTTAAAAATAAGGAATTACACAAATACTGATAGCTTAAGGAAATACAATTATATTAAATTTGAACAAAAAACATATTTACATATAATAAATAAAAAGTATAGAATTTAACTGTGTAAAATGTACTTCTTTAAACTATTACGAGTAAGTCATTATTTTATATTTAAAAACAATGACTACAATAGGCCGTTATTAGGAAATCATTATTTTATATTATAAAATAATGCAAAAGGTAATGACATATCATTTTTGGTAATGCCGATAGTAATGAGGTGTCATTACCAATATTTTGCTGGGTATTATTACTGTTGATTTTTATTAATGATAAATAATTAATTTTTCAATTTTGGTTTTTTTTGTTTTCATTAAATATTAACGAAAATATTATATATAATTGGCAAAGCTTATATAATTTGTTCTTGTTTTAATTTTATTTTGCCTTTACTCTTTGTTTCCGGTATTTATTTATTATAAACTTTAAAAACCACATCATTATATTTAAAATTAAACATTTTCGTTAACATGTAATATTCTTAAATAGATTTAATTTTAGTTACAATTAACTTGAATATTAATATGGAAACATTAAAAAGGAATTGTTGTTGTTGAAAATTCAAACTAGGGTCATTCTTTATATGGTTTTTGAGTGGAGAAAACACACAGAAAAAACTGTAGGCACCAACAATGGAAATTTGAAGAACCAATCACATTTTCTTTTAAATTGAAATTTTATTTTCAACAATTTTTTTGTTTGAAATATTTGTAACTCGTTTGTAAATTTTTATCTTTCATATAAAAATTGTTTAAAAATAAAAATTTAATTTTACAAAAGTTATTTTTAAGAAATATCGAAAAAAGGTATAACTGTTATGTGCTTGATTAAAATTAATAAATTTATTTCATCCTATAAAAATTGCCAAATTTACCAGATTTTAAAATAAAACCACATTTACAGTGATCATTTTCTTATTTTTTTTTCCATTGTAGATTTGTAGTTGATCTGAAGATTATTACCATGAGTGTAATTTATTTTTCAAAATATTTTTCTTTGAAAGTTAACATATATATACAAAAAACTAAAATCTACATTATAGCCTAGAGAGAACCCCATAAAGACAACCTGCTGATAGTGAATTGGTATCTCTTGAAAATTAACTAATTGTCAACCTTTAGTTCTAGAAAAGTTTTTTCATAAGTTTTTTTCTCTCTATTTGTTGTAAGATAAATTGTAAATTCTATTTGGAATTTGCAATATTTTCTTATTTTGCAATAACTTATATACTTTTTTAATTTTATTTATTTATTTTTCAACAATAAAAAGCAAGTTAAAAGAAAATAATATTTCAATATTGCCACACACATTTGAATTTTTAAATATAATTGATTAACTTTCAATACAGGGTATATACAGAGCTTTGAAGAATTAATTCATTAATTCAATTTTTCAATTCTGAATTAAAAATTCGATGAATTAATTCAGTAAGCACCATATATTGAATGGAATTAATTCATATTTGCATTCGCTCGATTTATTTTGTTACGAATTCATTCAATTGCAATAGTTCTTTTTATTAAATCAAATGAATTAATTCACTGGTGAACACGTTCAATTTTATAAATCGAACGGAAAAAAAGTGAATTAATTCCTTACTGAATTAATTCACTACTGAATTCGTTCAATTTCATTTTCATTCAGTGAATTAAATAAAATAAAATTAAGTTCAGTGAATTAAAAAAAAAATAATAAGATCACTGAATTGAAAAAAAAATAAAATAAGTTCACTGAATTCAAAGCCTGTTTTCTGCCGTTCAGTAGAAGAAAACAATAATGTACAAATAAAATTTTTAAATAACCAATTTTACAGCGTGTGCTAGTAAAAATTAACAAATTAGAAACCGGATGCTGTTTATCAACCTACATGATTCAAAAATAAAGCCTTTTACTATTGAAAATAAATACTTTACAAATATAGATAAATTTGGAAAAATATAACTATTAATTTTTCAAACTAGTTATATAGTTATATTTTTTATTTATTTGTTTTTTTTTTTTCTTTATTTTTGAATCATGTAGGTTGATAAACAGCATCCGGTTTCTAATTTGTTCATTTTTACTAGCACACGCTGTAAAATTGCTTATTTCAAAATTTTATTTGTACATTATTGTTTTATTCTACTGAATGACAAAAAACAGGCTTTCAATTCAGTGAACTTATTTTTTTTTCAATTCAGTGAACTTATTTTATTTTTTTTTCAATTCAGTGAACTTATTATTTTTTTTTTAATTCCCTAAACGTAATTTTATTTTTTTTTATGAAAATGAAATTGAACGAATTGAGTAGTGAATTAATTCAGTAAGGAATTTATTCACTTTTTTCCGTTCGATTTATAAAATTGAACTCATTCACCGGTGAATTAATTCATTTGATTTAATAAAAAGAACTATTGCAATTGAATTCCTTCTTTGAATTTGTTGTTTGATGAACGCATTCAGTTGAACGAATTTAGTGAATTACTTAAGAAAAGGAATTCATTCAATTCTAGAGAAAATTGAATTCGATTGGTGGTGAATTCATTCAAAAAGGAATTAATTCTTCAAAGCTCTGGGTACATACTTACAACTTATTTGTAAACAATCAATTAACTTTTAAAGAATTATTATTTTAAGGCGACCAAACACGTTCCAAATGCGATTTTGGCCAATAATTTACATAATAGTATTAATTTTTTGTTTTCTAGCCAGCTGTAAAAAAATCACTTCCGATTTTATTTAACTCAGATAAAGGAAATTATATTCCGAAAATTTCGTAAAACTCTGATAACGTTAACCCTTTCTTTATCAAGGTGAAAAGTGAAATTTTTGAAAATTTTCGATTTTCCTGAGTCTACATCAAAATATTGTGTTGTTTTTTGCGGAATTTTGTGAAATTTCTTCAAATAACTCTGCTTACACAAAATTTATATTAAGTAATAAAAAATTAGAAATTAAGCCGAGATGACTCCAAATTTTTAAAATATAATAAGTACCATTTGATATGAAAATCGACAAAAAAAACCCAAACAATTTTTGGCCATACCTGGGACTAGGTTAACATAATCTAAGAGAGACAAAAATTTATATCAGAATATTACTAGATCCTAGAAATGAAACTAAAAAAAATTGTAATTTTTTTCGATTTTCATTTTATATCCTATTTTTACTATACAATGGTCTGGGGGAATTGCAATTACTTAAATATTTTCCCAACGATGTCTGATTTTTATATCCTCGTTCAGTTCTGATAACGATTCTGTTTACATTTTGCAGACATACATTTATTTAAGAGCCAATATTCGAAAAAAAAAAATTAAAATGCAAAAAATAAAATCCTTAAATCGCAAGTTGATAAAATAAGGTTCACCCTAATGTTCATATATATTTAGATTTTCACATGGGAATTAAGAATCTATTTTAAGTTCCAGCGATATTAAAGTTTCGTCAAAAAATTTTCGCTGGAATTTTTAATTTTTTTTTTTTTTAAAGAGACACACACCACTCTTAAAATAATTATTTCATATGTATATTGGATTTTTGTATAATTTTAAATGCCATAGCTTATTGCTTATTATAAATATAAAATATTTTTTCACAATTATTTTTATTGTTTGATAAAATTTTAATTTAAAGAAGCTTAAATAAATAACAACACAATGGCACTTCAATGCTATAACAATCCTAGAAATTAATATTTAAAATTAAATTATGGAATAAACCACATTAAACTATGTGACTGTGCATAATTGAATACATTAAATTATTTTATTTTTTGTTACTATGTTGACACCATAATAATCCCTTGTTAAATCCTAGTTCTACGATATTGACAATTATATTTAACAAACAGATATACAAAAGAGAAATATGAAAAAGACTTAATTAAACAGCTGATATAGACAACGGAGACAAGCTTAACTACGATAAAGAATAGCAGTGCCCTGGTAGTCAAATACGATGGTCCTATTTTGACATTGCTTAAGAGTATTCTCCAGTACTTTTTTGTTAAAAATATATGATTGCGCATTTAATAATAATAAATATATCAAAAATACTTTCTCTATAAAATTTTCCTTAGGCACAGCAACGTTATATGTTAATATGGTAATATGTATTTTAAAAGATTAACTCTGTTCAGTAATTATAACAAAATTTTAAAAGCTGACTTTTTCGAATGTGGTATATTAAGTTTATGTCCGTCCTTCTGTCTGTCAGATTGAAACGAACGACTTTTGTAATCTAATTACACACAGAAAATAAATCAATTGAATATAAAAAAATCGAATATAATTACCAATATTTTACCACTTTAGCATAATTTTAAATACTTCTAATGAACGACAATTTAAAACTGTAACTAAATGAATAACATTTTTGCTTCAAAAAGCAGTGTTCCTAACCAATTAAGACAAAAGCAAAATATTATAACCCAATTCGATAGTAACAGTTGCTTTAAAATACCAAAATGTTATACTGTATCCATTAAACTAGGAATGTTCATGATATTTTAGTTGCATCAACCAAATTAGATCAATTAATTTTTATAAATTCTTTAGTTTTAATTTAAAATTGTTTGTTGGTTCCCTACGGATAATAAGGAGTCAATTGCCCTCCAACGACCTATCCCGTGACCAGTCAATGAAAGGCATATTCCTAATTTAGTACAAATATGAACAAAAGAGAATGAATTAATTTTCTAAGAATTTTCTGATCCGTTATTATGACTCTTGCTTTCAAAAACTTGACCGATACCGAAATAAAAACAAAATTCCCGGCATATTTTTAAAAATATTTTTTATTTATTTTACTCTTTTATTTATTTTTAACTTTTTTTTATGATTTGCTTAATTTAGCTCTTAATTTAAATTTCAATAATTTTTTGCTAAGAAATTTTAAGTTTTGCATTGTCAAAGTTTTTTAATGTTAAAGCTGTTTTAGTTTTAACAATTGGTATTTCATTTAATTTTCTTTTTAACTTAAAGGGAATTTTAACATTTTTATTTATATCAGAGTTTTTGAGGTAATTTATTAATTTAATTATGACCAACTTAAAAAACTAGTCAACTGCCATTAAAGGACTTATCCCATGACCGGTCAATCGGGGGCATATTCAAGGCAGTTCCACTATATTTGTGTGTGTGTGTTAATGTTGTTGTCTTTCTATTTTTTTTTTCTTTTGCATTTTTTTTATTTGCTTGTAGTGTTTGTTTTTTCTTTTTCTTTTTTATTTGAACAGAAACGAAAAATATATAACTTAACCATCAGCCAGCCATCACGCATAAGCAACATTAGCTTAGACGGTCGAGCGTTTGCCTTACAAGCAGAAGGTTGTGTGATCGAGCCCTACTTCGACGCCAAGTTGATTATTTTTATTCTTAATTTTTTTATAAGTTTATTTGAAAAGCTATTTTTAGACACGCCACCTTACTGTCACAAAGTGTCGAAACTGAGGCAATTGGTCATTTCCAATGACAACGGCATGTTAATGTGACGTGTCTCTTTCAAACAAAAAGGCCGATCAAGACCGGTCCCTGCCCCGTTGTGACCTATCATGCGTGTCACTTTGGACCGGTCCCTTTCCCCGTAGGGTTGTAGCAACCATTGCTAATACAAATTACATTAATATTGTTACAAATAATCAGTTATAATCATGGGCGTAACAGTTATAATTTTTATTCAAAAAACTGATTGTTTTACACAGAGACTATTAATTATAGAGATAAGAAATCTAAACTTATACTACTCACCGATAGAGGGCGCTAAAACTTATTATTACCTGAGCAGCTATTTAGTATCAGTTTAATATCAGTTGCGCCAATATTTAAAAAGTCAAAAACTGCTCAAAACTTCACAAAATAAGGAAAAAACAAGCGCGGAATATATGAGATATCCGTTTGTTTTTTGCTTTGTTGTTTGTTATTATTTAAATTTAAATAAAAAAAGAAAATTGTCAATTTTTTGAACAAAGTGTAATCTAGTGATAACGATGTTTTTATAACTTATTTTTTTGGTGATGCCATACTCCTGGTTTTACAATTATTTCTTGTTTGAGTATTTTTAATTTTCTGTGTATTTGCTCTGTTTGATTTTTATTTTTAATTCAAACAAAAGCAATCCAAACACGAATTTTTATTTTTTCAAAAATAATAAAAGTTATTTTGTGATTTTTTTTTCTTTATCATAAAATAACAATTAGGAAGCCCTAGAACCAATGACTTCAACAATTATAATATCCTGTTGATGTCAACTAGTGTAAATAAAAGATTGAACAGTGATTTAAAGTGAGTAAATATGTATATTCTAGCAACTTCGGGCATTCAATTTAGGTCAATTTTTAATTTTTATTTTATTATCACATAAAAAAGTTAGTGCTTAATTTTTTTCAAAAAAATCATTCTGAAACCAAAGAGTATACATAATAAAGAGATTGGGGGACTCTCTATCACTGAGAAAGCATTTGTTCTGTTATGTGCCTTGGAACAGGAACATACTCAAACCAATATCACCCAGCAAACATGGCAATACGAAGAAGATTCCCCGAACATATCGCCGGGAAGAAAACATTTATTGCCGGCAATATCAATTTCGTATTCCGGAAGTTTCCTCTGTCGGAAACAACTGTTACACTAAAACAATACTTCGAGGCAATATCAAAGCAATAACTCATATGGAAGGTAAAAGTGATATCGCTAAATAAACTCCCGGTACAATAAAAAAACGATTTAATTTTTTCATTATTAAATTTAAGCCCCAAAAACAATATCTGATAGAAGATATCGCTTTAATATATTCTTGGAAGGTATCTTTTATATGTTTTCAGGGTCATTATGTGCGCTCTTTGTATGTATTGTAACCAGGGATGGAAAATAATAATTTAGTTATAAAAATCAAGAATGGAACTATACTATGGAATTATACTATTCCAACAGTATTATAGCCCTAGATTATGAATTTTAAAAAACCATACGTAAAAAATTGTAAAATAATATCGGAATGCGAAAAAACGCTTTGGGATTCAAAAAATTAATTAAAAGATTTACATTCTACAAACGATGCCAAAAATTTCTTTTTTGGCAACTAACCACCAAACTTTGTTTTATGAAACCGCACTTAAAAAATTGCAAAATAATAGAGGAAGGCGAAAAAAGACTTTCTGGTATAAAAAAATAATTAAAAAACTCAATCAGCGATTAACAATCTGCAAATGTATACAATGACGCAAAAATTGCGATTTCTTTTTTTTTTTTTTTTTTTTGCAAACTAAGCACCAAACTTTTGTGTATAAATTAGTACTATAGACCATAGATTATAAATTTAAAAAAACCACACTTAAAAAATTGCAAAATAATCCCGGAAAGCGAAAAAAGGCTTTATGGTACAAAAAATTAATTAAAAAACTTAATCAGCGATTTACATTCTGCAAACAAATATATTGATGAAAAAATGTATCCTTTTTGCAAATTTTATTTTTCGCGATTTTTTTTTTTGCAACTAGCCACTGATCTTTGTTTTATGAAATGTGTATTATAGTCCCTTGATTATAAAGTAAAAAGCAACGTACTTAAAAAATTGCAAAATAAAAGCGGAACGCGAAAAAAGACTTTGTGATACAAAAAATTAATTAGAAAATGTAATCAGCGATTTAGATTCTGCAAACAAATATATTGATGCAAAAATTTTCCTTTTTGCAAATTTTATTTTTAGCGATGTTTTTTGCAACTAGCCACCAAACTTTGTTGTCTGAAATGTGTATTATAGCCCCTAGATTATAAATTAAAAAAAACGCAGGTAAAGAATTGCAAAATAATAGCTGAATTTGAAAAAAGACTTTATGGTACAAAAATTCAATCCCTAGGTTATATATTTAAAAAAAACCGCACTTAAAAATTGCAAAATAACGGCGGAATTCGAAAAAGGCTTTATGGTACAGAAAATTAATTAAAAGAGGTAATCAGCGATCGACGTTCTGCAAGCGAATATATTGTTGCAAAAATTTCGCTTTTTGCAAATGTTTTTTTTTTTGCAATTTGTGCTAATATTTGCTAATATCTAAATATTTAACTTTTATATTTTTTAACGAGCCAAATAGGAAGCTATTTGTTATTTACTTACATTTTTAAATGTGTAAGAGCGATCTAACATTTTTTGGTATAAGAGCCCAATTAACCAGTCGGAGTTCGTTCCTGTTCCCAGCCGCCTAATATTTTTTCAAATAAAAAATATTGAGAGAGTTGCAAGGCCATTGCTGAAACTTTTATAAAAAGTTTCAAAATAAAATTTTAAAAAAAAACAGAAATTTATAGAGTAAAATATAAAAATTGAAAAAATTAAAATCTTTGCCAAACTTTGTGATTTTTTTGTGCAATATGATTTATAAAATATAGTGCATTATTGAAATATTCTAATGAAATAAATTTGGGTGACTTTTTGGAAATATAACAGTTATTTTGGGTCTCTGGTTATAATTCAGGAAATAAAAATATATTATAGTATCTTCAATAAAGTTAGTGATCACAACTAATGAAAATACTTCAGTAACCGAAAGTCAGTCACCTTAACACCAATTATTCAAAATATTTACTATTTCGGAAATCAAAACCGATATAATCGGTTATTTATAAAAAATTTAATTGTCAAAGTAAAAATATAAACTATAAAATAAATAAAAAAAATATTAATTACAGAAAATTAAAGAAAATAAATACGAAAGCATTAATTGCTGTAGTATTAATAAACATTTTAAATTTTGACGGTGCTAAAAATAGAAATCATCTAGAATGGTCCCGAAATAATTGGCGAAAATTAAGAAAAAAAAAATTTATAGGGTGTATCAAAAAATGTGATAAAAACCATGTAACAAGCTAATTTCTAATGCATGGATTACATTTGACTAGCATATTTCGATATATATCAATGCACTGTCACCTGTTTTACAAAATTTATAACAATCCCACAAATTTTTGGATTCACCTTGTAGGCATCATACGATTTTGTTTCGAAAAAAAAATTCTGACAAAGCGTTTCTGAAAGAAAACGAAAAAAGAAACCAAATGTAAACTCCGTAACCAAAATTGTCTCATGAATTTATTAACTAAATTTCAGGCCTAAAACCATGCGTCAAAAAATTTGTAATATTCAATAGGGTTTCCTTGAAGATTATTCGAAGATATTAAAAATTTAGCAGTGATTACTTTTAGGCTCAAAATTAATTGGAACGAAAAATGGTTAATTTTGCATTTCCTTGGTTTGGAATCGATACTTCGAGTCCTTACTGACCTTAGTTTGACAAATGCATATAACAAGGCACATTAAATTTTTTTTTCCACAATTTAAGCATTTTTTGTTCGCGAAATGTTATGTTTTTAACATTTTTAAAATTTTTTTAAAAATTCTATATTTTTCAAAAGCATTTTAAATTAAAATTAAAAAAAAAAAATTTCGCGGAATCAATTGTTATTTTATTCGCGAAACCGCTAACTCGATAAATACAAATTGTATATTATTAAAAAACTAGTTGAAAAATCAAATATAAAAAATACATAAATTGAAAAAAAAATTGAAAAATGAAAACTCCGTTACCACATAAAAACCTAAAATTGTTCAAAAAAAGTTTTTGCGAAAACCTGTGGAAGAGATTTTTTGGAGTAAGTTTAACAATGACTAAACTTACTGATTCCATTAAGAAAAAACCGAAATATTAACGCTTTTTGTATCTCACAAATTTGGCCTAAAAAGTTATCACATTTTATGATTTTATATATGTGTAAATACGGTTCCAAATATTATCTAAACTTTCAATTTGTTTTCAGGTGTTAAAATGCTTATCTAAAAATATTTCTGTTTAATAATATTTAGGATAAAACAACAACAAAAACAGGAGTTTTAACAACAAAATTAATAAATTCTGAATAAGAAGCAGTGATAACAGAATCGCAGGTGCTAAGTTTCTCCATCTCAAATGGGCGATTTCAAAAGACTCTTTCTTATGTGAAATATACCCGCTTATATTTTAATTGTGTGTGCTTTTGTTATTTAAATATAAATATTTAAGATAATATGTATTTGTTTATTAATCATAATGATTAATAATAAAATTTGTTCTCCGATATACACAAATTGCCTGCACTTGTACGTAAAAGGTGACAAAGAGGAGATAAGAAGGTAAACAAAAAATCTGAAGTAGAATGTTTGTATGTCTGTTTGATCACTTCTGAGAGTAAATCACCATATGTGACAGCGCATAGAGAAAGGGACCTAAGGGTAAAAAATCAATTTTTTTTTTTTTTTTTTGTGGACAACCTCTGAGAATCGAATGAGACCGATCCCATGCTCTCCTGACCTTAGGTCCCTTTCTATCCTTAGGTACCTAAGGGTAAAAACCGGTTTTGTTCAGGAGAGCCATTTTAAAGATTTAAATACGTGTATTCTTGTTGTACCATCACTGAGCGTGTTGGTATTGGTCTCATTTGAAAGCGACACATCTCATGACGTCAGGAACGTGTTGGTCAACCTTGAAAACGCGCGTCGGTCGTCCCTACCTCTTGTTTTGTGTAGTTGGTTTTTACTGTTTTCTACCTAGCGCGCTGTTTCCATGAGTTTGATATCAATTTTGCTCACGGTTTTTCGAATCCAGCTTTATTTTCTGAAATTATTAATTGTGAATTATAATAAATACTCATTTATAATTCTTTTAAATCGTGAATATCACTCTGTTAGTACGAAAATTTTTTCACATAACCTTATTATGTTATTCGCGAAAATAATTTAAAACTGATAACATTCTTACTGTTTGTTTTAGGATAAAATGGTGGACGAATTCGAAGAAGTAGATTTACTTTATCGTCGACTTCACTTTCATAAAACGCGCATATCTCTGGGAGGGAACACTTTTGTGGCATGGGATCGGTCTCATTCGATGCTCAGATGTTGTCCACATCAAAAAAAAGACAATCTGATAATAAAATATAAACAATAATACAATTTAGTGGAAAATCACTGATGAAGCCTGTCCTTAAAAAAAGTCAGTCTGATTTGCAAATTAATAATGTGTCTATAACTTTGAAAAAATGTTTATTCTTCTTAACCTCAAACCTTCTTAATTAAAATTAATAAAAATGCATACTAATTACAATATTAATTGTATTGTATTGCTCTATATGACGCGTTTGAAAAAAACACTTTACTGTAATGTTTATAATTTAAAAAAATAAAAAAAAAAATTATATTGGAAACCGTGTTTTATTTATTTGATTTGAATGGAACTACTAACTCAATTCGATTGGACCTACTGAATTACCATATAAATTCGGTTGGAGCTACGTTTTAATTCTTTTTAATTTATTTTACTTCAATAGCTGTAACCGAATAATGTACATGTAACATAGTGCATGTAACTACCAAAATTCGTTTAGTGTTTGCAATACAAAAAATTAATCTTAAACACAATTTATTCCGTTATTACTTCTATGTAATATTTAAAAATCAGTTTTGAACATCTTTTAATTTTTCATAGAAAATTTTAATTTTTAAAATTCACAAAACAAATATTATTCACCAATGATTAGCGAGCAAATTGCTCAATATGTTTATGTACTACTAACGAATAATTAAAAAATATTTTGCTGTATCAGCCTTACCATTAATATTTTCCAAATGTATAAAAAGTCGACTTTATTTTAAAGCGAAGGTTTTGCTTTTACCGAAACATAAAAAATATTTAAAATAGAACTTTTAAAATAATGTCAAATATATACAATACACTTAAAATAATACGTCAGTAGAAAAATCTGTCAAATCGGTTTCAAATCGATTCGACTAATTTTAACAAATTTTTTAGTTACCTTCGTTTAACACAATACTAAAAATCCTCATTACTTTAACTAATTTTGAGTGTTAATTTTCAAAATTATTTATAACTAATTTTTAAGAATTAAATTTTACACAATTTATTGTTAAAATATAATATCTTCATATTTCCCATGGGTTTAAGGTGACCATATTTGGGTCCAGTCGACTTATTAAAACAGCAGTTTTAACAAAAATTTTTTACTTCTTCCTCCTTCGGCAAAATCGTCACTTTTTCGACATCGTTCTTTCTAACACAAAATCGTTCGTAATAAATATATTAAAAACCATTTTTTGTTTATAAAAGACTTACTAAAGGTATACTTTATTGTTTTGAAAAATTTACCGGGTAAACTAAACCTTCCCTCGAACATTTTGCCCTAGCAATAGCATATGATTTACACCCAGAAAGCAGGCTGTCGTGCTGACAGCCAAATTTTTTACCAATCAAATTTTTTGGTTGCTATAACTGAATTCTTGACATGAAATTTTTTTGAGGTAAACCAATAATTGTTTTGAATCAAATAATTAATAATTGTTGAATCAAATAATTGTTTTCTTAACTAATTTTCTGTTGTCGCAATCAAAAGTTTCAGTTACCACAACCGAATCATTTGATTGCGAATAAATTAGGTTGTCATCAGGAATCGGTTTTATGGGTATAAATTAGAGACGCGTGACACGAAATTTTCGTGATTCACGTGAATCACGCGTGATCGTGAGTTAAAAAAATGTTCGTTAGTGAGTGATTATATTAAACCAGATTGCGATATTTTACAATTTTAGAAAAATACCAGAGATCTTCCCCTCCTTCAAATAATGTGCATTCCAGTCAGTTAAGGTACTAGCGGACGGGTGTTTTCTACTTCTGCCAGTATTCTTATGTAAAGAAGAAATCGACTTCTTGTACAAAACGTTGAAAAAATTTTTTTTTCATATTTTTCGTGAGTATTTCGAGAGCGTGAGTACTTCATAAGCGTGATTCAAATTAATAAAAAAAAATTTTGTGCGTGAGTCGTGCGTGATTATTATTTCGCTTTCGTGAGCGTGAGTCAAAATTCACTCACGCGCCCATCTATACACTCAAAAAAATAACTTAGTAGAAAAATTTGTAAAACGTCTTGTATATCAAGTTTCCGTTTTCAGCAAAAGTTTTAGTTATATTTTTTTAGCACTAAACTAATTTTGAACTAATGTTTTACTAATTTATTTTGCTAAAACAAATTGTGCTGATAACCGCAATTATAGCGTGGACGACAACCAGATAGACAAATGTAGATGTCGCAGCTTGTTTGGATGTAGCACAGACAACGGAAATGATAAAAAAAGAAAAACAACTCTGTACAATTTCTATATTTAAATTTTCAGCAAACTTTTGCTGAAGATTACTATTTTTTTGGTAAAATTCAGCTCACTGATTTTCAGCAAACCTTTTGCAGAAATTACCAACTTTTTTGCAAGCACGCTCCTGGCTAAAAATTTGCTGCCAGAGCAACATTTTTTGCTGACTTTACTGACTTTTTTTTTTTTGAGTGTAAATTAAATATCTGAAAAATTAAATCTTTTTCGACACGTTATATTTCTTGAACTAGAGGGGACAGATATCTAAAAGTAAGAACATTTGTTTCTTAAACAAAAAACGTTCAAACTAGCTTTCTCATAACTGAGAAAGTGTAGTTGATTTTATATGGATTAACTTAGCAGTTAAATTATTTCCTTAGTTTATATATATCTTTTTTTATAATTATTTTATTTTGCTTCCTTTGTGGATTTATTCAACTTCCATCTTGTGTGATGGTTATAAATATTTAATTGACAGTTGTGTAAACAAGATAATACCACATAAAATAAAAATAAATTTACAAACATATAAATCTAATTAAAAGTATGTCACAACATAAAAACGGAATATTTTAATAAATATAAAAAAATATATTTACCTTTTGTTATAAAATGTTTTGTTAGATTTAATTTTTTTCTAATCACCATTTAGCATAGTTTTAATCCATTGAAAATACAGGTTGTAGTAGAGCTTATGGTATTTATTTGAAATATGTTATTTTTTTAAATTTATTTGTTAATAGACTTTTGTTTATACATTTATAGGACATTTTACTGATGCTTGTTTATAGGGTTTTTTTTTTATTTTACTGGTATGGTAATCTTTTGTTTTCATAACAACTTTTAATTAAAATATTGTGAAAAGTAAATAGCATATATTTTCAGAATTGGCTGTGATAGCAAAAGGACTTGTTTTAAAAATGTAAATGCGGTTAGTTGGACAAATTGTGATTTATGTTTTTTTTTTTTGTTTGTTTGATTTAGAAGAATTAATTGTATTTAATTTAATGGGCAATTTGTTAATGATTATTTTTTTTACGTTTTTATTATAATTCAAATATTTTAACTAGTATTCACTATATTAAGGTCTTATTTATTTTTATTATATTTGTTTTACTCTTATCTGGTTTTTGGCTTTTTTAAATTTTAGTTGTTAATTGTAATTTTTTTTTTATTTTTAAATTGCTATTGCGTTTAATTCTTATTTATGCTGACTTTTTTCCAGTGTACACTTCTGTTTTGAAAAAGAGAATAAGTATTATATTTAGAGTAATTGCTTTTGATTAATTTTATTTTATTTTAATTTCACATTCTGATTTCACATATTTCTTACGATTTTATTTATTTTTTTTTATTTCCAACTGTAATTTTTTAGCATTCGCTTACATCAAATTCATATTTATTCATTTCATATTTACCATCAGACACTATGTCAATCAAAATCCATCATAATTTGAATATGACTGTCAACATATTTTAAATGCATTTCAAAAATTTATTGTATAAAACCACCGAAGCAACAATAACAACCACTCAAGAATAAACAAAATGTAAAAGAAAAACAAACCAAAAAATCAACCACAATATGAGGAAACTGTTAAAATGATTTGTCAAGCATCCCTCATATTTCCAACAGCACTTATACAGAACATGACCTGTGTTTTCAACACCACTGGTACAGAGCGGTAAATGTGTGTGCTTAATGGTTTTTCACAAACTTGACATATGATAATTTATGTTTTCATTAATTGTTTTAAACAAAAATAAAATATCACTATTTTTGACCACCCACAATTTCAAATATTATTTAATTTTCTACTATTTATATTTCATTTAAAATTTTCCACCTTGAAGGGTTTAACAATTATTCATAATTTCTTATTTTATAATTTTTTTCACTATTAAATACATGGATGTTTTATTTTGATTAAAATTCTCTCATTAACTTTTTATAACTTTTTAGAAATTTTCCACATATAATATGTTTTTTTGAAATTTTTTTTCCACAATTTGAATTAATTTGTTATTTAATTACTCTAAATTATTTGATTTTTCTTCACTTTTGCAGAACACGACACAACATCGTGGTGTTGTGTATGAAAGACGCTAATAGACTAGATTTCAAATCATGCCGCACATACAACGGTCTTTTTTTGTACAAAATCCTCATATAACCCCAAAAAATACATAAAACATCTAAATAAAGAAAGAATTATGTACTAAAAATATATTGTTACCAGCAAAAACACATGATTTGTATGGAAAAATGAGTATAAAACTGTTATAACTAACAATTTTCCGGGTTATAAGTGGGAGAGTATATTTAGCACTGCTCTCTAAATTTATCACAGCTTTAAACATTATTGGTTTGCTAAAATACAGTCGCCTGTACTAAAAATCACTATATGCCTTCTCTTTGTTATTTTAACACTCTCTAAAGATTTTATTCTCTGTCATTGTCTATTTCATATTCACCAACTTTGTGTACATTTTCAAGGTTGTTATGTTGTGTTGTAGTTTTTGTTTTTATATTTAACACACCCAATTGGGTGTTTTCTCTATGCTCTATTTGTGTTTTGTTATCACCATTTCACCACATAAAAAGGTCACATGTTTTATATTCAGCAAGGTGGTGAAATCGGGGGAGTAATAAATATAAGAGTACAAGATTATAAATAATGGGACTTCTAAACTCTCTTTGCTTAATTCTATAGTGTTCCTAGTTCCTTTTTAAATTTAAAAAATCTTAAGTATTATCCCAGGGATAAGGTTACCCAGAGCACAGTGGAGAATATTTCAAATGATTTGGTTATAAATCTGCCATTTATTATCGACGGAAACTATTGAAATTTGGAGTAGTTTTGGCTTAGGTATATTTGAGCTCGAGTTTTAGCTTTGGACACCATGGACCTCCTGGGAACAGCCCCATGAGACACCAAATTTGGAGACATCGTATATAAAAAAATTCGAACAATTACCATTTATTTAATTTTTATTGCATTTTTACGTTCGGTGCATTTACGTAATCTATTAAGAAAGACCTTCAGAAAATATACGTATGTGTTCCATTCCGTACAAAATCTTATTCCAGTTCAAAATGGCACCAAAAAAAAAAAATATCAACACACTTAAACATCCAGAAAGGCCTTTTTAAAACACGTGAAATATTCATATTATTATGAATAGAACTCAATAGGGATTAGTTTTGTGAAAAACAAACTTGTTTATGCTGCAGCTTCCAACCCATTCCAAAAATAACAAATTTTCGAAAACTGTTTTAACTTTGACGGGTTACCAAAATCTTTCTTTCAAAATGTAAAAGGCGATTTATTACTTTAATATACACTGAGGAAAAAAGTGTAATTTTAATTTTTTTTTTATATATATTTTATATATGGAAAAACAAACTTGTTTATGCCGCAGCTTCCAACCCATTCCAAAAATAACAAATTTTCGAAAACTGTTTTAACTTTGATGGGTTACCAAAATCTTTCTTTCAAAATGTAAAAGACGATTTATTACTTTAATATATATACTGAGGAAAAAAGTGTAATTTCAATTTTTTTTAAATTTAAATTTTAATACACGGAAAAAATAAAAAGTGTATAATTATCGAAGTACTTAGGTCAAATACAACTTCAAAAGCATTTTCTGTAAATTAATAAAAAAAATACATGTAGATTTATCAAGTTTTAGGTTTTGTCAACTTGCCTTAGTTTTGAGCTATTCCATTTTCAGGCACTTCAAAATATGTTAAGCTACCTAAGTTTTTTCTTTTGTAACTTTTCTTAAAAAATATTATATTTTAATTAATTAACTTAGCAGAAAACTTTTGAAGTTGTATTTTACCGAAGTACTTCGGCAATAATACACTTTTTATTTTTTGCCTGTATAGACTTAAAAATCATAAAATTTTTCTACTAAATCCACAAAAACTGGATTTTTCACAGTTTTTTGTATGCAAGATTAAAAAGGACGCTGGCCTGAAAACTTATAAAGTACAAAAAGGTCCAGAAAGGAATGCTGCAAATAACACTGAAGCAAAACAGCTTGCTAAAAAATTAAAAAAAGTTTTTTTTTAATGAACTTGCTGCAGCATGGACGACTAATTTAAACTAATTTTTTTGTGCTCTGTGAATTAAATTTCTACGAAATAACCATTGATTTAAAATGTTTGCCATTTCTTAAAAATTATTTTTTTATGCAATTATCAAACTGAGTTTTCTCTATTCAAATAGATATCATCTTTATTGCAAATAATGAAGTAAATTTCATTATGGGAAAGTATTTCTTTTACAAAATTCCTTTAATTTTTTACGAATTCCAAGGTACACCCAAGTTCGTAATTTGGAACACTTTTTCGCTTTTCTAAAATATCATAATTTCTCAAAATGCATAAAAATTATTAAAGTTTTTATTGTTTGCAATCTATACCCAGCAAAAACAGATATTACCAAGTAATTAAGCGAGTAAGTAGCACACACAAAGGGTTTCACTATTTACCAGGCTATTTACTCGCAACATTACTTTTGTTCGCGATGTCCAAAAATGCATGGGTGGTCATTACCCTCTCGCTTACAAAAAGTGCGAATAACGAGTTACCCATAGTGAAAGAATAAGTAGTTACTCACAAAGATAGAATAAGTGGTTACTCGATAGTTAGGAAATAAGCGGTTACCCTACATTGTGAAATAATTGGTCATATTGGAAAAATAACTTTTTACCTCGGAGAATTTTCTATTCAGTTGGAAAAAAGTTCGAAACAATTTAATAAATAAAATATTAATATAAAAAAACTAAATCAATACTTATTTAATCAATTACCAGTAAGTGATTACTTTGCAAGAATATATAAGTGCTTTTATAACTTATTATCAATGCAAAAAGTAATGACCTATAATTACCTGGTAATCCAGGTATAAACATGGTAATAACCATGTTTGCTGGGTAATAATACCAACACTAGTATTTCTGCATTTAAAGATTTTTCGCATCTATCTTATTCTTAGAGATATTGACACCGAATTTTCAAATGGACTAAAGTACACTAAATGTTTGCCAAACTTTGTGAATTTTTATACAAAATGATTTATAATATATAGTGCATTATTCGAATGTTATAATTGATCAAATTTTTGTTGTGCTTTTTTATAAATATAACAGTTATTACGCTTAAGTCTGCTCTTAAATGGAAAAAAATTAGAAAACTATCCATGAAATTGGAACCGGAATGGTGGAAGAAATAACTCGGTTTTCGATGATGATACTTGTGTTTTTGTCAACTTTTTCCTTAATAATTTCGGAAGCAGTTAGGGCATGATAATATGCATTTTATGCATATGAAATTTTTTAAGATAACACTATGAAACAAATTTGATGTTACACGAAAGTGCTGAATTATTGTAGTAAAACTCCGATAGCGTCTGGTACTGTATGTAAACCGTTAATTTTATATACATTCTTCTTAAATAGATGTACGCTAAAACTATACTAGTGTAGAAGACAAATACTGACTTTCGACCAACTGCCATTTTGTGCTTACATATTACGATACAATATTATATTTATAACCCGAAACCTGTGTCATTCATATCCAAATAAAATTTAATACAGAGTTAGTTTTAAATTTTATATGCTATTGTGTTATTTGATACTAAATTCGAATTTAGTTCTTAGGGCCTCAAAATGGAGACCTCGTTAGCTCTCTGTTTTCCAAATTTAGTGCCCTATCTCTTTTACACTTTTCGTTACTTTTAAGAGAAGCACATCTAAAAATTTATTCTTATAATTTTAAAAATGTTTAACACATGCTAACTTTTTTCAAAATAGCAAAAGTTTAATGCTTAACCACAATTATGAGTTTCAAATTCATGTAGAGATATTTTTGGTTAACTCATATTCTCCTGAATTAAGAAATCGTTCGAATTTTCCACCGAAAATTGGTATGGTCAAACACCATGTAAGGTTTTTCTGTATTTTCAGTATTGCACCACGCCCTCTAGCGAAGATATTTGCTACCAAATTCGGATTGTCAACCCTCAGAAATTCTATAGTTTATCCAGATTTTTTTCAAAATTTATTTATTTTGAATTTGTTCTCTTAATTATAATCTACTTAATTAATGAAAAGTCTTTAAAAAATATATACGCAATTTTCAGGATTTTTTTTTAAATTTTTGTTTTGTGATTTTTTAAGCTTTTTAGAAAAAATCCGGCGTTAAGACCTTGGAATCAATAAGTGGCATCCCTGTGATAATAAACTGAAATTTTTTTTGTGGTTATAATTTGTCGTTATAACCAGACTTTTATACAATTTTATGCTTTTTATTGCGCTGTAATATCGAATGCCGTTTTCAAAATATCGGGTCTGCGTCGTCATATGAGGACGCTATAATAATAATTCTTAACTTTTGCCTCTGGTTATTTACTAGATAATAAATCCACCCTAAATAATTTTATTTTATATAACTAAGTACTCATTTTGCCATACATAGTTTTTGACTGCCGAAGTATGATTGTAGCATTTAAAACATGACTTTAAATACATGAACTTTCATACTGATTATTAAAAAGACTTAAATATAACTAAAAAAAAATTAAATATCTGTTTGTATCCTAGTTACTATAATTGATTAACTATACAATCGAATTACACAATATAATTGAAAACCCGATGTTTGGTGCTCAGGTCGACACCAAAACAACAAAAACCAACAACGAATTGTAATTTTAATCACATTCTATTCTCCTTAGTTGAGGACCCTTTCCTTTTCCGTAATAAAAAAGCCCTTAAGATAATTAACATATTGATAAATTGTAACTGTATTTAACTTTCTTTCTTTATCATTACGATATGATTTTCTAAAATTTTCTAGGACCTTTGGTTGTTTTTTAAATTAAATGTTTTTTTTTTGTGTTTTTTATAACCCTATGGCAGTTTAAATAACAACCACAATATTACCAATTTTATATATATTTTTTATGTACTTTGACATACCTTAATACCCAAGAACAAGATTTGGTGCTGATGTTGATTCTTTAGAAATTTAATAGGGTAGTAGGTTTTTGAAATAAGAAGGATATCATGTTAGCATCTTTGATTGTTTAAAATTGTCTTATTTGTTTTTTTAACATCGTTCTGTTTTTTGTTTGGTATTTCTTATTTATTTGGAATAAATACAAGTAAAAATGTATGTGTGTATACAGTACGAACGATCTGTAGATATCCTACTTTGTATATTTGAATATATCCAACATTATTTTATAATACCTTAGGCTATTTTTATATACATGTTCGCTAGTTCTTGAACGAAGAAGAACAGATAACCTTAAATGGAGTTTCTTATTCAAAGTTCCTAATTTTTCGGATGACCACATCCAAAGGAAAAACATGGTTGAGATGGCTGCAGTCGAAGAACACCATATATTTTTAAGATTATTATTGCGAAAATTATATTATGAAATACCTTCTTGTTATCATAATATGATACCCAAATTATCACATTATGACTCCGGAATGATCCAAATAATATTATAGTCTATATACTATAAGCAGCAGAATTAAAAATTTTACATTTAGATTTCTGACCAACAATAAAAGTTTTTTTATGACTTCTATTTTTTCGATAAAAAATAAAAGTTATTTTTTGACTTTTAATTTTTTGAGTAAAAAAAAAAGTTAATTTCTCAATTTTATTTTTTGGAGCAAATATAAATATTGTTTGTTTTACCAATTACTTTAATTTTTGCATTAAAAATTACAAAAACTGTTCTTTTGGACTTTCTACACTGCCATATTGTGGTAACTCTATTCCAAATTCTAATAAGATATTGTCATATTAGATTTTATTTGTTGTTTTAAAAGAGTTGACAATTTGCATTATAGGTAATACAATTGTTTCATGGACATTACCCCAATAGTAAGTTGTTTGCAATAAGAAAATGATGATTGGAACACACAAACCGAGACATTACATAATGTACAAAAATTCAACGGGACGAGAATTTTGTACTTTTTTTTGAAGCAACAAGTAATATCTAATATGAAAATATCGTATTAGAATTTGGACTTGTGGTAGAAAAATATTCTTACTAAATACAGGGTGCGGCTGAAGTAACTTTATGATTTGTTTTTTAAATAAATATTGAATGAAGTGAAAAAAACAGAAGGAATAGAAAAATAATCTTAGTTCTTTGCGCAATTGTATAGGGTATTAGCAATCTACAAAGCTACAATTTTTTTACATCATATAGTTATTTTAGCCGCACCCTTTATATGCTATTTTTTGTACTTTAATTTTTTCAAACAAAAATAAAAGTTATTTCTTGACTTGGATTTTTTTGAGCAAGAGCAAATTTTATTTCTTTTTAATTAATTCCAATGAAAAATGTCCATGAATTTATAGGAATTTCTCATATTATAATGTGATTGATATGAAGTTGTTAAAATTTTAAAATCTTTATGTCTTTTTTTTTTGTCAAAAAAAAATAACATTAATTTTTGCTCGAAAAATAAAACCCATAAAATAACTTTTTATACCCTACACCACTACGTGGAGTGGGTATTATAAGTTTGTGCTGATGTTTGTAACACCAAAAAATAATGGTCATAGACCCACCTTATAGTATACCGATCGGCTCAGAATTTTATTTTTGCCTTAAAAGTCGAATAATGGCCGTTTTTTTTAATCACTGGATTTATTTTCGGATTTATTTTATTTTGTTAAAAAATCCAAATTTTGTTTTTTAATTTCCAAAATTTATAATTTTTATCAAAATCTAATACTTATTCGCCAATATAATGTGCAAGAAAATCATTAAATTTTTTAAAAATATGAACACAGGAATTGAAATAAGCTAAATCCAAAATGGATTTAAAAAATAAATAAATCCGTTTTGGATTTAGCTTAATTTCATTCCAGAAATTGCATTTTCGCAAAATTAAAATTTTTTTTCACATTATATTAGGGAATATGTGTTAGATTTGGACAAAAATATAGAATTTTGAAAATTAAAAAACAAAATGTGGATTTTTTAACAAAATAAAATATATCCAAGTAACTTTTATTTTTGCTCAAAAAATAATTTTTTTTTAATCTGAATTTTATGACAAAAGTCATAGCCGTTAATGATTTTTAACTGTGACAATATTTTCCTAAAAAGCATAGTATTTTCCTAGATTTTCCTTGTAATATGAAATAGATAAGTAAAAATATTTGGATTTACTCTCCATCCGTTTTTCACTTTAAAAGTTAGCATACGAAAACTAAAATCTACAATATAACCTATTTATTTATTTAGTTAAGTCTATGGATAAAAATCCTTACAGACTATAATATTAAAAAGAAAAACATGAGTAACAAATACAAATTATAGCCTACGTATTTAAGAACAAAATTATATTACGTTTAATGACATTTACATTTGAAAAAAAATCTATCAATTCATTCATTTCGTTGTAGTGTTTACATATTCTTCGAAAGGGATCAGCATTAGCGTAGGTTGATTGAAAGACTTGTAAATATAACGGGATATAAGAGCGAGTAGATCTTTGAGGAACATGGAGTTGAACATTACTAAGCAGGAAATCAGAAGAAATGTCACCATTAAGCAAGTTTATCATAAATGAAACATTTAGCATTTTCCTTCGGCTTACTAAAGTAGGCAATTTAATTCTATCAAGCCTAATGGTATACGATGGAAGATCAGCAGATGGGTTCCATGTTGAGTTTCCTAAACAGAACAAGAGGAATTGTTTCTGGACCGATTCAATACGATTTCTGATAACAGTACTTTCAGGGTCCCAGAGTATAGAACCATACTCCATAATTGGTCTTACCAGAGATGTATATAATTGCTTTGTAACCCCTGGGTCTGTAAATTCTTTTGCCCATCGCTTTATAAAAGCAAGAACACCACGGGCTTTATTTACCATCATCGTGATATGTTGTTTAAAATTTAATTTTGGATCAAGTAAAATACCAAGATCCAAAAACTCATTAACTAATTCCAGCTGGTAGTCTCCCAAAGTGTATAGACCAATAGAATTCCAATTTCTGGAAAATCGCATGTGTTTGCATTTCTTAAGGTTAAGATCCATAAGATTAATATTACACCAATTATAAAAATTATCCAAGTCATGTTGCAAATAGATTTGATCTGAAGAGACAGTATAGCTAAGAAATATTTTTACATCATCCGCATACAATAACATATTACATCGTTCCATTACACATGGAAAGTCATTTATAAAAAGCGAAAATAAAATTGGACCAAGACGACTACCTTGTGGCACTCCAGAGTTTACAATAATGCTCCTTGAAGTGGCATTATTAAAACGTACACTCTGTATTCTACTAATAAGATATGATTCTATCCAGTTCAAACTGTTTTGAGTGAAACCCATTAAATAAAGCTTTTTAAGAAGGAGATTATGATTGACTATATCAAAGGCTTTGCTGAAGTCAGTATAAATTACATCAGTTACTTGGCCACTATTATATCCGCGGTTAACAAGAGTAGTTAGTTGCAAAAGATTTGTCATCGCTGAACAGCCTTTCCTAAAGCCGTGCTGGAAAGATGATAATAAAGAAGATGATTGATGGCAGAGAAAATCTGTTATACATTTCTCAAAGAGTTTAGGGATTGCACTTAACTTTGCGATGCCTCTATAATTCATAACGTTTGATTTGTTACCCGATTTAAATAATGGAATAATGTATGAACGCTTCCAAAATTGGGGAAAGTAGCCACATTTTATTGATGTATTAACCATTATTGTTTAAGGAGTGGAAAAGGCTTGAGCACAATTAGTTAAAACACAACTAGGAATACCGTCAGGTCCGCTGTAGTGTGATGATTTAAGATTCTTCAAACAGGTTACTATCTGGGAAGTGTTGATGAAAGGAAATGATATAGGCTGATGTTCTACAACTGGAAAAGGATATCTGTTGGATTCATTGTACTGAGCATCGGAATAAGTGGTAGCAAAAAAATCAGCAAACATATTACTTATGACCAAATCGTCGGAAGATTCATGACTTAAGTATTTAATAATATTTGGATATCCAGTAGATTTTCTTTTAGAATTAACGAATTTATAGAATGATTTTGGATCTCGTTTAAAATTAAATTTAAGATTATTTAAGTAATTACTGTACAGCTTCATGTTAAGTAAATTATATTCAGCGCGGGAAATGGAGTATCTACTATGATCTGAAGTTAACCCAGTTTTTTTGTATTTTTTTATTTTTTATATTTTTGAGTCTCGACAATTGTTTTGAGCTCCACGGCGGACCAGATTGCTTACATGCAGTGAATTTTGGAATACATTCATCAAAATAATCTAGAATAGTTTTATAAAATACATCGATCATTGCATCAATAGAAGACGAAGTACCATTTGAAATGGATAACTTGTCAAGCCAATTTGTATTATTCAGGAGAAAATTTAAGTCATCATAATTTGCTCTTTTGAAGCAGAAAGCTTTTACAGAATTAATCTTTGATTTTCCTAGAGAGAACACCATAAAGACAATCTGATGAAAGTGTTTGGTTACACTTGAAAATGCATTAATTGTCAACCATTGGTTCTAGGGAAGTTTTTTTCATAAGTTTATTATCTATTTGTTTTAAAATAAATTGTAAATTCTATTAGCAATTTGTCATTTCTGATCTTAAAACTGAACATATTTGATCTTAACACTCATTGTAAAAATTTTCTACTTCATAAAATGGCCCATATCTTGAAAACTAAGCGAAAATTGGAAGAAAATCCGCCATATTTGTTTGCACAAAACATATTAAATTTATGAAAGGTTTTTGGCAATTTTGGAAAAGCCAAAATCGTCATAACTTCCGATCTATTCAACAGTACCAAAATGTTTATTCCTGGTATACACATAACCATACCTTATTGAAAGATATAAATTAAGCATTAATTTCAACAGGCATTAAACTAGAATTTTATAAACGCTTTCTTTGGGGATATATCGTGTCAAACACATAAATAGATTGAATTTCGCTGTAAAAAAATTTTGTAGGAAAATGTTTATGGAAATATGGGCTCGCATGATAGGCTTAAGTGAAATTAAAATTCAGTATTTTAATTAAGATCCTTTATAGAGAATCGAACCAATATTAGTTCAGCTAATTGACTATTAGCCCGACCCAAATTCAGTTCCTTTCAATGTTCTTTCATAAAAACTCATTAAGTGTAACGGTGATACATATAGCATACTGTTGACGGATTTAATTTGTCTCATATTTAATGATAAGTTTAACATATATCAGAGTTTATTGAAGAAAATACCATTACAAAACAAGTCTTACTAAAATCAAAACATATTTAAACACTCTACTCGAACACTAATGGTTAGATAAAATTCAAAACAATGTAACTACCATTTTAATTTTTTTTACAGCAGAAGCAAAAAATGTTGGTAGATATTTTAGCGTATTCAATTATAAAAATGAGAGTTTTGATAATAGATCAATAAAATTTTGTTGAGCATTGCAATCCGATGCAGTTCTTTAAACACACTTAAACTCATTTTAAAATTGTTAGAGCAAATGAAGGGGTATTATTTTAAACCGTTATTAGTTTAGCAAAATGATTCTAATCAAAGATGATAAAATTATTGTTTTAGCTTTTTCTTTGCTTTTTTTTTTACTCGTATTTGCTTCCTTGGGATTGTGCGTTTTTTAGCCTTAAATAGTTTTTTTTCCTAAAATCATTGAGTTTTAAATTGTTTTTTTTAAGATTTTTGCCAAAAATGCCTTTTTTGTTACTCACAAATTTTTTTTTCTCTTAACTTTGAACTTTTTTTTTAATTGTTGTTTTTCCAAGCTATTTTAATTTTGCTTTTTTTGTTTTACTTCTTTAAAATTTCCTTTAAACACATCAGATTTTGCTTTTCTTTTTTTATTCTCTGTTCATAATCAACAATCCAATTGCCTCTTGAAAATTTTGTGATTTAGCTTGTTTTGCATTTCATTTGGCAATATACAGTCCAAACCAAATAGCACCAACACAGAAACAAACAAAACAAATACACATAAGAATTTCAAACTTATACATACAAATAAACCAACTCTTCAAGGCATAAGAACTTAATTTTATCAATCAAAAGAAATCGATATTTTTTTCAGCGCTACCATACATACATTAAGTTTGTTGTTTATTTAAATGTTGTTGTTATTATTATGTATGTATGTATATATGTATGTATGTATATATGTATGTATGTATATATGTATGTATTTGTACTCAGGTCCGTATAGTTTAATGCTAACATTATTTCGAATTTTTGTTATTTGTAGGCTACAATTACAACGATAATTATAGCACTTTTGAAAAAGACCCAACTTTGACTCAGACACTAGAATTTGTAGCAAAGTCAAATAGCGGATTTCTTCTAATAATTATTAGATATTAGGGATGCCGAACGGGACTGGTTTTTACAAATCCCGGGATTCGGGATTTTGAAAATTTAAATCGCGGGATTCCGGAATTTTTCGGGATCCAGGGATTTATCGGGATCCCGGGATTTTTCGGGATTTCGGGATTTTTCGGGGATTCGGGATTTCCTTTATTCGTCATATTTTTAATTTTAAAAATAAATAGCTGAAATAAATCCTACAAATTAAAATAATTCTTATAAATCCACTTATTATTTCTTGTAGTATGAAGAAATAAATAAATTAAGCCGGATTCACAATGCTGGAGTACTCCACGCTGCAGAGTGCGAGTGTGTAAAATAGAGATAGCATGATACAAAAAATATGTAAGTCCAAAAAAGAAAGGAACAAAATCCACTCAGAGTGAAGTACTATATGATTGTGAATCTGGATTTAAACAGCTACACTCATAGAAATAAGTATGTAAAAATAGCAGAACAGCTACTAAAAATTAGCAAAAAAAAAAAGGTTCCGCGATTAAAACTACTGAAATCAGTAGAACTTGTATGCTAAATAACTGTTAAATTTCCGAAATATAAGAAATAATATACTTATCAGTTAAATTTAAGCAAATTGCAAATTACGATTTACCTCTGAAGAAACTTTTTAACAAAACGTAGCTAAAACACTGCTTTATCTACAAATTTTTAGTTATATTTGGCTAAAATTAATTTAATGCACTACTACTCTTCTGAAATCAACAGAAATATTTAGCGACCCGAGTAAAAAAGTTTTGATATAATCATATATTATTTTATGTAATTACATATAGTAACTTATAGTTAGATATGGCCACATATGCTTTTAAATTGAAGCATATAGACTTTTATATAGTCCTATATTAAATATTTTTTCCTCAAAGGTTTTAATATTGAGACATATGTGATTTTATATTATTACATACTGGCCTACATATAAGTGTATGTGCTATATATAAGTACATAAAGTAACATATTACAGATATAATTACATATACGTTTATATATAATTTAGTATGACACTATACATAATAATATAAAACTATATATGGAGCCATTTAACAAATATTATATAATAGGTGTTATATATGGTTATATATTGACGCATAAGAACCCATATATAACTTAGTATGGTTTCATATCTACAATATTTCATGATTTCTTTTATATATAACGATATAACGTTGTTTATAAAATCATTTTTAATTATATATCATCCCACATTAGCAATTTTTTCAAAGTGATTTTATATAAAAATATATGTATAAGGTCCTTTTAAAATCGTATTGTATTAAATGTGGTTCCATATAAAAAAATGATTTTGAACTAGTTTTAGATTTAGTAATTACTAGGGATTGGCGCATGACACGATCGTGAGTGAAGTTATTCACAAGTGATCGTGAGTAATAATTACTATACCAAAGTAATTCGCCCGTGAGCGTGAGAATATATAATTCGTACGTGAGCGTGAGTAAGAATATATAACCCGTGCATGATTCGTGTGTGAGTTTATTTTTTGCATCATATGTTTTTAGTAATTTTTACTGTTTTGCGTGAGAATTTTCTGATTGTGAGTAAATTTTTAATATACTCATGTCTGCGTGAGTAAGACACGAAATACTCGTGCGTGAGTAATTTGTTTTTGTTTAGGAGCGTGAGTCAAAATGGATAACGCCCCCATAAAATTAACAATACTGAAGCTTTAATATGGAATTCTCTATACTATAACGCACACTTGATTGATCTCTTATATCTTGGTTGTATATCACAATCCTATTAAGTTAAAAATTTCAGTGTTGTTAACCTTATTTTAAAATTACTAAAAACAACGAAAAATTTGTTCATGTTTAATGCACTGTCATGGTAAATCTGGATAAAAGTAATGGAAGATTTATCGAAATTATAGGATATCCAGTAGACCTGGGGTTAATCATTACATTTTGTAAATAATTACACATTCATTTACACAATTACATGTAATTGTAATTGAAAAAAACTCAATTACAATTACAAATTATTTGTAATTGTAATTCAAAAAAGAACAATTACAAGTAATTTGTAATTTGAAAAATGTCAATTACATTTTTTGGGAAAATAAATAATGACAAAAAGCACAAGTTAGGGGTAAGCCCAACATGACGTATTCTTTTTATACGCATCCATCCATGCCTATGCAACCTATCCCAGTCAGATTTTTCTACAAAATTTTAACAAAAAACACTTTTTAATTCTAAATGTAATTGAAATCACTTTCAATTACAATTACTAGTAATTTGTAATCGAAAATTTTCAATTACAATTACTTGTAATTTCAATTACAAATTACAAGTAATTGTAATTGAAATCCCTCAGGTCTGATCTCCAGATATTGTATATCTTTTTTATTTAAAAATATAATTTTGTATATTGTTAGATATGGTCATATATATTATGGTAAAAATATAGGGTTAATATTTAGGTATAATTGTATCAAACTATGTCCACTTTTATAACATTTTATATAATTTTATACAAAAAGATATAATTTTATGAAATTGGATGAGGACAAAATTCGGATACAATTGTATCATATTGTATCGAATTGTATCAAATTGTACCAAATTGTATACAATTGTATACAATTCGATACAATATGATACAATAAGACGTTCTCATTTTTCGGATATAATTATATCTAATTACATAGAAGATTATATATAATTAAATATAACTTTATATGGCTCCATATCATTTTTTTTTACTTGGGGACTATTAGTTTTTTTAAATCAACTTATAAAAAATATTAAGCACATACCACATACCATAATTTAACAAAAAGTTGCTGTTTTTAGTCGGCAAAATTATTTTCCATGAAGTTATGATTTTATAAAATCATCTAAAATAAATAAAAACATGTCCGTTGAAATTTTTAATTATTAAGGTTTTTATTCAGATTTATTTTATCTGTACCTAATCTATTATTAATGAATACCCAAGTAAAAAAAAATGATATGGAGCCATATGAAGTTATATTTAATTATATATAATCTTTTATGTAATTAGATATAATTATATCCGAAAAATGAGAACGTCTTATTGTATCATATTGTATCGAATTGTATACAATTGTATACAATTTGGTACAATTTGATACAATTTTATGCAATTCGATACAATTGTATCCGAATTTTGTCCTCATCCAATTACATCAAATTATATCTTTTTGTATAAAATTATATAAAATGTTATAAAAGTGGACATAGTTTGATACAATTATATCTAAATATTAACCTTATACTTTTTATCATATTATATAGGACCATATCTAACAATATATGTACATACAAAAATTATTTTTTTAAATAAAAAAAAATTATCAATTACTTGTAATTGTAATTGTTCTTTTTTGAATTGCAATTACAAATAATATGTAATTATAGATGAGTTTTTTTTCAATTACAATTACATGTAATTGTGTAATTGCATGTGTAATTAATACAAAATGTAATGATTAACCCCAGGCCTGCTGTAGATCTTATAATTTCGATAAATCTTCCATTACTTTTATCCAGATGTATCATGACAGTGCAATAAACATGAAAAAAAATTTCTTTTAATTTAGTAATTGTAAAATAAAGTTAACAACACTGAAATTTTAAAGTTAATAGGATTATGATATACAACCAAGATATAAGAAATCAGTCAAGTGTACGTTATAGTATAGAGAATTTCGTATTAAAGATTCAGTGTTGTTAATGTTATGGATGCGGTGCGTAAGCCATTTTTGACTCATGCTCAAAAAAAAAACCAAACTACTCACGCACGAGCATTTCGTTTCTTCCTCAGCACACATGAGTATATTAAAAACTTACAATCAGAAAATTCTCACGCAAAACAGTAAAAATTACTAAAAACATATGATGCAAAAAATAAACTCACACACGAATCATGCACGGGTTATTCTTACTCACGCTCACGCACGAATCACTTAAGTATAGTAATTATTACTCACGATCACGTGTGAATAACGTGACTCACGAACATTTCGTGTCACGCGCCAATCCCTAGTAATTACTAAATCTAAAACTAGTTCAAAATCATTGATAACATGGAACCAAATATAATACAATACGGTTTTATATGGACCTTATATATTTTTATATAAAATCACTTTGACAAAATTGCCTATGTGGGATGATATATAATTATAGATGATTTTATAAAGAACGTTATAAGTTATATATGGGTTCATATTCGTCAATATATAATCATAACTAACACAAATTATAAAATATTTCTTATATGGATCCACATAGTTTTATATTATTATGTATAGTGTCATACTAAATTATATATAAACACACATGTAATTATATCTTTTATATGTTACTTTATGTACTTATATATAGCACATAGATATATATTTAGGCCAATATGTAATAATATAAAATCACATATGTCTCCATATTAAAACCTTTGAGGAAAAAATATCTAACATATGACTATATAAAAGTATATCTGCTTGAATTTAAAAGCATATGTGGCCATATGTAACTATAAGTTACTATATGCAATTACATAAAATAATATATGATTATATCAAAACTTTTTTACTCGGGTAGGAAAAATTAGTTCTTTAATAACATTTAATAAGATATTAGATTTATGTGATTTAGGGCGAATATAACAATAAAAACAAATAAAAAAGATATAAAATATGCAAAATGATGAAATCGGAAATCCCGGGATTTTTTCAAGACCAATCCCGGGATTTCGGGATTTCTAAATCGGTATTCCTATTAGATATACACACCCAGAAAACAGATTGGGTACTGACAACTGCGTTTGTAGCATTTAGAATGGTTAGGTTGTGGTAACCGAGTTGTGACAACAGAAAACAAATTACGACGGGACTAATTTGACTATGTCAACGGAAATTCAGTTGTATCAAGAATAACTCGGAAGTCGTAAGAGAAAAATTCATTAGAACAATTCAATTGAACAATTTTTGTTGTCTGTACCGAATATGTTTTCCGGGTTCAAGCAGAGAATCTTGATACTGGCAATTTTAAATATCGGGAAATTTTTAGAAAAAAATTTTTTTTGCTCTTTTAATAAACTTAACATACTTAACCTTCTTGTATTTAGTGATGGACATTTTTTTCAAAAGCAGTCCTAATAATGCGGAAACCTGTAGAATTGTAATATCAATAAAACCGCCTGGTTGTGCTACCGCCATGGCGCGCCAGTTTGATGCAAAACATTTTAAAAATCAACGATATCTCAAAATAAAAAAATTTTACTTTTCAAATAATTATGTATATTTAAACAAATTTTATAAATTTTAAAAAAAATTAATATTTTTGTATGTATTTTTCTATCGGCTTTAGCCAAAAATTGGCTTAGCCGATTATTGTCGGCGGCTGAATCGACTTGGCAAATGTTTCAGCTGGCGGCGGCTGGCCGGCTAAAGTCGGCTGGCTTGTATCTTTGGTTGTGACTGCATTCCCCTTTTATTTGTATTTTTAAATCATAAGAAATTATATTTATTTAAATTTTCGTTTGAAAACATCAAAAAATTAAGACCTCACAACGACACAGCTTCGAGTAGTAAAATTTAAATTTTTTGAATATCGTTTTTATTTTTTATGAAATGTTGTGGTTTTTAGTCTAAAAATTATCTTGTGACAGTCACAACTAGACTCAAAAAGTAATAGGCACCTTAGTTTCTAATATGTTCAGGTATAAGAAGAAGAATTAAAGCCTAAGGTTTTACAACTTATAATTCCGCGTCAGTGCTAGTTATTTTTGGTAGACGAAGTCGTTTTTTTTTTATTACTGAAGCTTGTGCACGACTATTTATTTAATCACAAAACTAATGTGATATTGCAAGATATTTATTTTTTATTTTCTAATTACTACCAAGTATATGGTTAAGGGCCTGTTTGTCTATTACGAAAATATTCTAAACGAAAGAAATTGACAATCACTTTCGTCAAAAATATATGGGAAACAAAAACAAATTTTCGTTACTTTACTTTCGTTTAGAGTATTTTCGTAATACATAAACTAGGGCTAAGCTTTGTTATTTGCAAGCTGTTGTTAAATTATTAACAGATTATCAGAATGTAAATAACTGCTTATTTTTTATTTTGTTGTTTGTAATACAGCGGTTGAGTAGATGCACAAAACGTGTGCATTTTTCATAGAATATATAGCAAATGTATTATATAAGTTATCTTCACTGTTTATATTTTGAGGTACAAAAAATATGTTATTTTTGTATTATTTTTCCGTCAACGTTCGATTGAATATAAAAGATTTTGTTCTTGATGATAATATTGATGAGGATGTCGACGTTGACGAATACAACGACAAAAAGGAGCGTTACTACAACCGCCAATAATAAAAACAACAAAAACGACTTTAGCTAAATTGCAACTGATTGTTAAATGAGAAGGCAAAACGATAATAGAATCAGTCATATTTGGGGTGGGAAAATGGAAATACCAAAACAGCGACATATTTGTTGTTGGGGCGACATATTTGTTATGCTTCTGTTATATGGAGGGTTAATTATAAGAAGTACCAATATCAACAAAGAAAAAAATAATTGATTATCAACAGTATCACAAGAGTTTTGCTGCTATCTGCAGAGCAAGCTGATTACTAAGCACTTAATCTGAGAGATCAGGGAGCACTGCATAATTTTGGAAGCGTTTTTTATGCTTTTGATATTTTACTGAAAAATATATATTTAATAAAGTATTAAAAAATCAAAATCTAAACTCAAAGACAGAAAAACAAATTATTTTCCCTTTCGAAAAATTAAACAATTAAAAAAATTAAAGGATATTCTAGAAACATCCTAATTTTGAAGCAAAACAGAAGAAAACTTTTTCAGCGGAATAAGTAGTCGAAGAGCGCTAATATATAGTAACGGATGTCAGTGTTATAGTTTTCTGCACACCATTACCATAAAAAACTGGGTTGGAGTGAGATATTAAAACACAAATTTTTTACGAAAAACTGAAAAATAAAAATTTTTTTTGACACTACTATATTCACAAACATCATTAGTGTTATGCATAAAGTTTCGAAACAGTTTATAAGCTAATTTAGCAAAAATAGTATGCATAATTCATTATATAACGACAAATTTAACAATCTGTTAAAGTAAGGTAAAGCCTAAAATAAGCATTTCATAAATTTTGGAAAATTAATGCCTACATATGTTTAAACCACAAATATTGGAATCTTTATCAATTTAAAGACCTTTTCAAGGTTCATGCACCCAAGAATATGTTAAGCCCATCATCTGATATCCAACAAATTAAAAAAATCTAGAACAATTGCACCATTTAAGTCTTTTTTCATTAAATTTTCTCAAATTGGTGTACAAATAAAACACAAAATAAATTATTTAAAATAGTGATGTTGATTTAATCAAAATAAAATCGTCATTGGAATACATTCAATATTCGTACTATTAAAGTAACCTTAAAATAATATTTTTCCATTATTACTTCATAGTTATGCATAAACATTATTTTTTATCATGTTTAAGTTCATTATAAATTACTTGTATTGGTAAAATTTCAGAATAACATTATTTACCTATGATTAACAAGTCAATCGTTCACTAACTTTGTGAATCACTAACGATTTATTTGGAGGGGAGACACATTATATTACACTATATAAATGAAAAACTAACAATCTGCTATTTTACGATTATGCATGATATTTTTAATAAACGTTTAATAAGGAAAATGAATACTTTAGCAATTATATTCCTTAACGCAAAATTAAAAAATGTTTATGTATTAGAGCCCAATGTTTTTCATCAGGTTTTTGGGAGGAGAAAAGACTTGTTTTATTCCGGAAATTGAAGGTCATTTTTGGAAGTTGTAAGTTATATATTTCCTTCATAAATTAAATTTGTTAATGCAAATACCCAGTCAGAAAGCAAACAAATTGAAAAGCGATAGAGATGGGCTTTTACCCGTGGTACAAATTTTGGCAGAAAGTGCTTTCCTAATCCCAGAATTATAACATCATTGGACAAAAAAATTGGCTGTTCAAAAAGCGTCAGAAAAGTACTGGAAAAACAAAATTTTCAACGTTGGCAAAACACCAGTCAACCAATAAATAATTGGACTGGAAATAGATTTTATAAAATAAAATTTAAAAAAAGTTCATATTGTATTTTTCTTTTTCTTACGTGATTTGAACCCAGGCTGGCAGATAAGCACTCACTAGCTAAGGAGACATAATGCTTGGTAGCTAAAATCATAAATTTGTGACAAAAATGGATAACTGCTTGTACTGGTTAGGCAAAATTTTAGAACTGATACGAAGTTTGGTGGAACTTATATGCCAACGTTGAAATAACAAAACCAAAGTTAGTTTTACAGGAAATTTTCCACAAACGAGAAAATAAATTTTATGAAACAAAGTTGTATTTAAATTAAAAAAATCAAAAAGTTCTGCCTGCAACTGGGTTTAAACTCATAAGCAGAACTTTCTGACTAGAAACCTTTTTTAATAAAGCGTTACCAATTCTATAAACAACTTAATTTTTGTAAAACAGATGCTGCTAAAATGGTTTTTGCAAACTATGTCAAAGCGTCCCAAATAAGTGTTCTGCCAGTAATTAATTTTTAACACCACGGTTAAAATGGCAATTTCTGACTGGGTAGTATTAACTTAAAAGCTCTTCCAAAAAATTTCCAAACGATTTTAGTGGTTTTTGGAATGTGCGTGTTTGGTACTGAAGTAAGCTAACTTTTTGTTTTATATGAATAAAACTAAATTGTTTTTCTAATAAAATCAAAATTTTAAACTTTTTTTAATTGGGAGCGATTGGGGCAAGATCAAACATGCAATTCGTCGATTCGACGAAGAAAGCACTTTGACGTATAAAAATAAGAATAGGGTTAAAAAAACAAACGAGACTGCGCGTGTGCACACTTCAGCAGGTTGGCAACGACTCGAGCTATACGAAAAATTAACTCACAGCAATGAATAATAAACAAATTAAATGAGAAAGAATAACACGTTCGTCGATACGACGAAGAAAGTGCGTCTAGGGTTAAAAGAAATCTTAGATTTTATAAACAGTTTATGGTGATATATCATATTGGTGTATAACGCATATCAAATATTCAGAGTGGTGTCTCCATGGGATAAAAAAAATATTGTTACAAAATTAGATTAGTCTAGTATAGAAAACTGTGGAAATTTCTGGAAGAAAATATCCCGAGAAACGGGATACTAAACACGATCAATCTATATCAGTAACAATACATTTAAGTACACACTTAAAAATTTTTTTTAATGATTTAAATTTTAATATACTGTAGGTAAGTATAAATGAGCAAAATTGTTTATTTTTGTTAATTTTAAAATTAAGAAAATGTATTTAGTATTAAAAATCGTCAAATCTGGCATCAACGCATGCAAGAGAATATTTTGTAAAATATTCATTGCAGCGCTTTAGTATCCACCACAGCCTATAATGTAAAATGCCATAAATAATGTTAAGTGATATAATCAGGCGGTTTTCATCGCCTTTTTCGAACATTGACAATTTGTATCGAAAATGTTAGCATTTGCAGACGTGTGTAATTCTTATGGCTGAATTTTCGATACAAATTAAGAAGAGAGTGATTTAACAGAGGTAGGGAGAGTTGGATAGTCTTTTAATTATATAGTCCTTGATATAATCATAGACACTGGAAGTCCAGTATGTTCCACAACCACGACCATTAGACCATACAAGGCCGAACTTTACTAAGAAGAAGGAAGTTCCGCGTTTACATTTGTGAAGTAAAGTTGTTCTTTAACATTTGTTTATATTGTTTTATTTGAAGTAATACAGTGTTGAATAAATAAGTATATAAGCTAAATCAACGTAAAGAGAGGGTATTACTTTTATTTACAAAGAGCACCAAACCGGTTTATCTAAAGGAAATAAACAAACATTTTTATAATGTAAAATGTAACAATTGGTGTCAGCAATGGAATATTATTTTGCTTGCAATAGAAAAAAAGCGGTTTATTTAAAGGAAATAAAGCAATGTTTAAAAACGTAAAAATATTATTACCGTATTAGAAATGCAAAAATTTCAGTTTTGTTAAATACAGAGAATTTTAAAATTTGATAAAATATCATAGCCAAAACGTGATAATGGCAGACCATTGCCTTAACCCTTTCGCTATATTGTTGCCATATGACATCATAAACTTAGGGTGTATCTGGCAACCTCCATGTTAGAGAAACGATTTGGATTTTAATTGATAATTGTTTTCTACTGTCTTGCAGATCATTTGCAATAAAAATTTCAAAATAATTATCGGCACATGGTTGCCATATTTCCTTTTGAAAAAAGCATTTTTTAGGTTTTTTTTTGAAATTTTTGATCTTTAGTTATTACAAAATACATAAAATGCCCATTTTATAAATTTCTTTGTCTGGTTTTATTAGGAGAGCTTCAGGGTTTATAGGAATATTCAGAAATTGTTTGTCTAACAATATATTTTTTCAAAATTTGACCGATCGTTACATGAAGATTGCGTTTATATAAAATGACAAATTTACAGATATTTGTCTGGTTTTTTAATTTTGGTATGAAATTTGACATTTTTGCTCTAATAATAACTCAATTTACTAAAAATATTTATACCAGGGTTTCCATATAAAAATTTTAAGAAGTGGTCCAAAATTGGAATTTTTTCCAAAAGTTTTTAAAATTCGCGCTTTAAAGGTTTTCGAAAAGTTCATTTTATTTTGCATAGAGTTTTGTCGTGGAAATAATACAAAATTAGAAAAAATCTTAACCCGTTTGGGAGCAGCAGCGTGTTAAAATTTGAATTTTTAGGCAAAATTTCTCCGCTAGGAGGCGCGATAAGCTAAAAACAAAACAAAAGTATTTCCTAGGCATAGGTTTATATTTCCACAAACTTTGGTCAAAACCTATTTAGCCAATCAAAATCTGTACCGAAAGGGTTAAATATTACCAAGTTATGATAGGTCATTATTTTTTGCATTACTTTAAAATATAAAATAATGATAAACTGATAACACCCCAGCAAAACCCTCTATTACCAAGTAAAGGGAAAATGGAAAAAGAAACCAAAAATTGTAAAAACCCTGTGGGAAAATAGGGGTAAGTTGTAACACCACACCTTCCCGTGACCGGTGAAAACTGGACCGGTCTGAAAGAAACTATCCTGTGACCTGTCTCGTGACCAGTGAAAACAGTACTGGTTTGAAAGGACGTGTCCCATGACTAGTGGAAACAGGACCGGCCTGAAGGTACCTAACCGGTGACCTGTCTAGTCACCGGTGAAAACAGGACTGGTCTCAAAGTACCCGTCCTGTGACTGGTGAAAAGAGCACCCATCTGAAAGTACCTGTCCCGTGACAGGTGAAAATCGGACTGAACCAGGACATTTAAGAGGTAAAAATATTACAGTTGATAATTATTCGGGTATTTATTTTGATCGATTAACCGATCAAAACAATTTAATCGAACGATTATATCATTATTAAGTTATTGGATTAATACTTAACGTGTTGAGTAGGCGCTTAGTAATAAAATCATTCACCAGATTGTTGTACAACTGTTGCGGAACTCTTGTAGATACATTGGGGCGCACTGGTCAGAACATGTTAGTATTTCAGGAAACTTAAGTACCGAAAAATATGACACGGGAACTAAACTATATTTTTCTAAAGATAAACTGTGAGCTCCAAAATCTATCCAAATCTGGCATCTGTGAAAAAAATAGTTCTTTTTTATCGAAATATTCCGAATTGTATTTTCCTTTAAAATGCTTAGAAAGATTTTTTTGTACTTGCAAATATCGTCTGTTAAAATTTCGTATTAAAGCATTTTTTTTTTTTCAATTTGCTTTAAAATTCAAGTGCTTTAGAAATTGCATGAATTAAACTTCTTTGAAAGCCATTTGTTTCAGTTAAAATCAAGTTCACAAATTGAGGAAACATTTTGGAAATACTGTTTTAAGTCTCTGTGTGTAATAAATAACCAAAGATAAATAATTTTAAAACTTAATAAAATCAGGCATTTAAGAGAACTAAAACAAATAAGATTTGTAGAATTTAATTCCTGGGAAAATATATTGCGAATACCAAAAACTTATTTGTAAATTGGTACCTAATAGGGCAAGGAATTCCATACAAATGCATTATTTTTCGATAGTCCACAACTAATGTGGACTAAAAATTTATCCGAATCATCAAATTTAGAACAAAATCGTTTCGTAGTTGTATATTTTGACAAAAATGCATGTTTTTGCATACTTTCGTCATGTTCTTTTGTGTCAGTCATGTGACAGGTTCTTCTGCGTCAGTTCTTTGACATGTTCTTTTGGGTTAGTCCTGTGACAGGTTCATTTACGTCAATCCTGTGACAGGTTCTTTTATGTCAGCAATGTGACAGGTTCTTTTATTCAGTCCTGCGAGTGGTTCTTTTGCGTCCGTCCTGTGACACGTCACAAGTGGCAATTGACCCCCTCTTAGGACAAGCCCATGTAAAAGTTACCGGTCCTTTTCATATAAAAGAACCCGTCCAAGGCTCGGTTTCCGTCCCTAAGGACCGGTCACGTGACGTGTCCGCTGACCGGTTCCTTTTCCCACATGGTACTTACACTTTGGTCGCACATTATTTTAACATGGGGGTGTTATTGGACGTAAATAGTTACCTAAATCGTACCAGTATAGGCTAAAATAAGTGATTGCGAAGGAAGTGCTGAAATAAGTTGTTACTTGTAATATTAATTTCACTAGTTAGCTAAAATAAGTACATACTTGTATGGAGAGAAATAAGTCGTTACACATTAGTACATATTTTATTGATATAGGGGATAGAATAAGACGTTACCAATAATGACTTTGTTTAAAAGTATACCGATCAGAGCAATTTAATTAGATTATAAATTTTTATTAAATCGTACTTTTGCATAATAAGTAGTTATATAATTCAAAAGCAATAACTTATTATTTTTACCCTTATTAATAAGTTATTATATAACACAATATCAGTAATATATTATTTTAAAGCCTCCAAATAAATAGTGATATATCTCCATATGAAAGATCGTTACATGTTTTGATCATTTTCGAAAGGGAAGCAAATTGTACAAATATATAAAAATATAGTAAAAACTGAGATAACCTGAGAATTTATTTATTAAAGCTGCATATTTATTAACCAAGTTAGATAAACAAATGTCACTATCATCTCATTCGCATTTACCATAACGAAAAAAACACAATCTTTTGTTTTAAGTACTCTATAAATAAAAACTGCGTTCAAACCTGTAAAATTTTATAACGTTTTTGAAAAAAGTCTGGCCCAAAGTGAAAAAACACAGTTTGTCATTAAAATCAGCGTGTCCGAAGTATACAGGATCAATGGTCAACGCTCCTTTTTCTTTCTGTTACGCGGTATAACTCAATCTCCTTTTATCCATAAAAAATCAACACTTCATTAAATTTCTAACAAAAATATATGTTAAGCGGAGAATATCAAAATATTTTGTAAACACGAATTGCACGCATGTCAACACGAACATTAACACACATTTTTAAATATGGGCATTTTTCACGAATGTTCCTTCGTGAATTCTCCGCTTTAAAATGTATATCTCTATTTGGTATCACTTTATGAAAATCCTTTAATCCATTAACTATTCATATTAAATCCCGCTGACTTACGCAACAAAAATAAACACGCATGCATAAATACTTATACAAATATAACACATACATACTTACACACACTAACATACACATACCGCTACATAAAGAAAGAAATGACATAAATGAGAGTAAAGCAATTGATATGTATGCTGAACACAGTATAATCGCTATTAAGCTCAAGTAGAAAACACACAACAGCAACAATGATGAAAAGTAGCAACAAGAAAAGAAAGTTTTTTATAGTTTTAATGCGTGGTATATAAATAATATATACAGTGGAATATGATTAAAGTGTGCACTCACAATATTATTTGGATAAAAACAAAAGAAATTTAACAATTAAACTATTAAAGCTGTCGTACTCCACTCTTAGAATATTTTGCGTGTAAAGAGCGTTACAAATTTATTTAAATACAAATGAAATTTCACTAGAAAACGGGACCACTAACATTTCACTAAATTCAACTTATATTTCCTTTTATTTTTGACTGTTAATAAAACGAACTACAAATTAGTCAAAGCAACTAACAAAAATTACTTAAGTAATTTTTTTTTATTTCGTTTTTTAAGAAATAAAATGACTGTATATAATGAATGTTAAGAATCATTTAGGTTGTTCACAAGGAGTGTGCTATCTGTTGTATCGTCCTAACAAAAAACAATCGGACATACAACATATCAATTCTCATAGATTTTAGGATGCATATCACGAATGTGATTTTAAATATATGTCTACTTTTTTAAATATTCACAAATTTAATTTTTAGCAAAAATTACTTTAAATGTCGTATTTATTCATATACCTGAGTTAACCACGGATAACTTTTAATACGATTCAAAAGTATAAACTTGGCTTTTAGAACCGTGGCTACTTTGTTAGATTATGCGAATGATCTAGCATATAATTGCAATGAATTTTAGAACTTTACTTATTTTCATATTTTGTAAATATTAGCACATAATGTAAATTCTATTGCATTAAATTCATTTTATCAAAACAATTGCAACTTTTCCATTAACATTTTCAGAAAATTGAACCTGAGATACAAATTTTATATCTTTTTCATCTCAAATTAATTTTATATGAAGTTAGTATGGCAAAAGGACTACACTACATTTTTTAACATGCATATTTTAAAAGCGTTATCTTTGCAGGAACTTGCACTTCAGTTGTTTGAAACTTCATTGAAATTTGAAATGTTTTATATTTCCGGATAATTTTATGTGAGTATTGTAATTTACGATTTCACACAGACTCCTTAAATTTTAGGTATTAAAAAAATCAACGTTTTTCAGTTTCAGCCATTTTTGCTTAAAATTCAAAAAAAAATGCGAAACTTTGTTGATAAATTAAGTAACCTCTGATGTTATCTTAAGGTATAAATTTAAATAATGGACGAAATGGTGGAAAAAGAGAAATTTAAATGCAGGAAATATTATCGTAAGTGCCAAATATCAATATATCAGATTAAGGGCGAGTAACTTATTTCCAACATAACCATGGTTAAACTTTAACCACAGATATTTCCATATAAATTTGACATTCAAAACTATGGTTAAGCACTAAACTCAGATTATTTTGAAATAAGTTTACAGATCTTAAGGGCATATTTCATAATTTTAAAATGTTGCGAAAAATATCGTTCTTACATTCAATTATTCTAGCGCCATATTGGTCTATTAGGAATGATTTGTCGCAATCCCGATGAATAAATTTTTTCTCATTTTGTTCTACCATGCTATTTATCACATTTCATTTAAAAAAACATGTTGTATTAGAGTGAATATGTATATTAGAGTGAATTGCTTTGCTATTTTCTCTCTCACCGATTTATGCGTACACTAAAATTAATAAGTCTGTTGGCTGAAAAGAAAAATTTGTTACTTTAACAAAATTTATTCCTGTTTTCACAATTTGTAAAATACGTTTGATATTTCAGCATATTTAATTCCTTTAATGCGTATATGTATATCCTGACAAAACTAAATTTAGAGAATACTAAAATGCAAGTGCTTGTGCAAATATAAATGTTACTGACACTTTAGAAAACATTATTTTCTATTGTTGTTTATACATGAATGGATGTCACTACATTACTAGATCTGTCAAAACAACAGAAGAGTATATTGGAAGATGACAAAGCAAATTGTGTTAAAAAAAATTTTATAGTTGTTTTTTCTTTGATATTTTAAATATTTAATAACGCTCCTAGACGAGAACAAGAAATTCTCATTGACTCTGTAATTTTACTTAACAAATATTTTCAGAAATTCTAAAAGCATCGTCCCCTGACGATTTCCTTAGGCAACAATGAAATCCGTATAGGGACATGCCTTAAGAGATTATTTTTCACAATTTGTTAAATACGCTTGGCATTTAAGCATATTTAATTCCTTTAATGCAATTAATGTATATCCCGATAAAAATAAATTTAGTGAAATAAAATTTGTTGATTTTAAACCATTTTTGTTAGATTTAACAAATCTAAATTTAAATAAAATCTAAATTTAAATAAAAAATGAATAAATCTACAGTTTTATCTGCAATTACACTGATTCGTAACATCTAGGGTCTCGGGACCCTCCCCGGAGCTAGTGCATGTTATTTTAGGGCATGTATGGGCATTCCACAGGAGTAAACATTTTGTCCGTTTTGCTCTATCTCGCTTAGTAGTGCTGGTAAAATCAGTTACTTTACAATACTCGATACCAATCGATATTTTTGATTTGGATACTCGATATTACTCGTTACTTTTAACGGTTTTTAAATTTGAAATTGTTTGGTAAAATTATTTGAAAATGTTTATGGTAATTCTATATTTAAATTTATTAACATTAGACCGACTTACGAAAAAAAGTAAAAAAAGTGCCCCCCTCAAAATAAACATTGGTTTGTTTTATGATGATTCCCAAAATATTTCGGGTCTAGGAATGAGATCTCACGAGCTGGACAATTTTTAAAAAAGGTCTTTTTTTTAGTTTTTGTAAGAAATTTGCATCTTAGCTGAAGACAACATACTCAATATGGGTATCGTATGAAAGGTTTTTTAGAGGCGCGTCCAGCGGTATATACAACATGTTCAAGCATATAATGACATGTCCTATTTTCAAGGATATTCTATAAAAAAACAAATTTTTGACTCTTTTCTACAGAGATATATGTGATTGAAATTTCAAACTTACATATCATAATCTTCAGACAATTTAAGTGAACACGTATTTCAGATTTTTTTGAATTTCGCGATTTTTCGCGTTTTATCAAAATTTCAATGTGGTGGAAAGAATATGTTTTAAATACCAAAACTTTTGTTTTGACAAGTAAATCATCGCCGAGTGGATATAGTTTAGAATTTTGCAAATTTAATACATTTTTCACGGTACTCTGTTTAAATCAGTGTTTTAACAAAACATTTGTTAAAAATTAGTTAAATAGATTTGTAACCGGTTTTACAGATTTTTCTGCTGACGAATTATTTTAAGTGTAGTCATAACAGATCTAATATTTTTTGAAACTGATTTCGATCTTTTGTTTTTTCCCAAGAACTCATAACTGTTCTGTGTAGATTTAATTTAAAAAAAAAATATGTATACAAAATTGTTTGGGTAATGTTAAGGAGGGTAACCTCTTTATAGGCGTTTTCTTTATTCGGCATAAAATTTAGGAATGTATCCTACCAATTCGGAAAGTACAACTCGTTGCCTAACTGATAGACCAACTCTGCTACTTTTAAAGACATGCTACTCTTAAAGACAAAAAAATAAATCCGAAATAGTACTTATCAAGAACGAAAAGTACTTAGAAAATAAAATAGGACTTCGCAAGTACCTTATTACTTAACCCATTGTAACTTGGCACTTAGCAAATAATTGTGGCAAGTAATTTTATTTAAATATAAAGTACATGCACATTACATGGACTTATTTTTATAAGTACTAAATAATTTTATTTCAATACTGAAGTACTAAATTCTTCTGTGGAAGAAAATCAGATTTTAAAGACATTGATAACACAGTTAAAGAGCCATTCTGGGGGGTGAGAAATTTCAATTCAGAGTGAAAATACTAGGCCGGTATACTAAAACCTCCAACGGTTTGGCGTTCTCTGCCCAAACTTTTTTTATATTTGTATTTATATTTTTATATTATTTTCTTATCTTGATGTTTGTTTGCTTATTTTTTCACCTATAACTCAAGAACCACCATTCTTCGGAAAAATTGTAGCTAAGGCTTAAATAAATAATTTTTATTAATATACCCATGTAAAAAATACGCTGGTCTAATTTTATCGAATAAACGGTTAATATCCCAGTGTAGAAAATCATTACCAGATATGTGGTTATGTAACTACATACTTGGTAATGGTAACTAGTTACTTTTGTTATTACATTTCTTATTACCTTTATATGGCGATGTCGCGAAAAATAATGAGTTATGGTTACACACCAGCATACGAAAAATCAAAAAGTATATCGTTACCTATGTGCTTACCAGTACTGACAAAAATAATGAGTCTTAAAATAGATTTTCAAAAAAATTAATTATATAAAAAAAAATATTTTTTATTGTATTTTTTTTTTTTTTTTAAATAAAATTTTCTGGTGCAGGAATCGAACCAGGGTCTACAGATTGCCAGTCAATAGCTCTACCATCTGAGCTATATCGACATGTAATATTAAATATATAAAAACATACTTGACCTCCTGCACACAAGTAAGCTTACTCGCCAACATACAAAAAATAAAAAAATATGTGGTTACATATATCCTTACCAGTGTTTAAAAAATATTGAGTCTAAAAATAGATTTCAAAAAATTTTCAAAAAAATCTAGAAAATTATTTTCTATTTGAAATAATGATAAAAATAAGTCATTATCAGTAACTCATTATTATATGTTTTAAAATAATTCAGAAGGTAAGTGGGTGTCATTACTGGTAGCCAAAAACATAATGATATGTCATTACCGTTTCTACACTGGGATGCAGATACAGGCATTATATGTGTAATTATAGAGTAGGGGTCATATGCATAATCACTTTTAAAATTTATAAGTGGTTATAAAACAAATTTTTCATACTAAATTCGTTTTATAAATGTGTTATAAAGGTTTCAAATTATTAAATATCTATAAATTTGGAAACATGTATACAAACATGCAAATACCAATAATTGTTGTATTTTGTTGGCAAAAGTATCCAGCAAATTACGTACACATTTTATACTTAACGTTAAGCATTTTTTACAAATTTACATAAAAATTTACTGTTTAATGCACTGTTTAGAGTGTTAGCCATTGGCATTACTAACAATTTTTTTTTTATTTTTTTCTTTTTTTTTTTGTAATTCATTACATAATATATACAATAAAAATGTGCGTTTTCCTAATTATGATAAAGTTGTTGGTATCTGTGACAATTTTATTACTAGTTATATTTATTAAAAATTAGCGAAAATATAAAAGTTATCTACATTTGAAATCAAATAAAGCTATTTTCTAAAACTTCAAGCAATTCTTGAAAACAAAACTTAATTGCCTAGTCCCAACAAGTCCATTTTTGGCGCACTCCACTCTATTAGGTATGTATGTATGCAATATACATACATACATACATATTATATAATAAACAGTTTAAAAAATGTATACATTTTCTTATACACTGTACTGGTTTTTAAGAAGTTGCCAAGAAAAAGTTTTGGTTTTTTTTTTTTTTTTAGAAGAAAATACAGAAAAATGGGGAATAAAGTGGTTGACTTTTTTTTGTTGTTATAAAGTTAAAAAGCCACGCACGAGAAAGTGCTTTACCTGAGATGTCAACTCATTTGTCTTAGTTGTACGCGTGCTACATGCATAAGAATTATGTATGTAAAGCACGGTTCAAGCTAATTTTGAATTTCGAAGAAACTAAATACCAACAAAAACTGGAAAACTTGTATTTTATTTTAGGTTAATATAAATAACTAGCTTAAAAACCCGACACTGGGTAGCTTTTACTATTGAGATACATAATATTCCGAAAAATATTGAATTGTTTTTTCCAGGTATATTTTTCCCTTAAAATTTTATTAGCGGTTGTCCCAACTTCATGTTTCTGGCTTGAAGGGGACAGCCTTTTCTCTCAAGAATTTGTTATGTAAATCAGCACAATAACATCTCAAAATATAGAAATATGGTCATGGCCGATGTTCAGAACAGATATTGATTTACTTAGGCTTACGATATATGATTACAATTAAATCTGTCGCAATAACAAAGTAAAATATAAATTCAAAAAGTTCTTGCATATGTTTCAAACAAAAATATTTTAGTGTAAACTTCTCGTCATATTACTTTGACCTCAGACCATTTTTGAAAAAATTGGGCTATAATGTAAATATCCTCTTTCTGATTCCGAAGCCTATATATATCTTATTACCGACCTTTATATATTTGTCAGAATAATAAAACATGTCTAGTTTGGAATGAAAATTTAAATAAAATAATTGCTTTAAAATCTACACTGTAATAAGTTCACCCATTTTGATTTTTCTGGGTGCAATTTTTGATATTTTTTTCCTGTACAAAATGCCCACTTACTTTACCTGCGTATGGTGAAATTAGTTCACATATAAATGTAAATATTTTCTTAAATAAATATCCGATTGGAATAAAAATTTATATTCTCAATTACCTCAAAATTTGCATTAAAAAATGAAGAAATTGTTTTTTCGGATTTTCTATATTTTCATATATTTAGTTAGAAGATTTTTCTACCTCAAGTTCAAATTCTAATATGATATTGCCATATTAGATTTCATTTGTTGTTTCAAAAAGAGTAACTACCCAGCAAAACCTTGGTAATGGGTTTGACCTTTTTCACGCATTGCCTGGCAATGGGTACCCCTTTACCCTTGGTTTTACTTAGAAACCTATAGTAATACGTTACTAATATTGTGATACATCAATACTTATGTGGGGGGTATGAAATAATGACTTACCGATATGGAGATATATCGCTACTTATTTGAAGCCTTTAAAATAATATATTACCGATATTGTGTTTAATAAAAACTTATTAATAAGGGTAAAAATAATAAGTTATTTGTATTATATTATAACTACTTATTATGCGAAAGTACGATTTCATAAAAATTTAGAATGCAATTACCTTGCTCGGATCGGTGTACTTTTAAACAACGTCATTACTGGTAACGTGCTATTTTATTTCCTATTTGTAACCAATGAAATTTGTACTAATGTGTAACGACTTATTTCGCTCCATACAAGTATGTACTTATTTTAGCTAACTAGTGAATTTAATATTACAAGTAACAACTTATTTCATTACTTCCTTCGTAACCACTTATTTGCGCCTATACCGATACGATTTAGGCAACCATTTACCCCCAATGACACCCCCATGTTAAAATAATGTGTTATGCGACCAAAGTGTAAGTAGTTACAAATTTTGGTTTCTTATTACATTTCCCTTTACCTGGTAATAGAAGGTTTTGCTGGGTAAAGGGTACTTTTATGTAAAATATTGCTTTTTAAAAAGTGTTGAATAATGACGGGTGTTACCAAGTCAGATAGTTCATATACAAAAGTACAAAATTCGTGTCCCGTTGAATTTTTGTATCTTTAGTAATGTCTCGGTTCGTGTCTTCTAATTATCATTTTCTTCTTGCGGACAACTGAAAAGTTGCGGTGATACCCATGAAACAATTTTTTTATTTTTCAAACAAAAATTTTAATAAAATTAATTTAATGTGACTTTGCAACAAAAAACATAAGGAGAATAAAGTCACACACTTTTTGGTAGAAATAGTTTTGTTAGATTCTATAGATTTTCAGAAAAAATAGTTTTACTGTAATAATTTTCAAAATTATTTTGAAAAACAAGCAATCGTCGGAAAATAATGATATTTGGAACTAATGAGACATAATATTTTCTAAGTCTAACGTAATTAATAAAATTTTAAATATTTCGATACCTACTAATTTATAAGCGAAAATGCGTGCATTAAAATTATTTGTGGAAATTTTAATTTCTTTTCATATCGAATGATATCTTTTGTGAAAATTTTTGCTTCAAAATTCGTTTGGAAAATATTACTAATGCATAAAAAACTAATAAAGGATCCCAGCAAAATCTTTCATTACCAAATAAGTGGTTATATAATAGAAATTCATAGCTCCGCACAACTTATTTTTTGGCGTCTAAACTCATTATTTTTGTTTGGCGTGGCCGTTTTTATAAGTAGTCACGCTTACACGCTTGAATAATAAGTGGTTACACACATGCTTACAAAAAGTTGAATTATAATCGGTTGTCCGATTGCTTACTTGATTCTTAAAAATAAGGAGTTAAGCAAATACTACTAGCTTAAGGAAATACATTCAGAAAAAATTAAGTTTTCTCTAGTGTGTAATTTTAGGACTCGTCATAAAAATTTAAACATAAAACATATTTACATATAATAAATAAAAATGTATAAAATTTAACTGCCCATGTGAAAATCGAAATATATATGAACATACATGATCATACATTCACTAGTATATGATCATGCATGGGCATACATGATCATATACGTCAATACGTAGTTCAATGTATGACCATTAGGGCGGGTCGATTTAATAATCGCCCATGGCTCAGTGAAAATCGTATTCTAGGGATCAAAATAAGAAACTTTGCCGAAGGAACCATACCTCTAAAACGAATTCTACTACCCCCAACTGTTGACTTTTGTCCCGTAGGGTCAAGTTTTGAAAAATCCCACTTTGATCCAATTTAGAGTGCCCCAATCGAGTCCAAATGTATGACCGACCCCCACTAACTTTGGAGGGCCGATCCACCCATGCCAGTGGCACACCCCCTGGAACTCCCCTGGGGGGTTCCCCATACAAACATTTTAAAAAATCACCATTTTTGGCACTTTATTTTATTATTTTTTATTTATTTTATTTATTTTTATTATTTTATTTATTTTTTCTCTTTAGAAATTTATTTAGTCAGAACATATGTAAATGAAAAAATTAATTTAACTTAGTAATAGAAAAGAAAATAAAAAAAATTACTGTTTGAAGTCTTTTTTGCTTTCAAGTCTGGGCATTTTTTCTTTTCTATTACTAAGTTAAATTAATTTTTTCATTTACATATGTTCTGACTAAATAAATTTCTAAGGAGAAAAAATAAATAAAATAATAAAAATAAATAAAATAAATAAAAAATAATAAAATAAAGTGCCAAAAATGGTGATTTTTTAAAATGTTTGTATGGGGAACCCCCCAGGGGAGTTCCAGGGGGTGTACCACTGGCATGGGTGGATCGGCCCTCCAAAGTTAGTGGGGGTCGGTCATACATTTGGACTCGATTGGGGCACTCTAAATGGGTCAAAGTGGGATTTTTCAAAACTTGACCCTACGGGACAAAAGTCAACAGTTAGGGGTAGTAGAATTCGTTTTAGAGGTATGGTTCCTTCGGCAAAGTTTCTTATTTTGATCCCTAGAATACGATTTTCCCTGAGCCATGGGCGATTTTTTTGCCTCCCCACAAATCGACCCAGCCTAATGACCATACATCATCCCATATATTTCCATATATCTTCGGATCCGAAATTTGAGGGTATATGGCCGTACATGTTCATATATGACCATATATGCTCACATATGATTCACGTATGTTCATATATGATCATATATGACCATATACCTCCATATACCCTCAAATTTCGGATCCAAATATATATGGAAATATATGAGATGATGTATGGTCATACATTGAATTATGTATGGACGTATATGATCATGTATACCCATGCATGATCATATACTAGTGCATGTATGATCATGTATGTTCATATATATCTCGATTTTCACATGGGTGTGTAAAAATTACTTATTTAAACTATTAAGAGTAGGTCATTATTTTATATTTAGAAACAATGAATACAATAGGCCGTTATTAGGAAGTCATTATTTTATATTATAAAATAATGCAAAAGGTAATGATATATCATTTTTGGTAATGCAGATAGTAATGAGGTGTCATTACCAATATTTTGCTGCGATATATCTAAAGCAGTGATTGTAATAGATTTAATGAAAAATTTTATTATGTAATATATTCCTTAAGCAGATTTTGCATGAACTAATGTTAACGTGTATACGGTAAAGAATGCTTTTGTTGTTCCCAAAAAAGGTATATACAAGTTTTTAAGTTTTTGGTGAAAGAACAAACATGTGTAGAAATCTTTGAAAAACATTAAAGCATGCATAACAATTACTTTTGTTGTGGCATATTTTTGTGTTGAAAGAAAAACTCAAAAACTCTTTAAAAGATAAGCAAACAAACACTAACATTTCATATATATATATATATATACATATACTTTAGTACTTTATCACGCTTTTTTACACATACACAGTCACTTATTCATATGCATCCACATACATATAAAACACTTAAAACAAATGTCTTATTCCTGTTTGTTTTCCTACTAGTACTACTAGTATTTTTGTTGTTAGCCAGAGAATCTTTTAGTCTTTTCAACCTCATTCAACTCTATCTAGCATGTCACATACTTCAACAATTTATAATTTTCTTGAAGGCTTCTCATATACTCTATCTTACACTATATCCATGTTACGTATATAGATGCAAAAGACTAAAACCTCAGCTTGAAGTTCAAGTATTCTTCATAACGTCATATTTTTTTCCTTTTACTTTGCTGCTATTACCAAGAAAACTCTGTGGTGCATAGTGTGTATTTTATGAGTATGTTCGAGTGTGTACCAAAGTTTTAAGGGATTTCCGTTTTCAGTTAGCTGTGGTTGTGGCAGTGGCATATTGTGCTGATATTCTCTTGCACTTCTTGTTAAAAACGTGCCTTAGGTTGATTTTCTGTTAAGGCATGCAAAACATGTAAATATCAAACCAAAAGTTGTTTGATATTGCATTTTGTTGTAAAAGCTTCTAAATTGCATGTACACATGTAAATGTGTTCCTTTTTACAAAATACTACTACTGCAGTTGTGTTATACCGCCATTTGTGTCGTCATCGTCGTCGACATCGCCGCCACTGCCACTGTTGTAAAAGTGTACAAAATGTGCTGACAGCAGTGTTTTGTTTGATTGTGCACAGACACATACACGTAGTTGTACACAGGAAATGGTTAAATGAATTGATGACAGTTTGTTTTAAATGAAAATTAAGTTAATATGGGGGTTAAAAAGTAGCAGTTTATTTTAGATTATATTAAATTAGTGAATATTTGAAGAGCTACAATGAAGTATGTTATGTTTGCAGATTAAACTCACATACGGAAGTATAAACTGATTAACTTCAAATTGTGAAAAGGCAAAAAATCGATTAACTATTGCATACCTCGACGTGCTTTAGTTAAAATTCAATCCAAGAAATCTGGGTTTCCCGCCAGAGAATGATTGTTTAAACTTACTCAAACATAATTGATGTAAAGAAGAAAAAAAACAGTGGGCCCTAAAAAACGTGATTTGAAGATTTTTTTTACTGAAATAATAATCATGAAAATTAACAGATTCTTTATAATTTTTCTCAAAAGAAATGCCAATCTCTATAATAATGAACACAAATGACTTGGTTATGATAGCAATAAAAATGAGTGAAATGCACAGTCAGTGGAATAAATTGAAAATATGCTCATACAGAAAAAATACGGCGCATGTTTAGAAATTTCTAGTAAAAGAATATGCAAAGAACATGATTTCTCCTGTGTCTTGAGTCATAAAACAACACTAACAAGTGAAGGCGCATAATCATACATACAGAATTTACAAAATTCTAATTAAATTTTTAAACACCTTTCTCATACCAAAATTGTTAATACAAAAAAAAACTTTTTAAAAAAGCACCAACAAAGAAATTTGTAAATCCAAAAAAAAAAAATTATTGATTGATTCGGTTGCAGCAACCGACCCAATTCGGTTGGAATAAATTCGGTTGTCACAACAGAATTGTTTTGTGAGTGTAGTCTCATTCCATATTAAATGTAAATAGAAGTTTTCAGACATGAACCCTTTCGATTTTTACAAAACTTGGTACATACATTCTGCTAAGTGTCACGAGATCAAACTTAAATTTTTTTTCGAAATTCATTTTGGTACGCGTTTTAAGTTTATTTTTTTTCAGTAAATTTGTGAAAACTACATGACGTTCAAATGATTAGAACTTTTAAACGCGTTATCCGATTGTTATAAAATTCTCAACTACTAATACTTTTATAATCTACTTTAAAAATAAATTTCAAAAATAAATTGTTGAATGAGTTCCTTAATTTGCAATTTGGAAAATATCCTTAATTTGCAAATATCTCAAAAAAAAACATATTTAATTTTCTTTAAATTATTGAAGCAGATAACTCAATATTTCAGCTACGGACTGTGAAAATTTCAAATTGGAAGACCAATGGGTTCCAAAGAAATTGAGTGTGAAAAAAGCGCATCATAATGTGATAATTACTTGTGAAAAAGGAGAAAAAACAATAGGATTAAGAGAGGAAACATTCTAATTGAAAAATAAATTGCTCAAGTATTAGTTAATTCTGGCTCTTCTGATTACAAAACATACATTGTATACGCTGTGATTGAAAAAAACTTCAATTAGCCACACTCAGCGCTATGCCGACCGTGGTGTAACATGTTAAGAGGTGATGCTACGAGTCATAGCCTGTGCAGAGGGCTGCCGGCTCAATTCCCGGTCATGGTAATACACAAAAAGTTTTTCATATAGAGACAAATTAACAATTAAAAAATTAATTTGATCAGTTGACACATAAACTAACCACTGACGAGTCTTTGGGTGAGACGAAACTGCGGTAGTCTTTTGTATTTTAAAAATTTTTCAATAAAAATATTTTCTTCTTCTTCTTCCTATAAAATCAGCTCTAAAAAAACGTTATATTTTAACAAAGTTTTTTGAATTTTCAGAAATAAACATAACACTACATGACAAAATCTTGGCTTTTAAAAATTAATAGAACTCTGACCATCAATTCTATATATTTTGGACATGCTGATTACAATGGAGTACTTTATTTTTCGATCTAAGATACACATTTTCCGAGAAATGCCTTTAAAGTTTAGCGGTTTTCCAGTTAGTTTTTTATTAACAAAAATTTTCAAATGCAATCAGTATAAAGTTTTTGTGGTGAACTATAGGCACAGGACCTGTATTCATATTAACCCTTTGACGACCATACATTTTCTGCCGAAGCGATTTTGAAGTTTTTACGATTTTCATGATCTCTAACCTAATAATATTTATGCCAAGAAAAATTTACTCCGTTGAACCCCTCCTTACCTCTCATTTCGCTTGCCAAAAATATTTGCCGTTTGACGACCCCGTCGTTCCGGACGAAAAGATTTTTATTATTATTCTAGTTTTGTGATCTGCAACTAAAATGAAGAATTCTATTTAACTAACTACGAGGGCTCGTAAGGGGAAAGTGACAAACGGTAGAAATTTACCGCCTACTACACTTTTGTTGCCTCAACCCTCCTATACAAATCACCTTTATCTTTTGTCTGGGCAATTATAAGTGCGAAAAACCCTTTGCAAGCATACTTGCCTATGGTCGTCAAAGGGTTAAGGCTTAAAAGCTGATGCATAAAACTTGATACTAAAACCACTATTCGCGTTTTATATGGATTTTTACGATTTTTTAAGGTTTTAGCCAATTGAATTGCTGAAAGCAAAATCGGACAACGAAGATAAAAATGCAGTGCAATACAAAAAAAATTATTAGTTGTAATGAAATGAAAAAAAAAATATAACCCAACAAAAACGTTCATTACCATGTAATGAGTTTTAGGTATTGAAATCTTAAGTGTTCACCAGTTACCTTTTAATTACTGAACTACTTATTTTAACATGGTGATGCCATTGGAGGAAAGTCATTACACTGATATTACCTGTAAGTAGTTTATCAAATGTTCTATAAATATATGCTGAATATAAATTTAAAAAAGTATAAAAATTTTAAAACTAATAGAAGCTGACACGAATTGATCAGTGTACCTCACGGTTGTCAGGCAAACACTCTTACCATTACACTACAACATCGCTATGATCTTAATGCTTTAACGTACACATTTTTTGTGACCAAGTTTTTGCTGGATAGGTATATATAAAGCGAAATATATTATTGATTCCTTCTATTGGCAAAGTTACATATTTTCACATAAAATAGTGTGGTTCACAAGCACTTATGGGACATATTATAGCTTCAGACTTCAGAATTCAGACTTGGGCTTTAAAGGACGAATCGGCATAAAGCCCAATTCATTCAAATTAAAGGACACAAAAACCGAAAAATTTTTACCTTTGTATAAAAGTAATGTTAGGTAATGTCGTGTACCTTGGTACTTTTGAAAATTCATTGTCAATATGTCCAAGATTAAAATAGATATGAAAAATCCTTAAATGCAGAAATAATCGTTTTGGTATTGTTATTGAATTGTGATTGAAGGTATTAAAAACTTTAATAATTTTTATACGTTTTAGGAAATTACGGTTTTTTAGAATACCGTAAAAGAGTTCCAAAAAAAGATGGTGTGAGACTATATATTAATTCTATTGCATTATTTGCAGTAGAATTGATATCTACTTGAAATGAGACAATTCTATTTATTTGCATAAAAGAAGAAATGTTGAAAATTTTAATTCAAATGCAGCCAATCAAATTGTAAACTTATGAGGGGGTGTAGTTTGTTTCAGGCTTGAACATCAAGTCATCTGTTTATTAAAATTTACTTGACTTATAAAGCTAGTTCGTAAATAAGGATTAGCCTAAAATTGAGTTATTTCCTAAAATTAATCAATAACTTAAAATTATTTGACAAAAATTTTATTTACATTGTAATGCATGCATCTGTGTCAATTAGGGTATTTTTTAATCACCTGGATTTAGAATTTTTCATACAAAAGGAATTTATTAACCCTCATCCTGTAAAGAAAATAAGTAACGAATCTTGTATTTTGGGCAAATTTTGCCCAATACAATTTTATTAGGCTTATTAATTGTTATTGCAAGAATTGCACAGAATTTCTACACGGGAATGATTTTTACATACAAATAAGTTACAATTCATACATTTTGTATTATATTTAGTACTGTTAGACTTATTTTCACAGAAGTGGCAACGACCTCTCTTTATATTTTTCTCTTCTTGCGGGTGATGTAGCTTCCTGGCGACAGAACCATATGGCTGAGTTTTACGCTGCTGCTTTTCTTCTTCCAAAAGTTCAAATCCTAGTTCTTCCAAAAAGAGTCTACGACGAAAATGCTTTGATTTCTTCCACTCGGGATTTATTGCTGTCCATATCACGAAAGCGTTGCATGCAGATACATCAAGCATGTTTGCAAATAGAGCTACAGGCCACCTATTGGTCTTCCGCTTACAAGTATAGGTGGCAACAAGTTGGTCGAGTGTATCAACCCCTGCCTTTGTATTGTTATAATATTCTATTATTTCTGGTTTCTGTAACTGGTTATCCCTTATTGCGTCTTGGTGCAATGTGCTTATCAGATATACGCACCGATATTTTTTTGGAACATACGCTACTAACGTTACCTTATTTTTATGATCAAATAGGAACTCTGAATACAAAGCAGGTTTCATTCTCATGTCCAAAATATGTGGGGGTAGAAACACCTTATTTTTTCGGACAGTCCCAACTATAGTCATTTTCTTTTTCAGAAGTTCAACAGCAAGATCGTGTGAGGTAAAAAAGTTATCGCAAGTTATGTTTCGCCCTTTAAGTCCTTCTGACAGTTCCAGTACCACTCGCATGCCTTGATTCTTTTCAGGAGCGCAATTACGATTTCGTCCAATATATACTTGCATTGACCAGGCATAGTTGGTGTTAGAGTCGCACAATGCCCAAATTTTAATTCCGTATTTCGCTGGCTTAGAAGGAATATATTGCCTAAATGGACATTTTCCACGATATGCAACTAGCTGCTCATCGACTGTCACGCAGTCGTTTGGATTATACATAATTTTTAAATTATAAGCCCATTTGTCCCATAAAACTCTGATAGGTGCCAGCTTATCGCGAGCCCGCCGATCCGCCCTATCTGATTTATCGTCGAATCGAAGAACTCTACTAATATTTTGAAATCTACGCAGCGACATTGTTGCTTTGAATGTGGGCCTTCCTTTCACATCGTCCCATAAGCATTCCATTGCTTCACCACAAGAACGATAAACGCCAGCTAATAACAGTAATCCAAAATATGCCTTCAAGGATGCATGGTTAATTTCCTTCCAAGCTTCTCCAAACACTTTTACACCTATGAAAGTAGTAATGTACATATAAATTAGTTTGTTATGCGCTAGTTTTTCGAAAAAACGATGAAAATTACCTTCAATATTTGTCATCTTTATAATAATAGTTTGCATTTCATTGGTCATAAACAACTCAAATGTGGATTTGATATCACTTACACGTGCAATTGCATACTGAGTTGGTCCTGGAGTAGTAGTAATAATATTTTCATCCCTTTTCCTACCAACTAATGAGCTGTCACATTTGTCGTACCAAATTGTTTTTTTGTCCTTAGAAAGAAAACCAGAAGATGGGAAATCTTCTTGCGCTGGAGCACAAAATTGCTGTGCATCGGAGAAAACACTTTCTCCTTCAGATATGGCAATATATGTCCCTGATTCTTGATCTGATGAAATTTCGAAATCTTCAGAAGAGCTTTCATGGCCGAGTGTACGCTCTTCAGCCTCATTTTCTGATTCGCTCAGCAGCTCTTCTATTTGGCGCTGAGTTAGCACGGCCGACTAATTGAATTTGAAACATATAGATATGTTTTTTATGGAAAAAAAACCAAGATTTTTATAACCTATACATACCCTTTTGGACATGGTGTTTTTCCTTTTTTCTTCTTGTAAAAAAATTATTTATTTTGACTTTCACACTTCACAAACCTTGACTGCTATAGAAGCAACTACGCACGTATACAATCGAATGTGCACTAATGAATGTCGAATGTTTTTTATCTAGTGTTTTTTGAGCAACAAAACAAGTGTACATAGGTTGGGATTCCCCAAATTGCCAAATACAAAACAAACAGTGCAGCCGTTATTGTCGCGAATGTTGCCACATCAACAAAAAAAAAATGTGTGGAGATCAGGGATTCCCGGAAAAACGAAAAATAAAACACACATTATAATTTCTGATTGCGGAAATAATGAAATTTCGTATTGGGCAAAATTTGCCCAAAATACAAGATTCGTTACTTTTGTTATGGGGGACCCTCTGGTGGAGCCACAGTATAAATTTTTAAAACGCTGCCAAATACACCTAAAAAAATAATTGTCAAGAAATTTCAGGCCAATATTATTAAAAACACGCTAGATGCGATGAGTTAAAATCGCTTTTGGGCAAAATTTGCCCAAAATACAGGATAAGGGTTAAATCAAAAAAAAAAGCTGGATTTAATAAATCCACCATAAAAGCACAAATATATGAAATAGCCTATTAATTTAATGTCAGAAAAAAATACGAATGAAAATTCGAAAAGATAAACAAACCAAATACAAATTTTCCATCTAGGACATAGAGAAATAGCTCAAATAGAAATGACAATTTTTCACTCTACTGTAAGTAATTTAATTAAATCCAATTAGTGAATATTAAATATTGCAATGGAAATTTTCAATTGTGTAAAAATATAAATTGAAGTGATAAAACTGAAAAGGCAGACTGTCTATCGCTGTTTATATAAAATATAATTAAAACTTAAAAGTTAAAGAAAAATCCTTCATCATCGAATTCGGTATTAAAAATTAGGGTGAAAGAAGTGTCGGACAGAAAATTTTTTTAAAATAGGGAGAATCTAAACCACACTGTTGAGCACTTTTAGAACTACTTTTTGGATTTATTAAATCCAAGTGATTAGAAAATACGGCTAATATCTCATCATTTCCTGTAAGCAATATGAAAAGAATACATTAATTCGATATTGAGTGTATTTTCAAATATTGAGTACAATTCAAGTATTCAAAGTTCATTTTCTTAAATAGAATTCTGTTTTGATTTCAAAGCGAAATCTAAAACCATTGCTGCATATATTAAAAACTATAACAATAAGCGATGAACTGTTTTAACCCTTCAACCAAATATTTACTTATACAAAATTAATTACTGACCAGGCATTCAAACAAAATTGCATGGGTTTTACTTTCTTATATTTATGTTTTCTTAGTACTATAAAATATATATACACAAATTACAATACAATATAAATATAGAACTATTCATGAGAAATAAGTGTCCGTTTACAATTGCAGTTACACTCTAAAAATTGTATGTAAAATCGCTACAATAAATGCACAAATATTAATGTAAAATAGCGCATAATGCTTAAATTTATGCATAAAATATTTGTAATATTTGTTTACACACTTATATTAGTAATGATACCAACAAATATAGTAATAAGCATGTTTATAAACATGTTTTTAGTCTTTTAAGCATTTGATTTTTAAAAATCGGCATTTTGTGTATAAATGTTAAAAATTTGTAAACTCAAAATAAAAAAAATGTTTCAAATAATGTCATCAAGAAAAAAATTTAAAATAAAAAATTCCAGAAGGCACAACAACTAGTTTTAATTTAATTAGTAATTTCAAACGCGCATTTTCTAACCATCCAATTAATAAATAAAAAGACATGCATGTGAGTATAATATATTACAAAATAAAAATCATAATATATAATTTATCCTAATTTGGAAAGTATTTTTCACTTTTTTCAGACCTAATTGAAACATCAAAAACTCAGAGAATACTGCCGAAACCCATCCAGCAAATAGTCGAAAATTAGTGCTTAACAACAGTTACATCTTATATTTATGATTTTCAGGTTCAAGCGAATTTTTATAACAAACTTGTAATTAGACCCCCCCAAACAGCTTAAAAATTATGCATTTATATGAGAAAAATGCCCAAAATCTAAACTGTTTAATCTAAACGTCCCTTAATCTTGGGTTTTTCTATACAGAGAACTCGCCGGAATCCGGGATAGTCCTCGGAAGCTGTAGATGTTTCCATTAAAAATTTATAGAGTCTTCTGCTCATTCTTTAAATAAAGGTTTAGAATCTAAGGCGTTCATAAGTCCTTGAAAAATCTTCAGAAGTCGTTGATTTTCTATAAAATTATCTTTAGAATCTGCTGCTCTTTCTTTAGGAAAATGTTTTAGAATCTAAGGAAGATTTCTATAGGAAAAAGGTCTAAAAATCTGGGACTTTTATAGAAAAAGTGATCATAATATCTTTGGAAAGTCGCCAGAATCTGAGGATTGTTTTTATAGAAAATATGTCTCGCAATCTGAATTTTTTCTATGAAAAACATTCCTGAGAATCAGGCTTTTTGCATGAAAAAACTCATAACCTCAGAAGTGGAAAACTTGCCCATAAAAAAGAGGAATATTTCCTGTGAAAAACCCTCAGATTCTGAGAACTTTTATTTAAAAGAAACCATTATATTCTAAGAACCTTTAACTACAGCAAAAGCTTTGAATTTTGGGGACTATCTTTTAGGGAAAAGAATCATCAAATTCTGAGGATTTTGTGTATGGAAAGTATATTGTTGTATATAACTCTTACTTTCATATTGGAAACTCTCAGATTCTGAAGACTTTTCCATATAGAAAATCCTCAGATTCTGATGACATTTTCCCAAAAAACCCACAGATTCTTATGTCCCTTTTCTATAAAAAACGCTACGATTTTGGAAGCTTTTTCTAGTAGAAAACCTTTAAATGCTAAGAATTTTTCTTATGGAAAAACACTTAAATTCTAAAGCCTTTTTCCAACAAAACTCCTGAAATTATGAGGACGTTTTTCTAAGTAAAATTTAATATAGAATTATCTGATTCCATAAAAAATTATCTGATTCCCGTAGAAAATTCCTTATATTTCGAATAGTTTCTTGTAGAAAAACCAGGTTACTTTTTCTGCATCATTTTTTTGAAAGAAAACCCAGTAAATTCTATTCACTTTTTCTCTAGAAACCCCGTCAGATTATGATGCGTTTTCTAAAGGTCGCCTTGGATTCTGGGGGAACTTTTCTTCTAGAAATGCCCAACAATAATAAGGGGATTTCCTACAGAAAACACCTCAGATTCTCAGTATTTTCTTCTATATTTTCTCAGGGGTTTCCTATTGAGGAAAAACTCCTCAGAGTACTAGTTTTCGGTAAGGAAGACTTGCAGATTTATCTCTTGTTGTACGTGTTTAATGATACTTATTGTTATTATTTAGAACTTTAATGTTAAGGTTTTCTTTTGTCATGATTTTCTTTTGTTAATAAAAAAAATCTATTTATTTTTAAATGCATTTGTTTTATTTTAAGGGACTATAATATACAGAGAGTTTCTAGACATCATAAACGTAGGTTCACGCATTTAACAAAGCTATTTTAGATACATAACATTCCAAAATAAACATAATTCAAACGTTGCTGAACTTTTTGATACAATTATAACCGTACTTTTACACAATTTGTGCCTACTATTTTTAAAAACAATGTGTTTATATATTTTGATTTTAAACACTGTGTCTATTTTTGCCCAATTTATAGTACGTATCAAGTTACCTCCTTTTAATAGAGTAAATTCCAACAAATATTTATTAGAGTGTACTCTACTTTATGCTTATGTATATTACAGAATGCAAACATCACAATTAGCCTGTGTGGCTTTAATTAATCGTGTATTAAAATTGGTTGGATACATAAAGGAGTGAATATTATAGATATTAAATACTTTTTTTATTTGTATTAATTAGCCTAAAAATTTTTGGTTACAGAATTTAGGTAATGATAGACTTTAAATTGATTTAAACCTGCAACTTCAATTAAAAAATAGTTTAAATTTTTTTAAAAATTTACTTTTGTCGTTTCAAGGAACCCACACTTAATTTAAGTATCTCCTATAGACGTATATGAAACGGTGTGTAGCTTAAAATAGCTATTAGCCAAAATAAAAAACTTCATAGAAGAAGACTTCACATTAAAACATTAACAAATGTGAGAAAAATGCTAAGTTCCAAGGTAAACACATTGCAGGGTACACAACGTACCTCTAATGAAAATTAATTTCTAATTTTGTAATATATATTAAATCTGATTTCATTACAATTACTTGAGTGTAATGGAAATGAAAAAAAAATATTGCACTAGAATTGCTTGACTGCAATGGAAATGAAAAAATCTTTCATTACAATTACGCACATCTAATGGTAATGAAAATACGTAATAATCATTACAAAGAAATTAATTACTCCTAACTCTGATATATGATTCACTAAAATAAATAAATTTAATTATATTGTCAATGTTGGTCAAAGTTTCAAATCGATGAACCCCCCAAAAAAAGATTTCTGTTAACAGCATGGTGCGTATGATTTATTTTATGTCTATAATAATATTCATCATACGCTACGTATATTTTATTTTAAGCAGACACTCACAATACATAAAAAGGTGGGTTGGTAATCGATTCATACGGTTAGTGATAATGAATAACGATATTTCGAAATTATTTCGCAAGTATATTTTAAGGTTATCGGTATTTTAAATTATTTCGTAAGGTTAGGAGTAAACGGTATTTTAAATGATTACGTTGAGTTATTTTAAGGTTGCTGGTATTTTTCGTATTTAATTAGTGGTGTATTTAGGTTAAACGTAAATTTGTGAAATCTTATGTATGTGTGCAAGCAACATACTTAATATAACACAGCTAGTAAATGCTTGGAGCCAGTATTTCATATTTAGGAGAAAGAAAATAAGTTATTTTATTAGGGTATTTTAAAGTTAACGGTATTTTCAGTTATTTCGTTAGTGGTATACTACAATAAATTCCTTTGAAAGGGGGTTAAATCGCTATTGTTATCTTATAGTATTGCTTGTCAAATATGATTAAAAAAATAATGATGTAAAAAGTAGAAATCATTTTTTTAAATAAAAAAACGGCATTCGTAAAAACAAAATTTGAGATAACAAAATAAAAAAACAAAAATTTTGGATGAAAGGTAATTACATTAACACAATACTTTTTATTTAAATTTTTTTTCCAACAACACTGTATAATATGGCTAATAATTTTAGCTTTTACGCAAACAAATGTTATTACTAAAAAGAATGTTACATTTCTATATTGCAGTTGGGGCCTCCACCCCCTTTTCTACAAAGGTTTTCTGATGACGTTCGGTAGTGCGAACAGAAACATGTAAAAACTTACTGGTACAAAAATATTTTAAATGTGTTTAAGGGTTAATCTCGTACTTATTCAGAATTGCCGCTCAAATGTCCAACAAACATATGAATATTCCATTTCAGGTATAGGATATGTTCAGCGAACTTATGTAAAACACTACGGATAACATTTTGTGGAACATTTTAACCCTCTAACTCCTCTACATACGGGTCTTTTTTGTCCCTTTTGAAAATGGGGCCAAACAACTGCCTTTAATTAAAGCGCTAAAATGTTAAAATTTTGCTCGTAGTGTTTTACATAAGTCTACTCAACACATCGTATATCTAAATTGGAAGATTCACATGGTTTCCTATGCCAATTCACAATAAATATTTGAATAAAAGAGGAAACTTTAACCCCCCTAAAATAAAATTGCGATGTGATATTTTAAAATGTCGACACACGCAAATTTTTTTTTCTCCTCTACCAAAATCAATTGTCAGGACACAGTATTTTTGGAAAGAGTTCGAAATTGTTGTACATTACTTTTTACTGCCCGATTAAAAAAATGAATGAGTTAAAACCTACAATTATATCCTGTTTTTGATGTTTCCCAAAACAAAATTTGATCCGATAATATTCTAGTAATTTAAATCCACCGTGGATCTAGTATCATGAAATATGAACTGGGAAATGGGCTTATCTAATCATATATAATTTCAATAGAATGGACCATTTGATGCAATATAAGCGAACTTTGAAAGAATTATTTTTGTCTAATGGTATCAAATAAAATTTAACCTCATCTTTCCGATCTCATTTGATCATATTTGATCTAAGGTCGATTTAACCTTTTTTATTCGCGTGATTACAAATCAGAAAAAGTTGTCACTCTTGTAATACTCCTAACTTTGAAATTTGTATCGCACTAATCTTTTTCAATTTGTAATAAAATTGAAAATAATTTCATTTTACCTTGAGTAGAATTTTGTTTGTTTGGGCTGATCTTGTTACTTAATATAAAATATGAGAAAAAATAAAACATTAAAACTAAATATTCATACTGATTGCTTTAAACATATTTGAAGCAAATGTAATAGTAATATCAGTTGTTATTGGTATTGTTGTTACTGTTGCAGTTTATTGGCTGTATTACAGCGATTGCCTTTCAAACTGAATACAGCAATAGTAAAAAATACATTATACTTAGTAGGCTGGGACTGAAAAACGATTTTTGTTTATGTTTTTTTCCTTCGGCATGCTTAAGTTGCTTGACGTTATAAATTTGAGCAGAATCGAGTAAGTGGAACCTGGTGCAAGCGGATCAAGGTTTCAAACTATCCATCAAAATAAAAATAGAGAACAAAATAAAAAACAAAACTTTTGCACAAAAAATATTTTTGTTTTAGATTTTGCTAAAATAAAAAAAAAAATTAACAATTTGCCATCTCATCTACTCGTAATACGAAATTAAGAATAATTTTTTTCAACATTTTGGGAGATGGCAAAGAAAATTGTGGTAAATTTTTTGTTGTTGTTGTTGTTCTATCTTTGATATTTGATAACGCTCCTAGACGAGAACAAGAAATTCTCATTAAGTGTGTAATTTAACCTAACAAATATTTCCAGATATTCTAAAAATGGCGTCCCCTTATGATTTCGTTAGAAAAAAATGAAATCCTTCAACAGATTATTTTTCACAATTTGTTAAAAAAAAATTGGGATTTTAGTGCATTTAAATCCTTTAAAGTTGCAGTTTTGTCTTAATAGACACCCTACGGGAAATTTTAACAAACTGTCATCGCACTGGACCCTTTATATGAAATAGACTGGTCACTTTTACATGGCGTTGTCATAGGAGGGGGAAATTGACCCCTTGTGACATATCACAAGACAAATCCTAGGACAGGTTACTGAACTCTCATAAAAAAACAAAGGTCAAAGGGACCTGTCCTGGGATTTGTCTTGTGACATGTCACAAGGGGTCAATTTCCCCCTCCTATGACAACGCCATGTAAAAGTGACCAGTCTATTTCATATAAAGGGGCCAGTTTGACAGTTTGTTAAAATTTCAAGTATCTTTTAAATTTTTTTTTTTTTTATTTTGATCGAAAATTTGATACTTTGAAATTTTGACTGAAATTTTTACCAGAAAGTTTGTAGAACACATAAAAAAACAAAAAGTTTTCTAGAGCAACGAAAATCCGAAAACCGATTTTAAGGGCCATTCTAGTACACATGTACGAGGAAACTAGCTGTGTATTCATGAATGCAGAAACAAGTAAACATGCAACAGCAGTTTTTAAGCAAAAGAAATAAAATCTGAAAAAATAGAATAACTTTTTTTTAGCTACTATACAGCATGTGTTTGTTAAAAACGAATCTCAATAGATTTTATAAATGAATGTGTGTAAAGTAGAGAATATAAACTGGTAAATTGTTTGCCAGGTTATATATTCATGCAACCAGTGACGTAAATGATAAACGGTAACCCGATTTTGGCATTCGGATAAGCAAAAAGAGAACTTCCATTTCCAGATAATCATTACTACTAATATTTAACTTGTTTATTTGCTTCGGTATAATAAGAGTTGGCTTAACGGCTGATGTAAAAGTGAAAGGCATTCTTTTAATAGAGAGCTTCACTGAATAAATTAGTGAATGCAACGCGCTATTCCCAATTTAATTAAAAATTTATTGTTTACTAAATTAAATACATATAGACCTGAAAGAAATTCAAGATACCTAGTATTTTACACAAAGAACGGTTGATAATTTCTTGTTAGAGTGACATTCAGCGCAAAAGTTTTCCACGATTCCCATCCATATATATTATTTGTATGTGTATCGACTTACAAAATCAGTGTAGAAAGTCACTACCAGATATGTAACTATATACCTGGTAATGGTAACTAATTAATTTTCCTATAACATTTTTTATTACCTTTGTATGGCGATGTCGCGAAAATAATGAGTTATGCTTACAGAACAGCATACGAAAAATCTAAAAATATGTCATTACCTGGGCAAGTTTTTTTTGGCATTTGCCATTAAATGCCATTTTTTCACTTATTTTGTAAAAACGCCATTTTTACAAATCCTTACCAAAAAAAGGCATTTTGTCTATTTTTTTTAGACTTTTCATTAAAAAAATTCTAGACTTTCAGTAAATTTTCTAGTGCGTTAATCGAACTAGGAGTCAGGCTTGCCAGATAATTTTTTTCGTTGTTCCCAAAAAAATCCAAAAATATGCCCAAAAAATCACCAACTAGAAAAAATGTTGAAAAAGGTAGTAGAGCTTATTTAATTTGCTTAAAATGGACATTATCCGCAAAAAACTAAAATTAAATATAAAAAATAGTTTTTAAAAAGTCTGGGATTGCTTTTGTATAAATGTCCAGAAAAATTCTCAGAATTTAGGGACTTTTACGAAGAAAACGTTAAATTTTTATTATATTATTTAAACAAACCAATCGAAACCTACACATATTTTATTCTGAAATTTTCAAGAATTTAACGCATTTTTTAAAGAATTTTTAGGCTTGAATTTTTCAAGTTTATCTGTTTAATACAATAGACTTTTATCCACAATCAATATGTTTCTTTTTTTTTTGTAAAACAATATTTTATTATTTAATCATACAAAACTCTCAGGCAAAAAGGATTTATTTGTGACATAAATCTTTAAATTAATATAGAAAATTCATAAAAGGGTGAATTTGTTTCTTTTTTGAAATTATGCGAACAAACTTCACTGATGTTTTCTGAAAAGTTAATATAATCTTCAAAATTTATGAAGGATTTTAAATATCCCCAAAAAATACCCCAAAATATTTTTTAAGTCCCAAAAAAAACCCCCTGTCCCCAAATGAAAATGTTTGTCCCCAAGACCAACAAAAAATCCCCAGGGGACAAACCCCCAAGTCTGGCCAGCCTGCTGCGACTCCAATTTGCCAGTCAATAGGTCTACCATCTGAGCTGTATCGACAAGTAATGTTTGATAGATAAAATATAATTGACCTGCGGTACACAAGTCAACTCACTCGCCAATATACAAAAAATCAAAAAATATGTGCTTACATATATCCTTACCAGTGTTGAAAAAATATTGAGTCTAAAAATAGATTTCAAAAAAATTTTTAAAAAATCTTGAAAATTACTTTATATTTGAAATAATGATAAAAATAAGTCATTATCAGTAATGCATTATTATATGTTTTAAAATAAGTCAGAAGGTAAGTTGGTGTCATTACTGGTAGTACAAAAAATAATGATATGTCATTACCGTTTCTACACTGGGAAGTTAAAAGTTTTTCTAGATTCTTTCTCAAAGTACTGAACCGATCACTTACATGTCTTGGGGGATTGATTTATGAGCTTTAGATCGATGGAACAAAAAAGTTGCTGCTGAATTTTTGAGATATAACACATCGGCTGAAAAGTCCGTAAGATAGCACATATGATTTTTTGGAACTACCAACCTTCAGATAATGCCTGTCAATATTTAATGAAAATTGAAATTTTTTCATTAGTTAACAAGTTACAGCTGTTTTAGTATCCGATTTTGAAAACAATGGATTGAAAGCAATTTCGTGTGTTGATTTGTGATTGCTTTTTAATGGGATAAAATACCATTCAAGCCAAAGCTTGGCTTAATAAGTGTTACCCAGACTCTGCTCCATCCAGACAAAAGTGGTTTGTTAACTTTACACGTGGTCGTGCAAACACCGATGACGCCGCTACGGCCGCCCAAAAGAGGTGGTGATACCGGAAAACATCAAAGAAGTTCACAAAATCATTTTGGCAGACCATAAAGTGAAGTTGCAGGAGATAGCTGATACCTTAAAGATATCGAAGGAACGTGTCGGCTTTATTTTGCATGAAAATATATGCATGAGAAATCTGTTTTCCAAATGGATGCCAAGTTTGCTCACAGTGCACCAAAAACGTGTCGACCATTCTGAGAGCTGTTTGGAGCTGTCTCGGCGAGATAAGGAGGCGAATCTGGCCCAAAGATGCCAAAGTCGCAACAGTCAGTTGGTAAAGTTATGGCATCAGTATTTTCAGATGCGGCTGGAATTTTGTACATTGATTACCTTGAAAAAGGCTAGAACATATATAATAGCGATTGCTCCATGTTCCAACTGGTGCGATTGAAGGAGGAAATCGGAAAAAAGCGGCCCCATAGGAATAGGGCAAAAGTGCTCTTTCACCATGGTAATGCGCCGTGTCACAAGTCATTAGCCACCATGGCCAAATTGCACGAATTACACTTTCAACTGCTTCGGCACCCATATTTGGCTCCCAGCGATTTTATCCTGTTTTCAGACTTCAAAGAAATGCTCGTTTGCAAAAGCGTTTTTACAGTGTTTGTTTCACAAAAATTTCGGTCGTTTATAAAAAAAAAACCACTGGCAAAGAATGGGCCTAAACTGCTGTGCCAAGGTTTTCAGCCAGTGGTTATCCAGTGCTACCTAGTGAGATGTTGCCAGCGGTACAAAAATCAATTCACTGGTAGACCAATGATTTTACAAAATTACTAACGCTTCGTTAAAAAGAGTTTGTAGTCAGAAGTTTCCGAGTTCAAAGCCGGTGGCAAGGAAACATTTTTTTTAAGTTTTTTAAATTTAAAATTTTTTTTTGCTTTAAGAAAAACTTTTGTTTTGCTCTCCCAACACTGGCATATTAAATCCAAAAAACTGTTTGCCAGTACTAGCACTTAAGCACAGCCAGTAGTTGTCCAGCTGTTATCACTCATTTGTGTGTGTATTATATGTGTCGTTAGCTCAGTGGGTAGAGCAATCGTCTGCTAATCTGACGGCCTGGATTCAAATCACGGCTGGACCAAAAAAATACGTATGAACTTTTTTTAAATTTTATTTTAGAAAATATATTTCCAGATCACCAATTTATTGGTTTTGCCAAGGTTAAAAAAATGTGTTCCTCTAGTGCTTTTCCGGCCCTTTTGGATAGCCAATCCTTTTGTCTAATGATGTTATTATTTTGGGAATGGGAAAGCACTTTTTGCTAGTACTTGTACCGCCTATTGAAATGCTTTGCCACCGCTTTCCCGTTTGTATTTTTCTGACTGGGTACTTTATTTAGAACCTTAAATAAATCATCACTGTTAATTTTTTTTTTATCACATTTAACCCCAAGTACTCAGCAGGATATAAATATTAATAATAATTGTGGGCGCTGTGGTGTAATCGTTAACGCGTTGGACTATTACACGTGAGGTTGCGGGTTCGAGCCCCAACCAAGGCAACATCAATTTATGAAAAATAGTAATATGTATGAGTTTTTTCTATCCCTCAGACATATCGCAGTGTCCTCCTTCGGTATTACCATAGCACTTAACCCCACCGAAGTAAAATAATATAACAGGGCTATGAACTAAAAAGCTTCAACAAAAAAAAAAAGCTTCGCCAACTCACCATCAAATGGCGCGTAACAACTGTTCTAAAAAAAAAATATTTAACATCTCGCGCAATTAAAGTGTTGCCTTATTTGAAGCCCTTCATCTTTCACCACCTTTCACTTCTTCTCTATCCCCTTTCCAAATAGGAAGAATTTCCTGAGTGTTGCTTCTCAAAAAAAAAAAAAAAATATTAAGTTACATAGGAAATTTAAAAATATTGCCTTCTAATGGTGCAAGAAATTATTTGTCCAAATCTAATATAGACTAATAGCCAAACGCATAGACATTTTTTTGGTTCTTATAACAGCTCTATAGAAAAATTTGTTTTTAACATATTAATTTGATTTATAAGACTGCTATAAAAATCGAGAAAATGTCTATGCATTTGGGTATAAATATTTATTCAAATCATCAATTTTAAAATAAAGTAGTTGCATATTTTAACAAAAAGTAATAATTTTTGTTTTTATGGTTCCTTTTTAATGCACAATTTGTACATTTCAATGCATATTTTTAAATTTTTATTAGCTTATTTTTTTTAACACATTAAAAATATAAAAATGGACAAATTTTCCTGTATTGATTTAAACAATTTCTTGTTATCCTATTGACCTAAAACAAAGAGTTGACTTATGTGGCTATTGAAAAAATAGCAAACTTTTTATATTTTAAAATATAAAATATGCATATTTTTAACGCATATTTTTCTTTTTTAGCCTCATTGTTTAGGTCCATATTATCACTTTTTAAGTGCATGAAATTTTTATTAAGTTAAAGTTAAATAAAAACGGGATCATAAAGCTAAGCTGTGCAGTATGCTTGGTCGCATGCGCGGTTCCAGCAATTAATATAAGGGGAAAAATCATACGCCACAGTAGACAAATACATTGAGTTGGCCAATGAGGCGAATGATTTTTCCCTTTATATTAATTGCTGGAACCGCGCATTCTTGGTCGTCGATATATATTTAGGATGTCGTTTGAAATAAATAATACAATAAATTAAAATGTACTTGCTGACTACAGATCAGAATAAATCATGAAAATAACATTGCATAATTTACTAACCACACTTGGCGGAGGAAGGCTTTAGCATTTTTAATTTAGTAGCCAACAATGAAGTCATCAGAAATTAATATATTTGGCTACGTCCCTGCATGCAGTACAGGAAATTCGACCGTTTCTACATGTTCATTGTGTAGTACACAAATACGAGTGTTTTAAAATGTATCACATGTCAATGGCAAATAAATTAAAGCACAAGGTTCAATATAACGACTGTCATACAGAAATTTCGTTATAAGTTTTTTTATTATTGTTTGAGTGAAAAGCCCTTTTAACAAACAGAAAATTGAATTGAATTTGGCAACAGCTGCAAAATGTTTACTAAAAACTGAACATAAACTGTATGTATATGTTCACATATGATCGTATATATTGTACACACATTGAATATGTATAAACGTTTAATATGTTTGTTCAGTTATAACAATTGCAAAAGGTTGCAACGTTGGCGTCTAGACTGCATTTATCATTTGCAATCATATAAAAAAAAATAAAAATATTTTATAGTCGTTCTTGTTATCTCTTTATCGATAAATTAATAAAAGTAAATTGAATAGCAATTGATTAATAACCGATTAAAAGGGCGCAAATGTTTTACAACATTTAACAAACAAAATTTATCATAAGGAGAATAAACAATACGAATAAATTTCAATTTAATACATTACAGCAAAGATATGTAAAAAAAATTAAAACAAAAATGATCAAATAACTACAGTGTAACTAGAAAAAAAACAAATATTATAAATATTACACAGACGAACTCGATTTTATATGTCAGCTATATACGAAGTTTGGAAATAAAATTGGGGGCTAAAGCGGATCTATTACCTGTAAGAATTAAATTTTAAGCAAAGTAGGTACCGATTATAGAAAAAAATGTTTTCGATTCCTTTTTTGTATTTTATTTACATAAAGCTTACTTTTCTTTATATGCTCAGAACATTTCAATAAAATATTCGAAGATACTAAATTTCTACATATTTGATTTTTGTATTTCTTGATGCAAAAATTAAAAAAAAAAAATTGTAAAATATAAGTGTGAAGTCTGTGCGTTAAAATTGTGAATGTAGTATTTTTTTCATTTTTATTCACTACCCAGCAAAATATTGGTAATGACACCTCATTACTATCTGCATTACCAAAAATGATATATCATTACCTTTTGCATTATTTTATAATATAAAATATAGACTTCCTAATAACGGCCTATTGTATTCATTGTTTCTAAATATAAAATAATGACTTACTCGTATTAGTTTAAATAAGTACTTTTTACATAGTTAAATTTTTTTATTATATGTAAATATGTTTTATGTTTAAATTTTTATGACGAGTCCTAAAATTACACACTAGAGAAAACTTAAATTTTTCTGAATGTATTTCCTTAGGCTAATAGTATTTGCCTAACTCCTTATTTTTCAGAATCAAGTAAGCAATCGGATAACCACTTATAATTAAACTTTTTGTAAGCATGTGTGTAACCACTTATTATTCAAAGTCTCGTAACTACTTATTTCTCATTTTTTCGTAAGCGAGCGGGTAAGCGTGACTACTTATAAAAACGACCATGCCAAACAAAAATAATGAGTTTAGACACCAAAAAATAAGTTGTGCGGAGCTATGAATTTCTATTATATAACCACTTATTTGGTAATGAAAGATTTTGCTGGGTAGCTCTTGTTAAGGATTACCACGACATACGAAGCAAATCTAATTCAATAGTGATTCGAGTGAACGTGAATGAGTTCAAGTATTTTGTGTGCGTCAAATTTTATTTACTGATTTTGTTTTTTCTTTTTTTTATTCGGCCTTATTATGGTTCTCGACTACGAATAAATTCATTACAAACACAACTTCTAAAAATTTTTACACACATAATAATCCATGCATAAAAATACGAAATTAATGTCAAAACAACAAAAACTTTCGTAAAATAAACCATTTTTCGTATATTTTACAATTTTTTTGTTATTTTGACATTTTTTCGTAATTTTATGCATGGATTATTATCAGTGTACAATTCGATTTACCACAAATAGTAATTAGATTTTATAAACTGCATTATTACACAAAACAAAAACTAGAAAGATAATATTTCCTATTTTCAAAGGCAATGTAGGATTTTCTATGTTTTACGGCTATATTGTAATAAAAAATCTGTAATTTCTATTTGTTTTTTATATTCGAAAAATTACCTATAAGCATTGTTAAACTAAGAAAAATGCATAGGTGTGTTACCAGTTTTAACGTAGGCAAAATATTGATAATATAACTTTAATATTAGGTTCTTTTTTAAATGCAAAATGCCCCTTAATAATTAAATTTCTTATTTTATTAAATTCATTTAATAAAACATTGTGACTAAATTCATGAATGTTTTAGAAAGTTACATTGAGTGGAAAAAGTGGATTTGATTTTTGGTATTCTTTACGTTTTATACACTAAGAAAATTATGCCGATAAAATTAAACTAAATTGCAGTTAAGAAAGTATACACTGCAAATGCATTTAAAATTAACTGACATTGTAGTTATTTGGAATGAAAAATTATTTTGGATTTAAAAATAACTGCAATTTTAGTTAATTCAAATGCAATTGCCGTGTACACTATTTTAACTACAATTCAATTAAGTTAACTAACATAATTCTGTGAGTGTGCTTTCCAAAAATAATCATAAGTAAATTGGGTATTAAACGAAAAAACGCAAGGAATTGTATTAAAATGCCTAAAAATTTATAAACAATCTAGAAACAATAAAATTCCCATTTGTAGACCTGAGATTGGGCCGCTAAAAATGTATTTATACGTGTGAAAAGCTTTGACCCCTTTATCACATATCCAAATTTTATATAAATCGGTGGGTGCGCCATAAGGGTACCTTCTTTGTCAGATTATTCTACAGAAAATACTAGAATAATAATACTAAATAAACAATTGTATAATATTCTATAAAAGAAAAGTCTCTTGCCCAGCAAAAAAAGAGATGCCGAAGCAGTAGAAAAACAACTACAATTGACATCTAGATGTTCTTCTTTTTTAACATAAACACTAATGGTTTTAACATTGAGTTGTCATAGGAAAGAAGTACTCCCACTTCAAGACTTTTTCAGTACTTTTTTCATAAGCGCATAAAAAGCACTTTTCCGTAGTTTTAATTTTATATATTTTTAAAAATTGCAAAATTAAAAAAATATTAATTACAAATATTACAAAAAATAAACAAAAAACTAAAAAATATTGGTCCCTCCAGGAATCGAACCCGCGATCATCTGTTTAGGAATTCAAAATAATACCAAAATAAATTTTTAGGATCACTTTTAGAGCAATTATGCTTTAAAAGCAATACTTAAGTAATTTTTCGGATGTTTTTTAGAAGTAATTCTAAAAAAAGCTATGAAAATATTCTAACGGATACTTTGAAAGCAATGAAAGAATTTTTTTTTGAAGTTGTTCATAATTACTTATAAAAAATTAGTAAAAGTAAACTAACGGATATTTTTGACGCAGCGAAAGAAGTAGTTTGCAAAGCATTATTTTCAATTTATTTTTTTTTTTTGTTGGGAGGAAATATTGATTTTTTAATAGAAAATTTGTAGTTTTTTTTTATAAAAAAAGCTTTTTTTCTTATAATTCCTCAGAATCTGGTGATTTTTTATAGAGAAAAATTCCTAAAATTAGAGGGATTTTACAGAAAAAGTCCTTTATATCTGAGGGAAAGATTTTTCTAGAAAACAGCTTCCGAGACTATAAGTCTTCAAAATCTTAATGCTTTTCTTAATAAAAAATTCCTAAAAATCTGAGGCTCTTTTATAAAATCGTCCTTAGAATATGCTAAAGAAGTAGAATGTTTGTATATGTCTGTTTGATCACTTCTGAAATTATTCATATAGAGACAATCTGACAATAAAAATATAAACAATAATAAAATTAAATGGAAGATCACTGATGAAGCCTGTCCATAAAAAGGCAGAAACTAGATCTAGTCTGATTTGCAAATTTAATGTGTTTATAACTTTTGAGGAAGGTTTATTCTTCTTTTTAACCTCAAACCTACTAAATGAAAAAAGCGTCCTTTGAATCCAAAAACGTCTTTGAATCCAAGAGTTTTCTATAAGCAAAAGCCTTAGATTTTTGAGCAAAATCCTCAGATTTTAAGAATTTTTCTATAGAAAAAATTTCCCAGAATGTAATAATTTTTATGTAGAAAAAAGACCATAATTTTTTGAAGCAAAAATAATAGTATATTATATTAAATTTGGGTGAAAACAAAGTCTACAGAATTTTCACGTGAAACTGATTATCGTGAAAAATCTTTTTTTTATATGGATTATAACAGTTTTTCGCGTAAAATCGGAACAACAACATTTGCAGTTTTATACCTCACATTTATTCATTTTTTATACTACTTTGTATCTCAATGCTTGATATCTCTGATATTTTACTTATTCATGGAAAAAACTTATCATCAGAACACCATTGAACATTGTTTAAGTCCTAAAGATGATGCGGGGTTGTAAACTACCCCAAAGGAGCGACTGCATTAGTTGCATTGCATCTTGCTTATAGTTGTCTAACAAGAGTCATCCTGATTAGTTTGTAAAAATTTATCAAGATCATCTTTTGGAATTCCAATTGAAAAATTGTTGCTTCCATTTAATATCGTCTTTAGGTATTAATCTTATTTCGACTGGTATTATATAAATCAATTCCCAATAAATTTTAAAATTAATTAATTTAGTGCTTGAGTACAGTAGAGAAGCAATCATTTTTTATTGACTTTGCAAGAATGTTGGTGTTATTTATAAAATTTATTAAAAAACTCTCAGTACTCAGAAGTGGTAACTACAAATACGGGTATTCATGTATATTATTCATTCATGTACACTAGACCATACCTCAAAAAAAAAGTACGCCGTACACCCTCCAATATGAAGTAGTTTTGCAAAGGAATTTAAAAAAAAATGTTTTTTTTGCCGAAAGTAGGGATCGCCTTTTTAAATTTTTTGTTATAGCTTCGGCATTTAAAGTCGGATTTTAAAGTGTGATATACCGATTTTTTTTGCCTCGATTAGACCAGTGTTTAGCTATAAAGGAAAAATCCAATAAAAAAAATTTAAAAAGGCGACCCCTACGTTCGGTAACTAATATATAAAAAAATTTCTACTCGGTTTATCGAAAAACTTCCTTAGCAAAAGTTTTATGATTTTTTGCGAGCTTTAATTTTCTGACATTAGGGTGGCACATTAAGGTTGTAGCAACTGAGATCTGGTGGCTAATTACTAGAACGGGATACTTGAGTTCAATGGCCCTTATACCAAAACACTGGTCTCATCGAGAGAAAAACATCGATGTATTATACTTTAAGTAAAAAAAAAAATTTTTTTTTTTGAAACATTCTTGCAGAAATACTTCATATTGGAGGGTGTACGGCGCACTTTTTTTTCCTGTAAGGTGGTACGCTCTAATATACACTAAACCGTCTCACAAAAAAAATTAAAAAATACACCTTGGTTTGTTTTATGATGATTCCCAAAATATTTCGTGTCTAGCATTGAGATCTCATGAGATAGACCGGAATCAAAAATTAGTATTTTTTATAGAATATCCTTGAAATTAGGACATGTCAGAATATTCTTGAACGCGCATTTCGACGCGCCTCAAAGAAGCCTTTCATATGAGACCCATATTGTGTATGTTGTGTTTAGCTTAAATACAATTTCTTCCAAAAACTAAAAAAACATGCTTTTTTTAAAAACGGTCTCGCTCATGAGATGTCAATGCTAGACACGAAGTAGTTTGGTAATCATCATAAAAAAAACCAAGGTGTAGTTTGAGGGGGGCACTTTTTTGGTATCGGTCTATTGTAAAATATATTAAATTTTGTATTGAAACGAAAAAGTTGTATGGAGATTTTTAAGGCATCCTTATATTTTCAATCACAACTTTTGAACTGCCAGATTTATTTTGATTATTTTTAACACAAAGCTCTCTGGTAGAGTAGTAAACAACATAACTGCAAGCTAATCGTAAACAAATTAAAAAATCGCGTGATCTGATTTCCTTAGTATCATGATTCTCAAATTCAAATATCTTTTTTTTTAAGAGCTAACCTGGAAAAATGACTAGCACTACAGGATTCAGCGTACCGGAATTAGTTTTACTCACTACATGCCACAATTGTTAGAAGAAAAATGTCCCTGTTTAGTGCACAGTTAATTTATCAAAATAGTATATGGCGGAAACCACTTTGCGAGTAAATATCACTCCTTAGTAATTTCCACATGGGCCAATATATAGAAAATTAAGAATCAATTAGAACACATGTAGTATACTACAAGATCTAACTTTCATATACTCAGGGTTTTTTAAATTTTGCTGTATTTTACCCTAAAATTAACTTTAACAAAAAGAAAGATATTGAAAGTGATAACAAAATAATAAACCAACCATCAACACCATGCCAACCAACCAGTCTACCAACCTAAGATCCACAACCGCATTGAAAACTCACTCTCACTACATATATACTGCAGGAAAAAAGTGTTGACTGCTTATTAAAATGTAAACGTAAACAAAAAATTACAATAGCATCAATTAGGGATGATAAAGTTTGCACGAATGTCCAATTTTTAGATTAAGGCTTGTATTCATAAATGATTAATAAATTTAAAATAGGTTTATTAAACTAATTTTGTATGGAAAATTTGTTTATTAAACCTATTTTAAATTTATTAAGCATTTGTGAATACAAGCCTAAATCATATACTTATATGTTGAGTTTAAACTGAGTAGGGTAACCAATGGCTAGGTATTTCTCTCACCCTATATTTACAACTTGTGTATGCAAGTAGGAAACCAGTCATTGTTAAGGTAAATCAAATATGAATTACTTAGTTTTATATTTAAATTATAATAAATGTGACGAAAACTATCAGTAGTAACATCGAAGATATGAATTTTTCAATTAAAAGGTTTGCTGTCTTCTTATCTCAAAATTAACTTTATGCTTTAAATGCGTTTTTCTGCCAACCGTGAGTTCCACATTTGTTGCCACTATGGGTGGGTTAGCTGATTTTTATCAAGCGTTTTCTTTTGTAGCCAACAGGAAACTGTGTCCGTGTAGTGGCCTTTTTTTAACTTTAGCAAAATAAGATTTTTATCTTCAGCCGATTTTTTTCTTTTTTTTTTGCCTGTTTTGAATTTTTTAAGTTTGTGTGGCAAACCTTGTTAAACAAAAGTTAAAGAAATAAATAAAAGCGGGATACAATAGGGACTATCCAAATTTTCCGGTGATTTTAGTGAAGACTTTTTTTAATGGCCAATAATGTGATTAGCGAAATTTAAAACTAACATGTTTTGAAAACACTACAATAAGATATCTCTGAATGAAAGAAAAATAACTAAAAATATTGTTAGTTATTTAAAAATTATTTAAAAATCAACGGTTTTTAAAAATATAACAACCGTTGAAATATTTTCTTTGAAATGTTGTTAATTACAATTTGTAATTATGCACTTTTACACTTTTATCATTGATCCCTTCTGATCTAATCTCATAGGTAAATGTTTGTTTTTAGAAAAGTTTTAAAAGTTTTAATACCAAGCATGGGGAATAATAATAGTGTATATCTACTTACAGGATAACTATATACAATTTTAAGTAAATCATTTTTTCTACGATATAATTAAATACTCAATATGGTTATTATTTTCCATCTCTGGTAAAAAAAAATTTTATAATTTATATAATCCCAGCGAACATGGCAATACGAATAATATTCCCCCAAAATATTAATATTCTCCCGAAATAAAAATTGTGATACTTATTATGTTTAGGAAATCGTACTGGATACTAAACGGCAATTAGCTTTCAAAGTACTGTCGAATGCGGTCTTTGAAATAGTTGCAAAATGCAAACTGGACGCCCAATTTTAATAGATTTATTTTTAAACCAAGAAAATATTGTGAATTAAAAATCATCATTTGAAGTTTACGATCTGAAGTTTACGAACTGGTGTTTGGACTTTAAATATTCGCAAAGGGGCTATAAATCAGGCTTCGACTGCACTGCATTAAATATTTTCTTTGAGACGATAAAATTAATAAAGTGTCATAATATCTTCTTGGTTATGTATATTTTAATTGCTTCTTGTGATATCTATGTGGTTCAATATATGGAGACCTATTGGTAAAATGGGGAAATTTATGTTCACATACAATCGTTGTATTGATACTAATTAATTAAAAACGCATCATATATAATAGGTAAATATAAAGATTCAAAAAATGCTTTATATAGAGTTTTGTTTTTTCTTATTATACTTAGAGTAACAAAAAGAAAGATATTCAAAGTGATAACAAAACAACAAACCAACCATCAATATCGTGCCATCCAACCAGTCTGCCAGAGCTACAACCGCATTGAAAATTCACTCTCACCACATATATAAATATGTACTATAGAACAAAAGTGTTGACTGCTTATTAAAATGTAAACGTAAACAAAAATATAACAACAGCATCAATCAGGGATGATAAAGGTTGCACGAATGTCCAATTTGTAGATTAAAATTCATACACTCATATGTTGCATTTAAACTGAATAGCGTATCCTATGGCTACGTATTTCTCTCATCCTGTATTAACAGCTTCAGCATGCAAGTAGGAAACCGGTAATTTTTGAGGAAAACTAAGGGGGGATTGATCAATTTTATGTTTGAATTAAAATAAATATGACGAAAACTATCAGTAGTATCGTAAAAATAAAAACATCAATTTATAAATTAAAAGGTTTGAAGAAAAATTCAATTTCCTATTTTCAGATACATTTTATAAATTTTTCTTCAGTACCCACTGTAGAAACGGTAATGACATATCATAATTGTTTCGACTACCAGTAAAGACACCCACTTACCTTCTGCATTATTGTAAAACATATAATATAGAGTTACTGATAATGACTTATTTTCATCATTATTTCAAAAAGAAAATAATTTTCTAGATTTTTTTTAATTTTTTGAAATCTATTTTTAGACTCAATATTTTTTAAACACTGGTAAGGATATATGTAACCACATATTTTTTGATTTTTTGTATGTTGGTGAGTAAGCTTACTTGTGGGCAGAAGGTCAATTATGTTTTTATCTATTAAATATTACATGTCGCTATAGCTCAGATGGTAGAGCTATTGACTGGCAATCTGTAGACCCAGGTTCGATTCCCGTACCAGCAAATTTTATTTAAAAAAAAATACAATAAAAAATATTTTTTTTATATAATTTATTTTTTTGAAAATCTATTTTTGGACTCATTATTTTTGTCAGTACTGGTAAGCATATAGGTAACGATATTTTTTTTGATTTTTCGTATGCTGGTGTGTAACCATAACTCATTATTTTTCGCGACATCGCCATATAAAGGTAATAAGAAATGTAATAACAAAAGTAACTAGTTACCATTACCAAGTATGTAGTTACATAACCACATATCTGGTAATGATTTTCTATACTGGGTAAATGAGATGCTTGCATTCTCTTTGTTCTCTAACCTCTTTAGTTAATCTAGTAGATATAATATAAATTTTTTAGAGTATGAGTGATATTAATATAAACAATAAAATAACACTCATACGCCTTAGAGGTATGTATGGTATATGCAATTTAATGACAGTCGTTTAAAGAAAAATTTGCTTGGGAAATCGGATCTATGGCTTATACCAGGGCTGGCAAAAATATGACACGTGTGTCAGTAGTGGCACGCGAGTGGATTTTAGGTGGCACGCGACATTTTGTTCGATATTTTTAAAAAATTTAAACTATTAAGTTAATGTTAAATTTCGCTACAAAAATGTGTGATTTAACTCCATAATGTTGAAATTTTTCATAGAGCTTCTAAATCGTCTTTTAAAATAATTAAAACTCTGTATTAAAACCAGTTTTTTGTTTACAGAAATATGGTAAATACAGAACTAGCAAATTCGATTATCAGAAAATTCTGGGAAAAATTCTAAAGTTCTAGATTGAAAGAAATTTAAATATTTCGACGAGAAAATGCCTCATAATCGGAGAGAAAAGAGTACCAGAAAAAATGGAAAACAACTTGTAATAAAACTGGATCTAAAAAATTAACTTTTTTAGAGGGAAAATAGGTGCTACGAAATAACCCTCAGTAAAATAAATGCTGAAAATAAGTTTCATGATGAAATAACTCCCTTTGTTGGAATCTGAAATTGGGTTTTGATCGTGTTCCGATGAGCCATTTTATCTGAAATAGAATTTTGTCTGTTCAAATCCATAATGTTCGCTATAAATAAAAATCGCGCGATTTATTTTAACTAAATCAAATTTTTTCCAGAGGCACATTTTCCAACTAGTTTCTTACGTACCTAAATAAATGATGGCGCCCAAAACTTTAACTTTTCTTAACAAAATTAAATAACCACCAAAAATGAAATAATCCCAAGAAAAAAAATTAAAAGGCAATAATGTCCAAACTATTTTAATTTTATTTCATTGGGGATTTTTTCATAATGAAATAATCTCAATTAAACCCAAAAAAATTAAATAACCCTCAGACATTTTTACGTTATTTCTTGGAAGTTATTTAATTTTTCCCTCTGGAAGTTATTTCATGGGCCTTATCCATAGCGCTGATAAATATTTACATCTGTGATGACAATTTTAAAAGAAAATTTCCGAATTTTAAAAATTTTCGAAAAAGACTTAAAAGACAACTAAAATTAAGGTGGCACGCAGAAAAATTTTCTAAAAAAAAATTTGTCCGTTTCTGGCACGCAGCAAAAAAAGTCTTGCCACCCCTGGCTTATACCATTCCTCCTATAGGCTGAAAACATATCAACTCAATACAAAAAACTGACATTTTCGAATTTACCATCTCCGATTTCAATGATTTTTACAAAAAACTTTCGTACCTGATAACATGGCAGTAAAGCATAAATTTCACGTCAGGAAAATTGGAAGATACGTTAAAATTTGACTAAAGTATAGTCACAAAATCGACTATATGTTTTAAACTACGCAAGTTGAAAAATTCATTTTGGTCATATATCTTAGGTAAGAGTGTACCCTTTAAATGATATGCATACAGACTTTCTTCATGAAAGCGCCAAGGGTCATTTTTTGGGAGCCTTGAGTTTAAATACTCATATCTCGAAATGCTTACTTTTAAAAATTCTTGAACTGAACCCCCTTCTATGGTACATTTGTAAAAAAATTCAGGGTGGTATCTCGAATTTTAAGCTTTTGAGTTGAGTAGCCACACTTAAATGTTACTATGTCCCTCCGTTTTTCCCCCATAGGTCTCCCGGGGCCGAGCCCCTCCCAAAATTAATTTCGGTTTTCTTTCTTTTTTAATTCCAGGGGTGGTCATATTTTTTTGACGAAACCCCATAAACTGCACTTTAGCCAAATTTTGTTTTCAACAAATTAAAACACGAGTTCGAACTTCTCTCGTATTTATATTAATTGCAACACTTGTCCGGTAAAGTACCATCTGTTAGTAAAAAACAATGTGTTAGACATAAAAGTAATTCTTCTAAATTTATAACAGCTACTTCTGGTTCAATTTTTTCGCCCTTTTTATCAACGATCTTCCAAAGGTTATAATGTTTCCAACATTTTAATATACGCTGCTGACTTTGAAATATTTTACAGTTATATTCAATTAGAGCTTTAAAGAATTAGTTCCATTTTGGAATGAATTCCCAAAAATTTTATTCAATTCTTTAATTCAAGAAATGAATTCATTAATAAGACATAAGCAGGAACTAATTCCTGTGAATGAACTCAAAGACTTTAAATTTATAGAATGTATTCCCTGACCAAAGCATTAAAATTAAAGAATTCATTCACTAAAGAATTCATTCAATACGAGTTAATTCAATTTTAAGTCAAGGAATGCATTCAAATCTAGTTAATTCAACTTTTGGTCAAGGAATTCATTCAATTCTAGTTAAATCAACTTTTGTTCAAGGAATTCATTCAACTGAACACTTAGTTCCCTGAAGGAATTAAAATTTTTGTTTAATTCCCTAAGGAATTAAATTTTTCGTTTAATTCTCTAAGGAATTAACTTTTTCGTTTAATTCCCTGAGTTTAAGTTTTCACTTAATGCTCTATCTCGCTTAGTTTTCGAAATAAACGTCATTTTGTAAAATACCGAATATCGAAATAAGCCGAAGTATACTTGAGTATTATATGGATTAATATATGTGAATTTGCCCATAACCCTATATACATCCCCATACAAAACCACCTACGATTTTGATGTTTTGTATTATGCCATAAATAAATAAGCATGCTTGAACAAGTTTTATACACCGGTAAATAGGCCTCTAAATTACCTTTCATATGATACCAAAACCTCCCTTAGTTACTTTGGAACAAATATGAAATAATAATAATAATAATAAAAAATTGGGTAACTATTATCTAATTTTTTAACCTTAAATATGAGGCTGGACAGCTAAAACAAATACGTGTCCTTTAAATTTTTCTGCTCTACAACATATCCGAAGCTCATTAAGATCTGCCGGTTCACGTTAGGAGTCCTTCCTTGTAAGCGATATTTTTAAAGCAATGAAAAAGTAGTTTGTTAAACATGACTTTTGCAGTAATTTTAAGCAAATGTAGACTTAAGTGAAATAAAAAAAAATCAGTAAGTGGATGTTAATTATACTGCAAAAATTTACAAAATAGTTTAAATATATATTTCTTTCAAAAATAAATGTATGATCCTTTATTTTTAATTAAATTGAAAAGTTTATAAACTGCAAAAAGTAAACTACATAACATTCTAAGTGCGTGTTCAACGTGTCAAAATTAATTAGAAAAAACATGTTACAGGAGGATGTAATGAAAAAGATGCAAATTTGTCTTATAGTGTAATTCCCACAAAATTCAAAACTGAACAGTTAATTTATCATCTCTGGCATCAATGCAATGAAATTCTACATGCAAGTATTCAAACATATTTACATATATCTACACACATACGATATATACTTAAATGTTTGTTGCATTTTGTTTGATTATGTAAAAATTAAAAAAAAGCTTGCAACAAAAAGAGACGATTTTAATTATCAACTTTTATAAAAAAAAAAAATTTGCTTGCTTTGCATAAATGTATGTATACACGAGTGTTTTGTATAAAGACAGTTTGTGCAGGCAAAAGTATTACCATAACACCATCATATTTACACTCCAACATACACAAAAAAGATTGCAACATAGAAAAGGCAACATTAACAAAACAGCAACAACAACAACAACAACATCATAAGATAAGGTATAACTAGAAGTGTTAAAGCATAAGAGGAATATGGAAAATATAAAAAAAGATTGTTTCTGAGTATGATTGCAAAAATATACAAGAGCAAAAAAGCAAAACTTGTAATGAATTCAACACAAAGAATGTTGCACAAAAAAAAAACATTTCAGCAAATTAATTACAACACAAGTTGCACAATACTCGTAAAAGCACGGTATGTATTAATATAATGCCTGAGAGTGTGTAGGAAAGAGACGCGTTTGTATTTAATTTCTTTAAGACTTGTTTTTTCTACTAGTCAAAAACATTTTCTGTTATTTTGATTTTGTATTGTTTACTTGCTACCAATATGAACAAATTGAGGCGCAATAAGTTTAAGTAATAGCAATCCTTTTTGCCCTTGCCTTGGCGCCTTTTATTAAAAAGCGTTGAAAAATTAAAAATTTGACAAGTAGCATTTGATAAAATAAATGAATGTTTTGCTTAAAAATGGTTTATTATTCAATTTACTTAAAATTTGCCGCCCGTTCATGCACAAGTACATGATAAAACAATAAAATTGTAACAACGAGAGTACGATACGCATTCCATGTTGTTCCAAGATGAAAGTGCATTTAAGCCTTAAATGCATGATCTCTTCAATTTTAACCATTTTTTAATATATAATTTCTAAAGGCGTGTACAATGTACATTTCAAGAAAAATAACAAAAAAAAATTATTTTAAAAATGTAGATTTATATTGAAAAATATGGGTTTTTGCCAAATAGCTAAATTGTGATTATTTTAACGTGTATGAAAAAAAAAAATTAATAAATAAAATAAATTTTTAATTTTACAATTTTCTTGAGCGTAAGGTTTGTTTTTTATATATAAAAACTTCTTTATTTTTATAAAAAAAATATATAAACTATGGATTATACATTTATAGTCGTCAAAATTAATTTTATTGTGAGAATAGCACTTTAAGTATTTAAACAAACATTTTTGAATATTAATTTATGATCTAAAATCAAACTAGATTTTTCACAAATATACGAAGCAAAACCAGGATTTTTCCTACACTGTTTAAAAGATCTACGCAAAACTGTTAGAACACTGTGTACCCAAAAAATGCAGTTTTGTGCACCAAGTGGTTTTTTTTATTAAAAAACTGGTATGTTGCCATGTGGCTACATCATGCATTTAAGGGTTACATTGGCTGTTTTAAAAGAAGTAGCGTTTTACCAGAAAATGAATAAAAAGTAGATTTTAAAACCAAACTACACGCAATTTATATGATTATTAAGAGAAAATGGCAATTCTGTAATCATACAAAGGAAACTTCATGAAAAAAAATTCACCCTAGCTAAATGAATTCACAATATCTGAAAACTTAGAAAAATCCCATACATCTACTGGCCGAATCAGAGGAAGACCGACAAAATCGATAGAGGAGTGTTCGTAGTGCAAAAGAAAACGGAAGCTTCAAGAGTCCACAGAAGCGATATCTACTGCATATCTGTTGAAAGCGTTATCCATTAAGTATTCAAAAAGCCAAAAAAAGACAAGGTCGGATGTTCAAAAGTAGTGGTGACCGCAAGCCCAGTGCGACTGCGCAGGATAAAGCATAGTATTCAAACGCCACCAAATGCTTTACCGAAAAATTAGCTTTGTTATTGGACTTTGGATTATCAAAGAAAAAATATTCCATTTTACAAAGTTCCTTAAAGATCATAATGTTAATATTCTTCCTGGAAGCAAGAAAGTTACATCTGGTAAAGAGAAAGCAGTGCCGCCTCATGAAAAGGTAACTGAAGTATCGGTAGACTTTATGAATTTCAAGACTTAATGAATCATACTGCGAGACGATTTATTCAAATTTTTCCAGAACTGGAGACAGAACTACTCCCTGAAAAACTACATTGATTAACAAGTAGCACTGTGATGGATTATCCGGTCAAAGTACTTACAAACAAAAAATAGCTATAAATGACACAACTATTACCTCAGCAACTTTCAAATGTGGTTCCTAATCGTTAATCAGAATAGTCAGGCAATCCATTAATATCAAATAGTGTGGAGCCACACCGTGTTTTGTTGGGCTTCCCTCGTCTTCTAGTACCCTGCTGGTTGTAAGTATATTTAAAAAAAGCAATAAAATTAAAATTATTTTGTATAAACAAAATAATAAAAAAATTTGAAAAACAAAAAGAAAATATATGTCGATGAACGAAATCGAAACTTTTTACTTTTAACTTATTTAAACAAAGCATATTTATTTTAATAAAGTCAGTTTTTGCCAGTGTATTATTTTTAGTACAGCTGGCAATTTATAACTGGGAAGCTATCCGTTACTAAATTTTCTTAATATACAAAAACGTGTTCAAAAATTGTAATTTCCTACATTACACCACTTAGCAGAATAGACCATGTCTCCCTTTTAGCGGGCATCTAAGCCGGAGAGAATTCTTCGTATAAATTTCCAACTTCTTAGGTGCAGAAAGTTGAAAATTTCCATTTTTAACTCGTTTCTGGAAAAAATTAGAAAAATTATTTCCTCAGTGAATTATCCCGTACATTGAGCCCGGACCACATATTTTAGGTTTAATGTTAGTAGCTAAAGAAGTTTTGGCAGAAAGTCAAGAGGGTGGCTTTTCCCCCTTTTTCACCTTCCCGCAAGATATGCTTATCGGACATTTATGCCGGAGAGTAACCTAAGTACCAATTTTCAATATCCTAGCCTAAGTCTTGACGATGTGGAGTCAGTGAGTCAATCAGTTAGTATATCGCATATTACTCCTTTTGGAATACTAAAATCTTAACATGAATTTTTTCAATAAGGTTGGACATCCCTTTGTTATGATAATGCCAATCTTACTGCCAAGTTTCCTTAAGCTTTTACTCTTGTATTGTCTTTAGAGTTTTTTTTTCTCATCTTTCTAAAAAATCATAAAGTATAACAACCACCAAATATAAGGACCTGTAATAGAGTTGATCGCATTTGCGTTATCTTAATACAATGTGTATTATTGTTGATTTTATGTTGTTGTGCTACTGTTGCTACTACTGCTGCTGCTGTAAGCTAAAAAATATGTGTAGTTCGAATTGCAGCTGCAGGTTGTTTTCTTTGCACTCGTTTTTGTCTTTATGAAATGTACTTCGGATGTTGTTGGCTTTGGTTATGTCTGTACGTTGTCGTTGTTTTTATATTTTTTTTTCTTTTCTATTTAACACTAAAAAAGTCTTTTTTGTAGTCAACAACATTTACATTTTGCGGATTTCCTTTAATTTTTTTATTATTATTTTTGCTGTTGGTGTGCTTGCTGCAGTATTATTTGTATAGTTGCTTACTCCTCACTTTTTCATTTATCTACATATTTCTTGTTGTTATTGTTTTTGTTTTGATGTTCATTAGTGTAATATTCATGAATAATAAATAAAGAAAACAAAGAAATAAAATTTATGTACAAATTAAAAAATATGTCACAACAAAAGTATGGGAAACTAGTTAAAAAGATTTACATTTTAATTTAATATTAAATCAATTTTAATTATAAAATGGCACTATAAATAAAAAAAAGTAAGAACAAACAACGAAGTTGGAAAACTCCAACATTGAGTTGTTTTAACTTGCAGTTATAAGTAAGAGGATCCTCTATATTTATACCAAGCTTATAGTTTTTATTGTTTTTATTTGATAATAAAGTTTTTAGTTTTTATAAAAAGTAGGCGAACTAAATATACGCATAGAAATATATGCATGCATAGCGCATGCTACGAGGACATTTTTTCTATCTAAAGTTTAGTTTGCAGACACTTGGTTGGTTTGGGGACTGTCCTCAAATTCTTTACATGTCCAGCGAATAGCATGAAGATATTTTTGACTAATATACATCATAGTTTGGGCACATTATTGGCTAAATCCCAGAACCATGCGCTGTGCATACATATATATTAGGGTATTCCTTATAAAGTGTTTGGTGGATTTTCGGCATGCATACCCCCCCCCAATTTTTTTTTACAAAAGGTGCCAAATTAACAAAATTGATTTTTTTTGGAAAACATTAACCCGTGCCGAGTTGCGGCCGAAAATGACCCATTTTGGAAAAAAGTGTATTATTATTAAAAATTCCCAAAATTAGAAATTTTGAAAAATTTAGTATTTTGATTCATTTATTCATTTATTATAGCCGAAATGATTCAGACATGGAATTTTGACTTCATCGTATATTATTAACCCACTTTAGCCTGGAATCCAAAATAACCCACGAACTTGATAAAAAGGCAAAAACGTGTTTTTTTTTAAGTTAATTTTAAAGATTTTTTGAAATGCCTCGATTGCTAGTTGTACCACATAATAGTTGATATTAAAGAAAAATAAATTGGAAAAATGATAATTCGAGTTTGTTTTTGGAGCGACTGCCTTCCAGGACATTTTACAAAAATTACTTATTTTGTCAAAAATTTAACAAAATTTTAATGTTTTCATAAAATTTTACATAGTTTTTGGAAAAATATCACTTTAATTTTGTTAGACTATAATTATCTTTATATTTGTTTAAAAAAATCATTAACCCTTATTAGCATGTGCTCTGAAAAGACCCATGAAACCTAATATTAATTATGTAAAGCCATTAAATTGATAAAAAAAATCTCAACTGGATAAAAACAATTATTTTATGTAACATGATCCATATGGGGTTAACTTTTATACTTTTGGCCAAAAACGCCCCACCAGGAAATTTACAAAATAACACCTTTAATAATTTTCGGAAAATTATCACTAAATAAAAAACAAAAAAATTTTTTTACACTTGATAAAAATTATTATTTCAAGTAAATTGATTCGGCAAAAAAACGCACTTGAAAATTTTCAGAATAACGTGCTTCCAAATAGAAAGCAATAAATGCATAATAAACAAAAGCTTTTATTTAGAATCTAATACGATTACAAAACTAAAATTGTTATTAGTATACGAACACCCTTAAAAATAAGATTGGGGCTATAGAAAATTGCGCTTTTTCGTTAGTCTTGTACCCTCTATCAAATATCCCAATTTAATAAAAATCTTATAAATGTTATTCTGTAAATTTCCTAATGGGTTAGTGGGTTAATGATATCCGATGAAGTCAAAATTCCACGTGTAAATCATTTTGACTATATTAAATAAATGAATTAAACAAAATACAAAATTTAGAATTTTGGGAATTTTTAATAATAATACAATTTTTTCCAAAATAGGCCATTTCGGCCGCAACTCGACACAGGTTAACGTTTTCAAAAAAGAAAACCAATTTTGTTAATTTGGGACCATTTTTAAAAAAATTGGAACACTTTGATTTTGTTTTATATTATTTTTGACAACTTTGTATAATTTAGGATATGCTCGAAATTTGACTACACGAATAGAGTTCTATACAGTTTTAACAGAGTTTTATACAGTTTTATAAGAGTTTTATACAGTTTTAACAATTTTTTTAATTTTCAAAAAAAAAAAAAAAAACCTTATGCTTTTCCTTCGATTCAGAAAGTTTCAGCCGCTATATGCAAAATCCACTAAAGAAAAATGGCCCAAAAAAAACGATTTTCCAAAAGTTGTACATACAATTTTAATCGAAGATTCATATGAAAAATACCCAATCTTTTGCGACGATAATTTGCAATTTTTGGTTCAATTTTCGTAAAAAATGGGCTATTTCTTCTATGAAAAGTCATCCAAAAATTAACTGAATCTTATTATAGTTGTTACGCGCAATCGGATGAAGAGTTGGCGAAGCTTTTTAGTTCATAGCCCTGTTATGTTGTTTTACTTCGGTGGAGTTATTATGTTATTTACTATGGGCACATCGAAGGAGGACACTTTAATATGTATCAGGGATAGAAATTTCGTACCTATTATTTTTTATCAATTTTTATTGCCGTAGCTGAGGATCGAATTTGTTTTATTCGATTAAAACTCATCCAAAAATTTACCAATAATTGGGAAGAGTTTTAAATTTTTGAATTTTTGTAGAAATAACATCAATATTTTCCAAATTTTTCCGAAGAAAATTTTTCAAACTACTTTTGATTATTCATGTTGATAAACTTTAAGAAAAAGTACATAAGCTTTGTTTTTTTTGCGAGTTTTTTTATAAATGTTCCCTGCAAATTTTAAATTTATACAAAGAATGTTGTCGAGAAAGTGGTTATATTTGCCGAGGGAGGAAGAAGTAAAAGTCGACTGCTCTTTTTATAAATCGACTGTGGTAAACTCAAATATGGCCACTTTAGTTATCTAAATCCATTGAAGTTATTTAAAAATCGGTCATATTCTATAAATTATATTCGCAACCTATTTTTAAGCTTTTTAAACCGCTTTTAATATTAACAAAATTCCTTCTGACTTAAGTTTTGAGCAAGTTCAGAATTTTAAATTACATTTCCTTTTAAAGCTGATGCCAAAAATGGACCTGGAATTTACGAATATGTGTCAAAATTTGCGAAAACTCAAGATAAAAAAACTTAAGATAATGTTACAAAATTATTTTATTTTAATTAAGAAATGTAGAAATCAAATAAAACATGACACTTAACCTTTTTCTGCTCAACATTAACTTTTATATTTTTTTAACTAGGGAAGTATATCAAAAAACGCCGCAGAAAGCATTTGAGTAGTTTCTTTCCTTTGTGGCTTTTATATCACTTACTATAATATATATTTTATTTGTATAATATCACCTCTAAAGACACTGGTTAGCAGATTACACTGACATACAAATCGTAACCGTACTTGAAATTTTTTTCATTCGCAATTCTATTAGCATTAGTTGACTAACGCTAATCCCAAAAAAATTTGATTACCACTTAACGCTACTGAAATTTTCTGGTACTAGAATTTTTCCTACTAATGCTAATGAAATCGAAATAATGCCTTAAAAACTAATTGCAATTGAGAAAAGAGAGATTTCTTTACTAAAAAAAGGAGATGGTTAGATTCCTTTACATTGGTTGTTTTATAAAAATGGATCCCTCGGGATCTCTCCAGTTAAAAAAATCTCCATTTCACAAAATGGCCTGTATCTCGAAAACTAAGCGTGGTAGAGCAAAACGAACAAAATTTTGCAAGTTTCAATTAATGCAAAAAGAAGTGCGCCGCACACCCTCCAATATGAAGTATTTTTGCAATAAAGTATGATACATCGATGTTTTTCTCTCGAGGAGACCAGTGTTTTGCTCCAACGGCCATTGACCTCAAGTATTGAACAAATTGAACAAAAAAAATTGAACAAAAATTCAAAAAAATATATTTTTCACTCCAACATGGTTTTATAGAGCTCCAAACCGGCGGCAGAGAAAAAAAACGGGGCCTCGTGGTTGCAGCGCTGGGAGTCGCAAAAATTGTCCGATCTGGAAAAAAAATGACTTTTTCAAATCTTAACAAAATTGGTTATCGTATGATACGAGTTTTTTTTTAATTTTTTTTAAATTTTTGGTGATGGTCCAAATTTGAAAGTGTGTTTTTTCGAAAAAAATATTGACTTTAAAAATTCATAAAAAATCGAAAAAAAAAAATTTAAAAAAAGCTCGTGTCATACAATAGCGAATCAAGTTTAAAAAAACACAAAAACAAAATCGTCAAAAAATTAACCCGCTAGTGCCGCAACCAGTACGAAAAACATGGTTTCGAGATAAACGCGTTCAAAGTTTGTGAACAAAGAAAAAAAGGTTACCTTCAATCTGCCATGCCTGCCACGACTTCACGCTGCAAAAGATGCCAAAAAACTGATCATATAAAATAAAAATTCCACTATATGAGGTATAAAGATGCCTTTTTTTCAAGAAATTCAAAAACACAAAAAAAACTCACCCTTCAAATATGTACGAAATAACAACCACGGTAGCAAGTACAACAAGTATATACCAGCTGTCGTACGTAGGTAGCGCGAAAATTAAAAATGCGCACTCACTAATCCGGCTGCAACTTTTGAACCCGTAGGAATTTTTCCATGAAATTTTTTTTTTCTTAAAATCTGTAAAATCTTGTAAAATAAAAATTGTAAATTCTATTTAGAATTTCTAATATTTGATCAAATAACACTCAATCTTAAGAATATTTACTAAAACACAAAATTATAAAAAAAGTCGATTTCAAAAAACGGCCAATGTCATGGTTAAGAGCCAACTGATGTTTGGATCCGAAATTCGAATGGGTTAAAATGGGACTTGTGTCAAAATTTTCTATACAATTATAAAAAAAGAGAAAATCGTAAATATAGCCAATATGGGCGATAGGTCCAAATATGGACAAATTCTATCCAGAATCTATCGGCTTTTTTCTCTGAACTATGTGAGTCAGCAAACCAAATTTCGTTAAAATATCTTAACATTTGCGACCTGCAGCGTGTAACCAAGCCAATTTTGGGGGGACTCTTATGTGGGCACTAGGTCTAAACATGGACCGGTGTTAACCAAAATCAATAGGCTTCGTCCTTGGGCCGACGTAGTCGGTGAACCAAATTTCATCAAAATATCTTAATATTTGCGACCTGCAGCGTATAAACAATATAATTTTGGGGGGACCCTTATATGGGCACTAGGTCTAAACATGGACCGATGTTAACCAAAATCAATAGGCTTCGTCCTTGGGCCAACATATGTATGCGTACAAAATTTCATCAAAATATCTTAATATTTCCGACCTGCAGCGTATAAACAATATAATTTTGAAGGGAACCCTAATATGGGCACTAGGTCGAAATATGGACCGATTTCAACCAAAATCAATAGGTGTCCTCCTTGGGCGGGTATTTGTAGTTTGTGCTGATGTTTGTAGCACCAAAAAATATTGGTCCTAGACCCACCTTATAGTATACCGATCGGCTCAGATTTTTTTTTTTATTTCGATTAAACGATGTCCGTCTGTCCGTCCGTCTGTCCGTCCGTCTGTCCGTCTGTCTGTCAATGCATTTTTGTGCGCACTCTACAGGTCGCAAATATCAAGGACGACGCCTATTGATTTTGGTTGAAATCGGTCCATGTTTAGACCTAGTGCCCATATAAGGGTACCCCCAAAATTGTTTTTTTAAGATATTTCAATGAAATTTTGTACACAGACCTATGTCGGCCCAAGGACGAAGCCTATTGATTTTGATAAAAATCGGCCCATGTTTAGACCTAGTGGGTCCTAAGGGTCCCCCAGAATTGGCTTCGTTACACGCTGCAGGTCGCAAATACGAAGATATTTCAATGAAATTTGGTTCGCTGACTTACATGGTCCCAAGGAAAAAGCCTATTGATTCTAGATAGGATCGGTCCATATTTGGACTATATTTTCGATTTTCTCTTCTTTTATGATTTTGTAGAATATTTTGACACAAGTCCGTTTAAACCCATTCAAATTTCGGATCCAAACATTAGTTGGCTTAAGTCAGACTGGTGTAGGGTACTGTATAGTCGGCATGCCCGATTTTAACCTTTTTACTCGTCTTCTTTTTGTTTTTTGAAACACTTTTTTTAACACACTTTCGGGAAAGAACGGGGAAATTGAATGGGGAATTGAAACTCTAGAAAATGGCAAGGGAACTGATAGCGAAATGGAATGTGTAACGAAATGAAACAGAACGGGGTACGGATGGATTTGCAATGACAATAAACAATTCGCAAAGAGAGTTGTAGGGTTTGCGCCATTAACATTGAAAATCCATGTTTTTCGCATGGTATGTCTCAAACATAAAACTGAACACATTTAATTGTAAAATGCGTAATAATTGTAATAAATATCTATCATGTTTTAAATTTACACATTTAAGCCTAATTATAAAAGTATTTGTGTTTGACAAAAAGTTGTCAAAAATTTGTTTTTATTAAGAAATTAAATACAGACACGAATGAAATATAAAAGGATTTAAAAATAGAAATATGTAGCAAATATCTTAATATTCGGCACTTATTTTATAGTATGGTTTATAGCTAAAAATATCAATTGTACGGTAAGTAATTTTTTCGTTCTTTGAAAAGAATGTAACGAGGTTCTAATCGTGTCTTGTATCAGTTTTCGCAGTGAAATTGCCAAAAGAACATGCTGTTGAAATGATGAATTACATGCGGATAAAAGCTCTCAACCATGTCTTTATCCTCAAGACGAATCAAAGAAGAAGAAGAATAATTTTCATGTGCAGCCTTATTAAAAAGATTTTGGTTGTAAAATGTACCAATAATGGATGTGTATGAAAATCTATTACGATATGTTGAAATAAAATATTAACAGTTTATGGTAGTTTTAACTAAAAGCGCATATAAAAGCATTTCTAAGCATATTAATTTAGCTATTTCCATTTACTTGTATTTGGTCAGGCACATGTATTTTAAATTTACACACATTTAGTGTATTGAACACAAAAATCCCAGACATTTAAATCTACACACTTTTAGTACTTTTAGAGCCAATTCGATATGCATTCAGTTACCTACCATTATGGTAGTAAATTTCTATAAATATTTATAAGAGTGTATTTTACATAATTTTTTCGTTAAACCAGTTAATTTAAAAAAAATTTTTTTTGATTAATCGGTTAAGAAAACACCTGAATAATTATTTTTACGATTAATCGATTAAAATAAAAACGCAATTAACTGAATACCATATCTACAGTACACAAATCTAAATGCAGTACGCAGTACTGTTTAAGAATCGTTTTATGTTCAGATATATCTTTCAACATTTTTGTTGTTATTTTTTATTTCTATTTTGCACTTTGCTTGCAAAAAGTTTTTTGTAAATGTAACGAGCAAAAGCAAAAAATAAAACAAAACAGCTCAAAAAACTTTATTTGACTGTGAAATGTTCAAATGTATTATTGTTGTTTCTGTACACTTACAAAAAAAAGTCTTTAAAATTTTTAGTTAAAACTACCAAAAATAAGCTACAGAAAAAACTTATGAAATTAGCAAATAGTTTTTGCTCGATATGAGGTAAGATTAGAACAGCAAAAACAAAACGGTTAAGTATAAAAATTTAGTCATATTTGTGGAAAATTTGGTTTATGGAAAGTAACAGCAAAAAAAAATTCCGAATAGTTAGTACTTGGACTAAAATTTTCAAAAAAATATAAAATTTTAAAAGTAGCTTCTTATATTGTTTTTAATGCAAATAAAATTGTAGCCTTCTGAAATCAACAGTCTTTTAGTTTTTAACAAATATTTCTGTTGTTTTATTAGGTTTCAGCTGGTTATTTGCATTCAACAAAATTTAACTTAAATGTAACAAAAATTTTGAAGATACAACTGTGTTTATTTGCTATTTTGGGTCTAGTAATATTTAGCAGAATTATTTTGCAAACTGAAACAGCATAATGTGGTGTAATTTCAGTTTAAAAAATTAACTGAAAATTAACCAAAACTTTGTAAATTTAACAGTTTTACTTTTTCTGTTCTGTTGTATTTAGCAAAAGATCTGCTAATTTCAGAAGTTTCTTGCAAGGTAATTTTCAACAAATTTTCAGTAGCTGTTTTTTTTTGCTATTTTAACAGGTTCATTTCTATTAGTGTAAGAATGTGTGTATATTTTTTAGAGAAATGTATTTAGAAGTTATAACAACAAACGAATATTTACGCTTTTTGCTAAAGTAAAACTATATAATGCAGCCAGTTTAAGTAATGTTTAGTTGTTGCCAAAGTGCAAATGTTGCACATACAACTTACTCCCATTCAGCTAAGCATGATTTATTTTTAAATAAAAATAAAAGTTTAAACAAATATTCTTATGTTACTACACTCAAATTAATATTTATGTTGGCTCATCAGCAAAATTTGTTTATTTAACTAAAAATTATTTTTAATGATTTTTTTTTTTGTAAAATTTAACAAATCTAAATTTAAGAAAAAAAAAATTATAAAACTACAGTTTTATGAGGGATTATGGAGAGGTGTAAAATTGTTTCAAGTTATATTGCATGGCGAACGTCGAAGTTTTCCTCCATATGTGCATATTCCTCTTAGACGTGAAAATATTATGCTTTAAAAATAGTGAAACCAGATTTGAAACCAGTTTGACAGATTATTTACTTACGTATTATTTTAAGTGCAATAGTCAATATTAATAAAAAATTTTTACAATAAAACTCACTTATGACCAGCTTCGAAGAGAAGAAAAATTAATTCGCTATAAGAGAAGTTCGCGTTAACCGGGCAAAAATTTTAAATTCTTCTGTTTAATTTCTTAAATAAATTGTTTGCAATATCTCTAAGAAAAACTGTCTGTGGTTTCAGTATAAAATATGTCGAAATAAAAAACAATTCTAAAAAGAATGGAAAATTGTAGGAAAAGTTGCTTGTGGGACCATCAAAAACAGTTCGTTTTAACCGAGCCTTATTCTTAAGTGAATTCGTAAACTCAAAATTATAAGTCTATTAGCTGAACAGAAAAATTTGTTACCTTAACGAAATTCATTCCTGTTTTTTTTTTTTGCTTAAAATAAAAATAAAAATTTTTTGTTAAATTTAAAAAATCTAAATTTAAGTAAAAAATTTGTAAATTAATAATTATTAGGGTTAGTCAAAAAAAAATTTATTTGATTTTCGGATATCATCATTTTTTTTAAAGTTTTTGCATAGAAAAAAGAAAGACCCATAAATACCTATACAAAACGCTAAGTAGTGGTTTAAATATCAAGATAAGCACATCGCATTTATATCGTAAATATGACCACAGGTCCTGTGCTTACATTTTAATACAAAAAATTCATATTAATTGAATTTGAAAAAATTTTTATATAAAAAACTGAATGTACAACCGCCAAACTTTAAAGACATTTAGCGAAAAATCTGTATCATTGATCGAAAAATAAAGTACGCCATTGTAACCAGCATGTCCGAAGTATATAAAACTGATGGTCAGATCTTGATTAATTTTTTGAGTGTCATGCAGTGTTATTAAAAATCAGTTATAAATAATTTTGAAAACTAACACTCAAAATTAGTTAAAGTACTGATGATTTTTAGTATTGTGTTAAATGAAGATAACTAAAATTTTTGTAAAAATCAGTGTTTCAACTAAAAATTTATAAAAAGTTAGTTAAATCGATTTGAAACCCGTTTGAAAGATTTTTTACTGACGTATTATTTTAAGTGTAGTACAAACATTACACTTAAAATATTTATTTTCTACAAGTGTTGCCAGTAATTTTCACATACGTAATTTTTTAGTAGACATAAAGCCGTACACTCAAAAAATTTTGACAGTTACTACATGACAGTTGTTTGTCAGTAGTTGTTGTTTTTAAGTTGTTTTTCAAAAAAAAAAAGCATAACAACTTTTATGACGGTTATTTAAGAAAAGAACTAATGAAAAGTACTGTAATTTCGTAACGGTTGTTTAAATCAGTTATTTTTAATATCATAGTAAGCAACTACCAAAACAGTATTTTCACAGTGAACAGAAGTTTTTGTTAGTTATTTAAAAAATAAAAAATTTTGTTGAATTTTTTGAATTTTAAAAATTTTCATTTAGTTTATATTTGTTATTATTATTATATTTCTAGTTTGCAAATAAAAATCAGAAACTTTTATTGTATTTCCAATGCACAAAAGCATAATAACTGGAGAACGGTTTGGAATTTTTACTGCAAGCTTTAAATAGGTTGAAGTAATAACACATATTTTTGTAATTTGTTTTATTAAAATATACTTTTATAAACAAAAGAATTTATTGTAAAAAACAGTAGTTTTTACCGATTTTGTCAGTTGTTTTGAAATTTTTGTAGTAAAATTTGTCAGTTAATTTTACGACATTGTTAGTTATTTTTAGTGCATTTGTTAGTTATTTTTCAAAAATTAAAACATTTTTCGTTATTTTAAAGGTGAATACCTTTGTCGGCTTTTTAACTGCATATACCTTTGTTTTAACTGCCATTTTCAGTTGTTTCTACCGACAAACATTTGTGAGTATACAAAAAAGCGAAATAATTACTTTTTTCTATTCGCTCAGTGCTACTAATCATAGGCCACTAGTTAAATACACGCGCTTTGCACCTTATCATAAAGCACAAGGAGTCAATTACACTGTGTGCAAATTTATACATTTTTCCACACTGTAGATTTTATTTGGTACAAATACTTATGAAAAAATTTATTAGAAATACCTGCCTATTTATGAAACCAGGGAAACGGGTAATTTTAATGACTTTACTAAGGCTGCCACGAGAAATTTTTGACAAATTTCGGCAATATTTACGAATATTCAAAGGAAAGTAGGAGAATTTTGTTCGGCAGTTAAGTTCACACTATATTATTTTTGTTTAAGAGTTACTAAAATTTTTTAATATTGCTTTGAAAAATATCAAAGGAGTTTCAATTTTAAACCAAAAAATTATTGTAACTGTAGCCTGGTAAAGAGTTTGAAAACTCAGTTTTTGTTTCGAACATTTAGTGGAATATGTCGACAAGAAGGTTGTTTACATGCCTATTTATGTCGCATTTATACAACCCGTTAACCTTCAATAAAACATTAAAAATATAATCCATAAGTCACAGGAAATTAAAATTTTTCTACGAAAATCTCAGGTTTTTTGACAGCACTCTTTATAAGTAAAAACAAAAAAGTTTACAAAACATAAAGTCAAAAGTCATACAATTTTAGTTTTAAGTTATTTTATTGTTCTTCATCTGCTTGTGTTTCTAAGTTCTACTGTGAACATGGTTTACATTAAATTTATGGTAGTATCATAAATAAAGCTTTTCTAAACAGTTGAAAGCTACCAAAAGAATTTTTTTTTTTTGTTTCATAGAGTACATATGTATGAATATATTGTTTTGAGTGCCCATATGCATTATTGTGTATGCATGTGTTTCGTTTTTCTTTTAGGAAAACTCTCTCAAGTGTTTATCATATTTATCAATGTGTCCACAAAAACATTTGTATGAAGCTTTCTGTACCAACTACCCTGCTACAGAACAAATGTCTTATAGTAAACTAGCGGGCGCAGCCCGCTACGTTGTCAGCGTGCCTTAAAGTTTAGGGGGCACGCTGACAATTTTTTTTAAATTCGCTTTTTATTTAAAGTACAATTTTTATAATAAAAGCCTTCACCCAGCCACCACAAATAAATAATGTTGCACAACAATGGGTTTAAAATAAATAAATATTTGATCACTTTTTCTCATTAAAGTGGATTGTTAGTAATGAATCCATAATAAATTGCAATATACGTGTGTATGTTAAGATAATTTGGTAAAGTGCGAACTTAGGTAGATAGACCCGTAAGTAGTTTTGTTTATTTGTGTTTTGAATGAAAATAAATAACGTAAAGCAGGGTTGGAAAGCATTTTATAATATTAAAAATAGCGGGCAAAGCCCGCTACGTTGTTAGCGTGTCTTAAAGTTTTTTTTTTTTAATTCCAGTTTATGTAAAGGTAGACCTGGCAATTCAAGTAAATTCACAAATTCAGTTGGAAAATATACTGCGTCGGTTTCTTCCACACCGGTGCTTCGTTACATGAAGTTTAAATATCGGAATATATAAGTTCCATTCCTTTTCTAAGGTTTTTTCTCTTTTAGAAAATTTGTTTAACTTTTTGGAGAGTATGTTTCAATGCTACATAAGTTTCATATTCCGTGGATAGTGTTTGAACAGGTAATTCCCTCTTCCAATCCATTTGCATTGTCTATAATTTCAATTCCACTCGTTCAACGTTTATATCCATTTCATTCCACTTGTGTAGTGTTTCAATTCCACTCGTTTCCTATTTAGTTTCTTAATTTTAGTGTTTCATATACACTTGTTCTTTAAGTTTTAGGTTTCTAGCTAAAGACGCAGACGTTAAGGGGGGGGGGGGGCAATTTTCCCCTTTTGAACCACCATTTTTACCACGTTCCTGTCCAAATTCCTAGAAATGCCTTGTCGATAAGTTAGCCCATACTCCAAGGAAAACATATTATATATTACAGGTTTCTAGCCGAAGGGTTCGGTTAGGCCATCAAGGGGGAGAATTATTCCGTTTTTACCCCTCCCGGTAGGAATTTCCAAAAATTCCGTCTTAGAGGACGTCTGCGTTGGAGGAGGAACCTACTACATACATAATTTTAGGTCTCTATATCCAGCAGTTTGGCCAGGCCGTCAAGGGGGAAGTTTTTTCCCTTTTTACCCCTCCCGGTATGAATTTCCAAAAATACCATCTTAGGGGACGTCAACGTTGGAGAAGGAACCCAATTTAAGATCCCTTGTTCCAGCAGTTTGGCCAGGCCGTTAAGGGGGAGACTTTTCCTGTTTTTGACCCTACCTGTAGAAATTTCCAAAAATCTCGTCTTAGCGGATGTCTACAATAGAGGAGGAACTTTAATACCAAATTTCAACTTCCTACCTCCAGCGGTTTGGGCAGGCCTTTAAGCGGCACTTTTCGCTTCATTAATCCCCATTTTTGCAATGTCACTGTCCAAAAAGCACCTTCCCGGTAAGTGAGCCCATACTCTAAGTAACATATGTTTTACATTTCAGGTTTCTAGCCAACTTTTACTATTTGTGCCCCTCTCGGTAGGAATTTCCGAAAATCCATCGACAGGGAATTTCAGCTTCCTAGTTCCAGCAGTCTGAGCAGGCTGTCAAGGGGGACACTTTTTCTTTTTTTGTCCCTCCCGCTTGGAATTAGGCTGGAAGAGGAACCTAAGTACCGAATTTCAGCTTCCTAGTTCCAGCAGTTTGGACAGGTCGTTAAGGGGCAACTTTCCCTTTTTGAGCCCCCATTTTATAACGACCCTGTCCAAAATTCAAAAAGGTATCTTTCTAATAAGTTACCCTTTCTCCAGGGACCCACATTTTAAGTTTCAGGTTTCTTGCCAAATTTCAACTGCATTGCCTAAGCGGTTTGGGCAGGCCGTTAGTGGGGACATTTTTCCCTTTCAACCACCATTTTTGCTATGTTCCTGTTCCAAAATAGAAAAATTACGTTGCCGGTGAGTTAGTCCTACTCCAAGGAATACATATTTAAAATTTTAGGTTGGCCAAAAGGGATTGTTCAAGCCGTCAGGAGGAGACTTTTACCTTATTTCCCCTCCCGATGGGAATTTCAAAAATTCCGTCTAAGCGGACGCCTACACAGAAGGAGGAACTCACATACCGAGTTTCCTTTTGGGATATCCTGTAGGGAATTCCAAAAATACAAACTTAGTCGATGTCTACTACAGTGGAGGAACCTTTATACCAAATTTCAACTTCTTACCTCCAGTGGTTTGGGCAGGCACTTTTCCAATTTGTGAGACTGTTTATGGGGAGACTTTTCCCCTTTTTGCCCGTTCCGGTAGGAATTTCCAAAAATCCCGTCTTAGAGCACGTCTATGCCGAATATCAAGAAACCTTGTTTTAGTGGAGATATCCGTGGGGGGAGGAAAAAAAGTAGTTTTTTTGAAATTATATATTATTTTAAATGGTACTTTTTGGAAAAACGAAATTTTTTGGAAAAAGATACTTTGTTTTTACAAAGTACTTTATTTGTACTTTTTTTGGAAAAGGTATTTTTTTTTAAAAAGGTGTTTTTTTTTGGAAAAATGTATGTTTTTTGGAAAAAGGTACTTTTTTTTGGAAAAGGAACTTCTTTTGGAAAAGGAACATTTTTTTAGAAAAAGGTACTTTTTTTTGGGAAAAGGTACTTTTTTTTGGGAAAAGGTACTTTTTTTTAAAAAGGTATTTTTTTGAAAAAATGTATGTTTTTTGGGAAAAGGAACATTTTTTTAGAAAAAGGTACTTTTTTTGGGAAAAGGTACTTTTTTTTGAAAAAGGTACTTTTTTTGAAAAAGGTACTTTTTTTGAAAAAGGTATTTTTTTGGAAAAATGTATGTTTTTTGGGAAAAGGTACTTTTTTTGGAAAAGGTACTTTTTTTCGGAAAAGGTATATTTTTTTAGAAAAACGTACATTTTTTGGACAAAGGTACTTTTTTTGGAAAAAGGTACTTTTTTGGAAAAAGGTACTTTTTTTGGAAAAAAGTACTTTTTTTTTGGAAAAAGGTCCTTTTTTTGGAAAAAGGTACTTTTTTTTGGAAAAATGTCCTTTTTTTGGAAAAAGGTACTTTTTTGGAAAAAGGTACTTTTTTTGGAAAAAGGTATTTTTTTTGGAAAAAGGTATTTTTTTTGCAAAAAGGTACTTTTTTTGGAAAAAGGTACTTTTTTGGAAAAAGGTACTTTTTTTGGAAAAAAGTACTTTTTTTTGGAAAAGGGTACTTTTTTTGGAAAAAGGTACTTTTTTGGAAAAAGGTACTTTTTTTGGAAAAAGGTACTTTTTTTTGGAAAAAGTCCTTTTTTTGGAAAAAGGTACTTTTTTTGGAAAAATGTACTTTTTTTGGAAAAAGGTACTTTTGTTGGAAAAAGGTACTTTTTTTGGAAAAAGGTACTTTTTTTGGAAAAAGGTACTTTTTTTGGAAAAAGGTACTTTTTTTGGAAAAAGGTACTTTTTTTGGAAAAAGGTACTTTTTTTTGGAAAAAGGTACTTTTTTTGGAAAAAGGTACTTTTTTGGAAAAAGGTACTTTTTTGGAAAAAGGTACTTTTTTTGGAAAAAGGTACTTTTTTTTGGAAAAAGGTACTTTTTTTTGGAAAAAGGTACTTTTTTTTGGAAAAAGGTATTTTTTTGGAAAAAGGTACATTTTTTCAAAAAAGGTACTTTTTTTCAAAAAAGGTACTTTTTTGGGAAAAAGGTACTTTTTTTGGGAAAAGGTACTTTTTTTGGAAAAAACTACTTTTTTGGAAAAAGGTACTTTTTTGGAAAAAGGTACTTTTTTTGTCAGTCAGTCACGTTATTCTTTTATATATAGAGATATTATTGTATATCACGCAAATAAAATATGGATCAACTGTCTAAATAATATGATAAAATATTAAAAGCTGTATCAAATTTTAAATATATTTTCTGAAATAAAAAATTAACACATCATCTTTAATAAAATTCAAAATTAACATTTTGAATCGTTATTATGATATTAGGTGGTATTTGCAAAATAAAGCAAGGGGCCTAAATAATTTTTTTATAGATCTAATAGCACTCATTGTGGTCTAAAAACCCGGGTCCAACTTTAGATCAGTAACTTCCACTTCTTTTTCTTATAGCGGTTGGTATAAAATTGTCTCAATAATTTGGAAAGTATAACTCAAGTCATAACCGGTAGTCTAACTTTCTCCACTATAAAGTAAAAATTTACGGTGTAAAATTTCAATACCCCAAAAAAAATAAAAACCTGAAAACTTCGCTATCGTAATTTTTAGTATATTATTGATGCACCAATTCAGAAACTACACAGAAAGAATTTGTAAATTTCTAATTCCGTTAATGTAAATAAAAAAAATTTAAAAGGCACCCGCAAATCCAAAGAAATTTTGTTATTTTTATAACTTCGAATTTTTATTTTTAAAGAAAATTTATATGAGTCATATGGAAAAATGTGATAAAACGATATTAGTAGCCAATATCTAATGTATTGATTACATTTTGGTTATATATTTTGATTTGAGTCAGAAGCGACATATTAACTGTAAGCATTTGTATAAAGAGGAAAAGTAACGCTTTTATATATCTTTTCTAACACGACTTCAACTGTGTAACGATTTTTCGTTATTATTTGTGATACAATTTAATACTCCAGAATTTTATAGTTACATACCAACTTTATTGCGAAAGTTCTAGTGTTACCCAGCAAAAAAATTAGAGCTAATGCTTTACAAACTACTTCTTTCACTGCTTCACAAGTATTCGTTAGTGTATTTTTACTGCTTTTTTAGAAGTTATTCTGAACGACTTTAAAAAAATCACTTCTTTCATTGCTTCCAAAGTATCCGTTGTTATATTTTTACAGCTTTATTATAATTACTTCTGAACAACATTTAAAAATCACTTAGGTATTGCTTCTAAAGAGTAATTGCTCTAAAAGTGATCGTAAAAAGTGATTTTGGTGTTATTTGGCATTTCCAAACAGAAGGCCGAGGGTTTGATTCCCGGCCAAAAAAATATTTTAGGGCTGAAATTTAAGGAAACAATTCATAAACTCATTAAACAATTTTGGTTATGGAGTTTACAGTTGCAGAGTTTATTGTACATTTCATTACTTTTTTTCATTTTCTTTCAGAAACGCTTTGTCAGAATATTTTGTTTTTCACTAAATCGTATTTCACTTAATCGTATCAACAAATTTCTAGTATTAATTAAAGTTTCCTAGAAGATTAAAAATGGCGTTGCAGAAAAAAATGGTGAATTTATTAGTAATTGTTTGCTAAATTTTAGTAAGATGGGAACAAAAAATTTAAACTATTATACACAATTTTAGTTATATTTGAGTCAAATTTTAGTCAATAACAAATAATAATTTAACCTGTTGAAATCAGCGAAAAATTTTAGGAAATACTTCTGTTGATTTTGTCATATATTGATTTAGAATAATATATGCCTTCAGCTAAATTTAACTTAAAAATAATGAAAATTTTGTAGATATAACAGTTGGTTTTGTTGCTTTTAGTCTACTAACATTAAGAAAAATGCTCTGCAGATTTTAGAGTATAATTTAATATGTTTAGTTAGCTAAAAGTTACCTCAAATATAACTAAAATTCTTTAAATTTAACAGTTTTATTTTTGCTGTTATTATTTTACAATACTACACTCAGGGAATTATGTAAGTAAAATCAACTGAAAATGACAGTTAAAATAACTGCATTTGCACTTAAAAAGGTGTAGACTACATTTGCATTTAAATCAACTGCAATATGAAGTTATTTTTAACTATGAGTGTTATTTTTGTTCGGTTTAAGATCAAATATTACAAATTCTAAATAGAATTTACAATTTTTATTTTACAACCAATAGAGAAAAACTTATGAAAAAAACTTTCCTAGAACCAATGGTTAACAATTAATGCATTTTCAAGTGACACCGCTCACTATCATCAGATTGTCTTTATGTGGTCCTCTCTATTTTTAACTGTTAAAAATCAACTGACAAATGTAGTGAAAACAACTACAAATGCAGTTAAAACAACATACATTCAAATTATTGTAAAACTGTACAAAGAACTGCAAATGTAGTTAAAATAACATAAATAAAAATTATTTTAAAAATTATTAATTTAATAAAAACAAATTTATGTAAACACTCTTAACTTTATTTTATTCTATAATAAATTTGAAATTGAGAAATCAAAATTTACACATAATGTCACTTTTATTTTTTACTATCAAGATATTGTTGTAGATGTCCGTCTGTGAGGGATGAAATATGGTGTTTTTGGCTTCTTTTTTCTACAGGTAGAAAGGGATGAACATATAAAAGAACTAAAAGAAAATAAATACAATTTTTTTAACATTCCCATAAATAAATTTATATTATAAAACTTACCTTATTATTTTAATAATTTAATAAAAAATATATAACCTTTTCCGTATTACGCGTCTTCACTCTTGGGCATTGTTTATGACTAAGACAAGAGAAAACATGTTCTTCTTATATTCTTTCACTACAAATTTCTAAACAAGCGCTATGTACACATGCTCCTGTTTGCTTCGTTTGTGTGCACACACACTTGAAAATTAAGTATTTGTAAAAAAATTCAAAATAACTGCATAAAATAAATGTTACTGCAATGTAGTAGTTTTTGTAGTTTGTTTAGAAAAATAACTGTCAAAAACATTGAAAAATGTTTCTCTAAGTAAATTAACTACAATTGTAGTTAAAATAACTACAACCGCATTACTACACAAATAACTGTCATGTAGTAACTGCAGAACTTTACTGAGTGTATTATTAAGCCAAAAAATAATACACACTTTTTTCTGCGAGAAAATTTTTAGCCAAGTTTTTTTAGCTTTTTTACTATTTTGGTAGGTTTATTTCTATGAGTGCACTTATAAAATTTTCAACTCAACACTCAACTCTTTTTATCAACTTTTCCTTATCCAAGCACCCCCAAATTTCATTTCACTAATTTTTGTATGCAAATAAAAAAGAATTCTTCAATTTGCAACTGTTAAAATTAATTTTAACTTTTTCTGTCTGCTCTACTGGTCAGTTGGTACAGAATGTTTCATATATGTTTGCTAATATGTGTGTGTCTTTGCTGTTTTATGTTATTCCTTATTGTATTCGTATTGTATATAGTTATGTGGTTAACAATTATAGTTAGTTTTACCAAGACAATACATTTGTGGTTACTATCGTATTTTGAAGGCAACTAAATGTATGCTTAAAGTTTAAAACAAGCAAAACACACAGCAAAATACACAGAAAAACAATATAATTCAACAATGTACAATAACGATTAAGTAAAATGCAAATAGAGTAAAACTCGTTTAAGGTGATCTCGGATAATAGCAATTCTAGATTAATAAGATATGATACGAACTAATTGGACAGTCCCGACGTTTTGACGACAATTTTTATACAAAATCATCTGTTTATACGAATTCGCTAAAGACAAATTCTCGGGTAAAATGATATATACTTTTAAGTCTCCATTTATAATAGGAATTTTACAATTTGTCCTATAATTTTTTATCAGTATGCAAATTTTTAACCGAATATGCGGAAATACATCGCAAACAATTTAAATCTGTCGCAAAAAATTTAAGCCTTTATTTAAGTAGCATGCACAGTTTTTTCAATTTATAGAGTAGAAATTTTAAATATTTTGTGAATAACAAAAAATATAAAATAAAAAATTTACCTCAATTAATATGAATCACACTTATGGCAAACTATTTAATATGTCCGGTCACTTAGAGTTAATCTTAACTGGGTTTTACTATGCAAGTATATGTATTATCTGATAGAAGTATCTTGCCAACACAAATGATTCAAGTTCATTCTAATATAGTGTTTGCATAGATCCATAAAATATTATTTTTAATTTCCATAAAAACTACATACGATAATATTAATTTAGTACTTTGTTAATAAAGAGTATTTAAACATCAAAAAACTTCATAATATAAAATTATAAAGGATTTTATGCAAATGAAGAATAACACTGCTCTACAAAAAAAGAGGTGAATGATAGTGCAGTGGATTTAATATAATTGGGAGGTGCTGAATTAGAAACTGCCACCAATTTTTTATTTTTTTTTCAAAATGGCTCTAGATTTTGCACAATTCGCGATTTTACTTTTTCCATTTTTAAACCGATTTTTTCAATAAGAAATTTATAATTTAGTCACTATAGCTCCGGAAAGAAAACCCGTTACACAGTTTAAGCTTATTTCCGTACCCTATTTTTCAAACTTAAGTATGTATCAATAACTCAATAACTTTTATAAATATATTACCCAATTCATAAATGCTTTGTAAAGTTATAGCAGGTTTACAAAACGTCAGTTTCATACAAAATTTGTTCAATAAACCTCCAATAATTTTACAAATCGTTTATGAATTTAGGGATTAGTCTTTCAAAAACAAAATTTTAAATTTTTTTAAGGCTTTTTAGAAAAAAATTAAATAGAAGACGAAATCTAAATTAAATATCAATGCCAACTTGGAAAGAAAATAATCCAAAATTTGTATACACATATGTCATATTGAATAAACAAATTATATGCGCTTTAAGAGCCTTTTGTTTTCAAACAAACAAAAAAAATTATCTGTTTATACGAATTCGCTAAAGGCGAATTCTAGTTTAAAATTAATATCCAAATTTCTCCATTTCTAACAGGAATTTTACAATCGCAATAATCTGAAAACTTTGAAAATCGCAATAATTTCGCAACAATATCAATACTGAACGAAATCTTATATTTTTAGAAAAAAAAAGAATTCAGTAATAGTACAGTAGATTTTTGAACAATAAAATATGTTTTTTTAATTCTAAATTTAATTACAAAAGGCTCTTAAAGTGCATATAATTTGTTTAGCCAATACGACATAAACTCCTTCTCAAAATTTTAGCGTACCTACTACTTAGCAGTATTTTGGTGTTTCAATATCTCGGCAAGGACTCAACAGAAAATCATAATTTTTTGGATTTATAAACATTAATTGATTTACAACTTAAAAATACAGATATTTACTTATTTCCAAACGAGTGGTTCAAACTTATAGCGCACTTAAAGAAAATATTAAAAAAAAGACTTAATATATGCGAAATATTTCAGTATTTTGATTTAAATTTATTACTAAGCTTGTTTCTTAAGACGCTAGCTACTTTTTACCAAAAAACCAAAAATTTCATAAATTTGTCTTAAAATTTTTAGAAAATACAAATCTGTTGTTAATTTCTAAAAAGAAAAATAACCTTTTTCGCAAATTTAAAAATTTTAAAAAGTTTTGTAAACTGATTTTTACTAATTTGATGTCAGATCATTTTCACTGTTCATATACCAGATTTATTATTAAATTTGAGATAAAAATCGTGATGTATCTGGCGAAGAATATGGAATTTCGCGGTATCGACATAATGGCCCCGAAATCCTATCGTCATATTTTATTGAAAATTATCATCAAAAATATTACAATAGTTTTCAAAAATGAGTCTAAATTAATCTCTGGCACTCGGAACCACTTTTCAAGACAATAAATATCATTACCAATCTCTGAGAATAAGATTTATAGCCGTACGAAACAATACCCAAAATTCTCATCATATAAAATTAAGGTAAAGGGCGAAAGTGCCTTAAGAAATAATTAAAAAATAACGCAAATAAATTTAAACAAAAAAATATTTTATTGGAAAATTACTTTTTTTACATTCTTTTTGACAAGTGATAAGTGAAGTGTTTTTAAAATTGTTACAAGGATATCCGAAATGGGAGGTAAAGGCATTAATGTAGAGTAGAGCGGCTAAACATAGGGCTTGATTATGAATTTCAGATGACGTTGCAATTGTATTTCAGTTTTTTTAATAAAGTTGGAATACTAGAGATTAATTTTAACCCAATCTTCGAAATTTTTGTTCTATTTTAGATGTTGATTTTGAATAAAATACGACGATAGTCTTCCGAAGGCATAATTTCTTAACTATGAAATCACATATTTTAAGCCCGATATATCACGACATTTTGATGAAATTTAAAACTAAATCTACTATACGAACAGTGAAGACCATCTAATATTAAATTAATAAAATTCAGTTTACAAAGTTATTTCAAATATTCAATTTTGAATATTTGAAAATTGAGGGCAGTTAGGTATTTTCCCAAAATTGAAACATAAATTTGTGAAATTTTCTTAAAAAACAAGCTTACTAATAAATTTAAATCAAAGTACTGAAATATTTCGCAATAAGGTCGTTTTTTAATATTCTCTGTAAGTGCGCTATAATTTTGAACCACTCGTTTTGGAGCTTAGATAGCCTTATTGCCAATTTTTTCTTCAATGTTACATAAATAAGGAAGTATCTGTATTTTTAAATTGAAAATCATATTGTGTTAATAAACTCAAAAATTTATGATTTTCTATTGAACCGTTGGCTAGGTATTCAAGCACAAAATTGCTGTCAGTAAGTGCGCCATAATTTTGAGTAGTGCTTTATATACAAATTTAGGACTCTTTTCTTCTTAAATTAGCATTGATATTTAAAATCGGACTTTGACTTATATTTAAATTTTTTTTAGTCTTAAATTTGAGCGACTATATATAATACAAAAGTTATTCATATATTGATACACACTTAAATTTGAAAATTAGGACATGGAATTGAGCTTAAACTGTGTAAAGGATTTTCTTTTCACAGCTATAGTTACTAAATTATAAATTTTTTATTAAAAAAATCGGTTGAAAAATGGAAAAAAGTTAAATCGCGAATTATGCAAAATCTGGAGCCAACTAGAATAAAACTCGAAATCAGCACCCTCTCCAGAAATCCTAAATCCACTTCAAAGTTGTGCGACTTATAAATATTGTCTTATTTTGTAGATTTGTATTTTATTTTAAGGCAAATGTAATTTCATTACTAATTTCATATTTATTTTCAAATTATCTTTAAATATGTTTTTAAATAAAAATAAACTGAATAACACAAATTATTTCAATAAGAAAATTGTTAATATTCTTTATTTTAATGTCCTTGCAAGGATTTTAACCATCATACGTCTTTCAGATGTGTCGTTATCTTTCAGTACAGAAAAACTTATATATGTATCTTAACGTTATGGTTAAGGTACTATACGCGATAGAAATCTAATAGAGTCGGAGATTAATTGCATCTTCTCTAATATTGTTGGCACTAATTTGTATTGTTTTTATTAAGTTTTCTTCATTTCAAACAATAATTGTTAACCAAATACGAGGGTAACTATTCATATTTGGAACCTAACGATGAAAACACAGAAATTTGTGTGAAAAACGGTAGCAAAGTATTCATTATGTTAAATTTTTGACAACTTTGAGGTGAACAAAATTTCACTAGCTAACAGGGCTAGTAGAAATTTTACTCTTAAATGCATGGTGTAGCCATTTGGCAACATGCCGTTTTTTAATAAAAAAAAAAAAACCCACTTGATACACAAAACTGCATTTTTGGGTATTAGGGGCCCCTTCTGTACATAGTGTTCCTATAGTTTAGCGTAGAATTTTTAAACAGTTAGAGTAAAAATCTTCGTTTTTCTCTGTATATTTGTAGAAAATCTAAAACACGAGTTTTTTACAAAAAGTGTAATATTCAAAAATATTTGTTTAAATATTTGAAGTGGTATTCTTGCAATAAAATTCATTTTGGCGACAATAAATGTATGAATTATAGTATTATAAATTTTTTTTTTTGTTTTTTTTTTCATACACGTTAAAATAATCACAATTTAGCTATTTGGCAAAAAACCATATTTTTCAATCAAAATCACCATTTTATAAAAAATTAATTTTTTTTGAATTTTCTTGAAATGTACACGCCTTTAGAAATCATATATAAAAAAATGGTTAAAATCGAAGAGATCATGCAACATAAGAATAGAAATATTTGACATTTTATGATGTAAAAGTTTTTAAAAGAAAAATTAAGAAACAATATATACAAATGAAAAATTCTGAACAAAAACAAAAACGATTTAAAAATTAACGTATCATTGCCTGAATTATAATTAATTTTTTCAAAACATTAATAATAAAATTAATTCAATAAAATTTTAGAATTTTATGAATTCTTTCATTAGATATTTTTTGTATATCCATAAAATATGCTAAAACTTTATTCTGCATTTTGCATTTGCTAAATTCTTTTTAGCTATCTGTATTACTAAAAATGATATATAAATGATATAATGAATGAATGAATGAAAGAATGAATAAATGATATACCTTTTGCATTATTTTATAATATAAAATAATAGCTTCCTAATAACGGCCTATTGTAGTGATTGTTTTGAAAAATTATGACTTACTCGTAATAGTTTAAATGAGTACTTTTTACACAGTAAAATTTTATACATTTTTATTTATTATATGTAAATATCCCAGTGTAACGGTAATGACATATCATTATTTTTTGGACTACCAGTAATGACACCCACTTACTTTTCAGTAATGACACCCACTTACCTACACACATTTTCTAGATTTTTTTTTTTAATTTTTTGAAATCTATTTTTAGACTCAATATTTTTTAAACACTGATAAGGATATATGTAATTACATATTTTTTGCTTTTTTGTATGATGGTGAGTAAGCTTACTTATGCGCGGCAGGTCAATTATGTGTTTATCTATCAAATATAACATGTCGATATAGCTCAGAATTAGAGCTATTGACTGGCAATCTGTAGACCCAGGTTCGATTCCCGCACCAGCAAATTTTATTTAAAAAAAAATACAATAAAAAATATTTTTTTTATATAATTTATTTTTTTGAAAATCTATTTCTAGACGCATTATTTTTGTCAGTACTGGTAATGATATATTTTTTGATTTTTCGTATGCTGGTGTGTAACCATAATGTAATAACATAAGTAACTAGTTACCATTACCAAGTATGTAGTTACATAACCACATATCTGTTAATGCTTTTCTACACTGGGATGTTTTATGTTTAAATTTTTATGACGTGTCCTAAAATTACACACTAGAAAAAACTTAAATTATTCTGAATGTATTTCCTTAACCCAGTGTAGAAACGGTAATGACATATCATTATTTTTTGGACTACCAGTAATAACACCCACCTACCTTCTGAATTATTTTAAAACATATAATAATGAGTTACTGATAATGACTTATTTTTATCATTATTTCAAATAGAAAATAATTTTCTTCATTTTTTTGAAAATTTTTTGAAATTCATTTTTAGACTCAATATTTTTTAAACACTGGTAAGGATATATGTAACCACATATTTTTTGATTTGTTGTATGTTGGCGAGTAAGCATACTTGTGTGCAGCAATTCAATTATGTTTTTATCTATTAAATATTACATGTCGATATAACTCAGATGGTAGAGCTATTAACTGGCAATCTGTAGACCCAGGTTCGATTCCAGCACCAGCAAATTTTATTTAAAAAAAAAAAAAAAATACAATAAAAAATATTTTTTTTTAATAATTTATTTTTATGAAAATCTATTTTTAGACTCATTATTTTTGTCAGTACTGGTAAGCACATAGGTAACGATATACTTTTTGATTTTTCGTATGCTGGTGTGTAACCATGACTCATTATTTTTCGCGACATCGCCAACTAGTTACCATTACCAAGTATGTAGTTACATAACCACATATCTTGTAATGCTTTTCTACACTGGGATGTCTTATGTTTAAATTTTTATGACGTGTCCTAAAATTACACACTAGAAAAAACTTAAATTATTCTGAATGTATTTCATTAAGCTAATAGTATTTGTATCACTCCTTATTTTTAAGGATCAAGTAAGCAATCGGATAACTACTTATAATTCAACTTTTTGTAAGCATATGTGTAACCATTTATTATTCAAAATCGCATAACTACTTACTTCTCATTTTTTCGTAAGCGAGCGGGTAAGCGTGACTACTTATAAAAACGACCACGCCAAAGAAAATAATGAGTTTAGACGCCAAAAAATAAGTTATCCGGAGCTATGATTTTCAATTGTATAACCACTTTTTTGGTAATGAAAGCTTTTGCTGGGCCACTTTTTACTCCAGTTTAGCAGCAAAAACAGTCAAACTATAATAAATAATAATAAATTAAATGAATGCAATTGCTTCATATTTAGATTTTAAGAGGCTCTTTATTTCTTGAATTATTCATTCATTGGCGGAATCATCTATTCATATTATGAAGTGTTTCATTAATTTTATGAACTTTCTGTAAGTACTGACTTTAATGGAAACATCTTTCACTGATTCTTTGAGCAACTTCCTATGACTATTTTTATTAAAATTATAAAGAAATTCATTACTGACATGAAATTAATTATCTCAGTTTACACAAAGCTTTAAAAATTTTAATATCGTTAGACATTTCAAAAACAAGATGCCACTAAATGGCCAATATGTTTAAGTTGTAATGTGGCTACAAAATTATTTTGAATAAATGAATACCAAATAAAAATGTTTGCGTCACACAATTTCATGATTTTCATAAAATAAATTATATGCTAAAATAAATGAAATATTTATTTTGCATACCACAATAAAACAAATCATTGGCCATAATTCACCCATAACTATGAACATCAATATTAGTAATAATATTGCATAAAACAATTTCAATTATCAGTGCTTTGGATACCAAAAAAAAGTTGTAAAAAGAAAAAACTATACAATAAATATTATTAAAGTCAATGGGAGGATGCAATCAAATATTACAACAATCAGCAACACAACAGGCAATGTAAATAATTGAAAAACTTTAACCTCAAATAACATTTTATGGTAAATCAAAAATATAGAGAATAATTTTTGGCTGTATTTTTGCTTTATTAATTTTTTTTTTTTGGCAAACAACACAAAAAGTAGCAGCAATGCTGATGATCATGATGGTGGTAAAAAATTTGCAACATAAAAAGTAACGGAAGACAAAGTACATCAAAAACAACAACAAGTACAATAACAATTAACACAATATGCATAAAGCAAATACACAAAGGAACAAAAACAAAAAGTTTAAATTTTTATGTTGACTACAAATAATTTTGCCAAAAGTCTTTTACATCAACATTTTAAAACAAAGTTTCATATTTTAATGTCTATGAGTACCAAGTAGAACAACATAATAATATTTTAGATTTAAATTTAAGGATATTAAATAGTCAGAACCTTTTATAAAATACTCTACCTTTCAAACACTTTTTTTCTGTGAAACATGCCGACTAATTGTTGTTTGAAAAGCCTTACATAACAAGGCTGTCATTTCACATTGGGGTATATGAAAAATAATGGTAATGAACATATATTTTCTGAACTTACTGATGGTGAAAATTTTAAAGGATGTGTTTGTTTTTCTAAATAGTGAAACTAGATGTTTAGTAGTAACATGGTATCAGATTTGACTACTTCTTGAATAAAAACCTTATGAGGCGCGCAAATTTCAGAGATATGTACCGATTTTTAAAATGCACATCCATTTTATTATTTGAAATAAAAAAAGTTCTGAAATCCGCTTCATAATTTACATCTATAGATATTTTCTAGAAATACGGTTATTTTTCCCCTCGTAAACCATATTCAAAAATTTAAAAGGTGCAGGGATAGCTGAAAAATTCTTGGATTGAGCTGAAATTTTTTCTGAATTAGCTTTTCCAATAACCTCACGAAATAAGCCCCAGGGAGCTGAAGTCGGAGCAAAGTTTCAAATAAGTTTCAATAAGGTAAAGTAAGATATGAGAAATTCCTAGAAATTTTAACATCGCTGTTATTGTCATAATTTATCAATTATTTCTTATCTACGGATTGGATATAGTAAATTTTAACTAGCAGTCATTACTAATTAACAAATATTGAGTTATTATTACTGGAAAGTGTTGGTTCGAAGCCAATTTGTTACCAGTCGGATACGATTGGTATTTGTGCCCTCACCTCTGATATTACACATCTTAAAATCCGTTGATCATAATCAGGGATGTGCGGTGAAGTTCTTAATTGGGTGTTCTCCACAAATATTTGAGAACAGTGTAAATCTATGGTCATAGGAAAATTACACAAGTGTAAAAAGTATAACCATACTTGAATATCAGGGAAATCAATGATAAACGGTAAAAAAAATTTAAAAATTTTACCTTTAATTCTGTGTTCATTTCTTTTTTTAAATTTCGAGATTTCAATGGAAACATCGACCGGAATTCTTGACCATCTACATTTGCACTTTATGACAGTAGCGAGATTTCTATTTGACAACCGCATTTTTTTCAAGTACCATAAAAAATAACCTTAAATTAAAGATATTACTAAAACCCATTTTATTCATTGGCGGAGTACAATTTATATTACTTTATGTAAAGATCTAACGCCAATTATGTTAGTAAATTTGTTTTTTTGTAATAATATTGTAAATTTCCTAAGTTTTTCTCTGTTTCTAGCGTTTTTCCGTGTTTGTAACGATTTTTAATCATTTTTAGCGATTTTCCATTCGAACAAACTTTGTTTATAAATTATTTTTTACTCTCTCTAATATTTGTTGTTTCATTTCATCAATCCTATATCAATTCAATACAAAATTAAGCAAGTGTCATACGGGTTTAAATAAGTCTATTCTTGGTTTCTTCCAAGACCAATACCAGATCGTTATAAATGGGGTGCCGTTTTTTTTTTTTGGTTCTTCTTTTCATATGTTTTTAATGTTGTTTTTTATTTTTCCCCTTCCATTTTTATGCTTTTTAATTAATTATTTTTAAATTGTCATTTTTTTTTGCATTACAAAAAGTACTATTTTTTAATGAAATTTTTAAAATTCAAAATCTGAAATTCATAAAATTCAAAAGCTACCGTTTGAAATTCAAGAAATCAAATCAAATAAAATTTAAAGGTAAAAACTACCAAATAAAGCTAAAAAAAAGTCCAATTGAAATTAAAAAAAATCTAAATAAAAAAGCACAAAAAGTACCAAATTAAATTCAGTTTACTTTTATTTAATTTCAATTGATATTTTTTTTTTTTATTTAGTACGTTTTGAATTTAAATTTATATTTTTTAACTTATGTGGTATTTTTGAATTGCAATTGCTATTTTTTCAATTTCATTTGGTTTTTTGCTTTTTAATTGATATTTTTTTTTAATTTCAATTGGTATTTTTTTAGTAGCAAATGGTGTTTTTTGATTTCGAATTGATGATTTTTGAATATTAAACGGTATTGGTATTTTTTTATTTCATTTAGAATTTTGTGAATAACAATTTGCATTTTTTTAAATTTCATTTGTGTTTTTTTATTCCGAATTTTTTTTTTTTTAATTTCAAATGGTGTTTTTTGAATTTGAAATAATATTTTTTTAATTTCAAATGATATTTTTTGAATTTCAAAAAACATTTTTTCATTTAAAATTGCCAGTTACAAAATACAAAAGCTGTTCTTTGGTTATTATGTATATTTTATTAATTTCAAATAAAGTTTTAAAAAGAAATTACAATTTTTTAATTTGCAGAAAGAATCATTTGAGTTTGATTTCCATTTTGAAATTAATTGTTATTTTTGGATAACAAGTAGGGTATTATTATTTTTAGGCTTTTCAATTACAATAGAAGACAGATGTAAAACTAGGAAGTTAATTTTTGTTTTAAATATTTCCTTTTATTTAATTCTTAAATATTTAGAAGTTACTTCTCCGCAAAATGAAGAAAACTCATTAAAAAATTAAATTAATTAATAACAATTTAATAGCAAAAATTTCATCTCTGTAATGAGGCAATACTATTTAATTTGTTTGCTATTTTGATTTCCTATATTTTGTAGTCAGATTTTTTCTTAGATTTTACTTACTTACTATTACTAGAAATTATTCAGTGATTCAAAAAATGAATACATTTTTATACGAATTGATTCAAAAGCTAAATATTTCTTGCAAGCTCTAGCCTTATTTATTAGTAATGTGCAGTTGTTTTCTTCACACAATATGTTTTTGTATGTATGCGTGTTTTCTCTGCAACATTGTGTTTTTTTTTTTTTTATTAATTTGTTCACAACAAATTTCAGCATATTTCTAATATATACTTGTGTTTAAACTATGTTGCTCAACAAATATTTTTTCCTAGCAAGACTGTGCTGTTAATTTTGGTGAACAAATGGCTCATATGAATAAAAAATAGATATTACTAATATGGGGAAATATAGGGTTTTTAAGCAATTACTTCACAATTCTAGTCTACTTGCAAGTGAACTAAAAATTTTATTTTTTTATTTTCGCTTATATTTTATGCTATTCTACAAGTCTATGGATAAATTTGGCGTTAAAAGTCATTCCTAAGCCCAAAGTAATTACTTCGAAGTAATTGCTAAGTTTTATTCATATGACCCAATGTTTCTTTTGCTTGTTACTACTACTAGCACAGTAGTGATAACATTTATTTTCGTAGGAACATCGTGTATGTAGTCTTGATCATCGTGTATGCATACAAAATACATAACAACAGTACACGATCTACTTAATATAAATATAGTAAGTGACTGATTTGGGGAAATATTATCGAACCCTGGGAAAATTTATAAAAATTTTAAATTTACAAACATGTGAAATATTTTTAAGGTGTGCAGAGAATACATCCGCACATTAGAGGGAACGTCACTGCCAGATATGTGGTTATGTAACTATATACCTGGTAATGGTAACTAGTTACTTTTATTATTACATTTCTTATTACCTTTATATGGCGATGTCGCGAAAACTAACGAGTTACACATCAGCATACGAAAAATCAAAAAATATGTCGTTACCTATCTGCTTACCAGTATTGACTAAAATAATGATTATAAAAATGGATTTTCAAAAAAATCAGTTTTATAAAAAAAATATTTTTTTTATGTAAAATTTTTTTTAATAAAATTTTCTCGTGCTGGAATCGAACCTGGGACTCCCGGTTGCCAGTCAATAGCTCTACCATATGTGCTATATCGACATGTAATGTTTGATATATAAAAACAGAATTGACTTGTTGCGCACAAGTCAGCATACTCGCCAACATACAAAAAATTAAAAAAATGTGGTTACATACTTACATACATATGTGTTGAAAAAATATCTAAAAATAGATTTCAAAAAAATTTACAAAAAATCTAGAACATTATTTTATTTTTGAAATAATGATTAAAATAAGTCATTATTGGTAATACATTATTTTTTATTTTGAAATATTGACAAATGTAAGTATTTATTAGTAACTCATTATTAAATATTGTAAAATAATGCAGAAAGTTAGTACGTATCATTACTTGAAGTCCAAAAAATAATGATATGTTATTACTGTTTCTACACTGGGTAGGTTATGTGTATACAAAACACCAATAATGTGTTCTCAGAACCAAAATTGAGTTTTTAGCCTAAATATTAAAAGTTTTTAGGAATTGTTCATATATTTTAATAATCAAATATTTATTTAAGAGATATAAATAATTGCTTACTTGTCTCTATAATACCCTAGCGGCTTGTTTTAAATATCAATATGATAAAATAAATATATACTTACACAAAAAAAAACTAGGTGATAGCAAAAATTTGCTGAGTCGGCATACTTTAGTTTATTTAAATACATCACTCATACGCCTAGTACTTAATACTCATGCCACTAGTAAATAAATGTAAACAAATACCTACGTTAAAAAAGATATTAATGCTCTTTGCTTTATTTTTATTTTAAAATATGAAATCCTCTTTTAAGTTTAAAAAAAAATCAGTGATTCCTGTAGCTTAATGGTTCTTTTGTCAGTTTATCTCCAAATGATATGCACAACACTTTTGAGCAGACAATATAATAATATACACATAGAAAATAAAAAAAGAACCATAAAAAGGTTCAATGTACGCAAGAGAATAAAAATGTTTATCTGTATTTTTCTATAAAATGTTTTTACATATTGTTTTGTGTATTGCAAACCAATATATACACTTATAAGAATAGTTTCAAACAATAGTTCTATCCCAAATGTTTCTGTTTTTCAATTTTTTGCTAAAGCACCGTAAGTTGTTTCGATTTCACGTGAAAAAACTGTTATACTTAATTAAAAAAAATCATTTTTCACAATAATCAGTTTCACGTTAAAAATGTGTGTAGAGTTTGTTTTCACTCAAATTTAATATACAAGCCTATTATTTTTCTGGTGAAAAAGTAACATTTTGTGTATATTGTGATTGTATCTTTGTTATAAAATTAAAAAATTGTTAATTTTTATAATTTAAATTGCAGTTTGAAGCCATTAAAGTTCGAGTGAAAAACAAATTACAGTGCTTAAAGCAGTGATAGGCAGTTTTTTCCTTAGAGGATATATTAAAAAGGATAGACTGTGAAGTTTTATATTTCGATTATATCACCAAAAAAATAAGTTATAAAAATATTGTTGTCACTACACTCTAAAAAATGCTTGTAAATTTACTACTATAAAATGGGTAAAATTTTGTTTAATTTTACGAAAATTCGGTAAATATAAACAAAAAATGCGTAAAATTTTTTTGCACACACTTTCATACACAATAATACACACACAAAGTATTTTTAGGCAATATGTGTTTATAAATAAACACATATTGATTTTTACGCAATTTCGTGAATGTTTACGCATTTGTGAGTATATTTACACGTATTTAATTAAAGTGTGTAGATATCTCAAATTTTATTATTTGAATATTTTCCGCGCTTGTTTATTCCCTTATTTTCAGCAGTTTTTGAGCCTTAAAATATTGGCTCAGCTGATATTAAACTGATAAGTATTAAATAGTGGCTCAGGTATACTAGATTTCAGCGCCCTCTACCGGTGAGTAGTTCAAGTTTTGATTTCATATCTCTATAATTAATACTCTCTGGATTATATAAAATGAGCGCTCCTGACATAAATATTATACTTCATATTTGTTTATGAATCTCTAGGAAATACATTGTTGGCTATAATTTCCTCATTAGTATTTTCCATTACTTTCGCCTCTGTATTTTTTATTGAAAATAATAAGTAGAAATGCAACTTCAAACAAATAAGTACTTTAAAACAAAAAATGTAAAGGTATGTAAAATTTTTAATACAAAATGTAATAATATACAAAAACAAAATGTATATAGTGTCCCATTTATGGCTATTGGCATGTAGCCACCAACGTTTTGCATTTCATTTCCTTTATTACAAAACTTTTCGTATTAATATTTGCTCTATAATCATTTTTTTTCCTACTAGTATTCAACTCTATGTGGTAGTATGGTAAAAATATTGCATATTATAATGCCAAATAATAAAAATTCTTTTTATAATAACAAAAGTACAGAAAAAATGTTACCATTTTTTCTTTTTTGAAAAACTCACATAAAATGTTGTTTAAAAATGTAGTCTCTTTGTATTTATACTTAATATTTATTTGTTGGCGTATTAAATAAATGTACAAATATTTTTTCCTAAAGTTTTTTGATAGAACGACTGTCCCAAGTTTATCAACGGACATACACAATTCAATAATCCTGACAACACTAGCCTACTTTTTAAAGTAGTTTTCATTTCAGCATGAATCTGAAGTCACAAAAAATCAGTCAGATCATTCCTCCAATATAAAGGAAATTGGTTAACAGTGTTGACTTATTGGGTCTGAAAAGTTTTACGTAACGTTGTATTTAGGTATTGCAGTGTATATTCATATAAATTCGTGTTGATAACCGAATTTGTTGCCAATCGAATTGTTATATTGTAGCTAGGGTTTGGCGTTCGGGAAATTTTAGACGGGAATTGCCGATAATTACCTAAAAAATTTTTATTGAAATTCCTGGGGAGTTTTTGCAAAATTCCAGTGAAAACGGAAAAAGTAAAAAAATTAACTGATATCATTTTTTATTAACACGGCTAAAAATAAAAATGTATGTCTCCTATTTAAACGTGTATGGTTCGATGTGTGATCATAATTCAATGCGTATATACCCTATGGGAAATTTTAACAAACTGTCACCGAACTGGCCCCTTTATATGAAATAGACTGGTCACTTTTACATGGCGTTGTCATAGGAGGGGGAAATTGTGACATGTCACAAGGGGTCAATTTCCGCTTTTGACGGAATGGTACAGCTTTGTAAAGGCTTATGCCGCCCTGAAATTTTATACCGCTTTTAAGGCAAACAATTTAGCCTTATCCCATAAGGCAAACTAAAATTTTCTAGTTCTAAGCGAGCAAACGAGCCCAAAAATTCATCAGAAAAATGCTCAAAATATTATATATAAGGGGTTTTCATATAATTTCGTATTCTACTGGTAAACGGTGTAAAACTGGTATATTTATGATTTTAATGTCAAACTCCATACATAAAAATATGGCTTGTATTTGTACGAGGTTTACAAGAAATTTATGAGTTTATATGAAAGCCCCTAATATTAAACTTTCACTTGTATGATAGTGGCGCATTCAAAAGAAATTTTTTTTCGATTCAAGAATGACTCAAAAAAATATTTTAAAAATTCTTTACGCTAAAAAATGTATCTTTTTTTTTTGAGTCATTTCTGAAGTGTTCACAAAATATTCAAATTTATTTACATTTCCGAGTCGTTTCGGAATTATCTTTAGATGTAGAAACCGAAGTTTTTGACAAATATGCTTAAAATTTAAATAATATTTGTGCTTTGTTTGGATAGAAATATACAAGTTTTCTGAATGGGCTAGCAGCAGAGAAGACAAAATTGTTGTTTTTGCTTTTTATGATTTTTATTGCTTGTTTTAATCATATTTGCTTCTTTCTGCTTTTTTTTTTGATTTTTCGTTTTTTAGCTTTAAATCACGACATGCTTTTTTCGCATTTAGCGATTATTTTGGAATTTTTTAACTGAGTTTTTTTTTTAATTTTCAATCTAGGGACTATAACAAATAATATTATACCCAAGTTTGGTTGTTAGTTCGCCAAAATAAATACGCGAATAAAAATTTTGCAAAAAGGAAAATTATGCATCAATATATTCGTTTACATAATGTAAATCACTGATTAAATTGCTAAGATCTTTAATTAATTTTTTTGTACATTATAGCCTTTTGTCGCCTTCCATTATTATTTTGTAATTTTTTAAATTTATATTCTAAGAACTTGGTTAGTTTGTAAAAAATAATCGGAAAAAAAATTTTTGCAAAAAGATAATGTCTGCATCAATATATTCGTTTGGAGAAAGAAATCGCTGACTAAGCTTTTTAATTAATATTTTGTACCATAAAGACTTTTTTTCGCGTTCCGCCATTATTTTGCAATTTTTTAAGTGCGTTTTTTTAAATTCCAAATCTGGGCACTATAATACACATTTTTAATAACAAAGTTTTGCAGTTAGTTTGAAAAAAAATCGCAAAAAAAATATTTTGCAAATGGGAAAATTTTTGCATCAATATATTTATTTACAGAATGTAAATCGCTGATTAAGTTTTTTACTTAAATTTTGGCACCATAAAGCATTTTTTTGCGTTCCGCCATTATTTTGAAATTTTTGAAGTGCGGTTTTTTAAATCCCAAATCTGGGCACTATAATACACATTTTTAATAACAAAGTTTTGCAGTTAGTTTGAAAAAAAATCGCAAAAAAAATATTTTGCAAATGGGAAAATTTTTGCCTCAATATATTTATTTACAGAATGTAAATCGCTGATTATATTTATACCCTACACCACTATGTGGTCAGGGTATTATAAGTTTGTGCTGATGTTTGTAACACCAAAAAATATTGGTCGTAGACCCACCTTATAGTATACCGATCGGTTCAGAATTTTTTTTTATTTCGATTTAACGATGTCCGTCTGTCCGTCCGTCCGTCCGTCCGTCCGTCCCTCCGTCCGTCCGTCTGTCTGTCTGTCCATGCAATCTTGTTTTTACTTAAATTTTGGCACCATAAAGCATTTTTTTGCGTTCCGCCATTATTTTGAAATTTTTGAAATTCGGTTTTTTTTAAATTAATAATGTAAGAGATACACCATCTGTTGTGAATCCCGTATTTTTAAGTTATATACCCTATAAATGTATCTTTATTATTTACAGTACAATATTGCTATATTATAGTCTTGTTTTAGATCTTTTGCCCCATACAATAAACTCAACGTTTCTGATCTTTGCCCTCTAAAATTAAAGGTCTTCAAAGTAGGCATATTTTTGAACTATGGTTTCATAGTTGGAGCTTAATATATTATCACCGAGCCATTTCTTTAGGTTTGGAAATAGAAAGTAAACACTAGGTCCTGAGAATAAGTTGGATGGAGCGGAGAATTTTAGGCCAATTCTACTCGTAGCTAAATAATGACACAATTTCATTTATGGTCAATTGCGAGCAACGCATCACCTATCTTGCGGAAAGCTATCTAAAATCTATACATTTGCAATCTGGCGCAATACCCTCTACAATCGGTGAATATTATTACTCTCGTGTACTTTTTCGATATTAGTAAACCACTTTTTATTATTGAAATTGATAGTGTAGATTACTTATAGTATTTATAAACCTTTTCTTTTACAAAAAATAATAATTTTGGAGTTCTAGAAATTCATTTTTACCATATTTTCAAAAATTCGAGATATGTTTTGATTAGCTGAAAAACAAAACTGATAGTCGAGCTTGCTCAAAATTTGACAGCACTCTAAATGATAGTTGACGGTAGTGTTGTTAATTTTTAGTTATCTTCAATGGAATGCAAATTGTATGATCATGTGATGAGAATGGAGGACTCCAGAAATCCTAAGCTAGTCTACCAGACAAAATCAACTGGATCAAGACAAAGAGGGTGAAGAAAAGTATTTTTGTGGGATAATGTAACTGAAACTCTTACGAAACATGGTATTGATCCTAAAAGTTTAAGAACCTTAAGCAAGAACCTAAGCCATTGGCGAAGCATTTGTCATACCTCTACACTGCAACATAGAAGATGTCAGGAATAAGTAAATAAGTGCAATGGAAGTTCAAAAAGTCACGGACTTATTCATCCGCCCCCTAAATTTCTGTTCAAGCAGATTTTGTACATCCTCAGCATAGTATTTTTTTTTGATACTCACCCTTGTTCACTTTTGCCGCCTAAAAAAATAAACGAACAAAAGTTTTACTATTATAATAGAACAGCATTTTTTTTAAGTTTTAACATGTTTGTTGTCCTGTTTCATTTGTTTTTCGTTTGCAAAAACTGAAGTGTGTATTACACTTTAATATCTAGAAGTATAATTTTCTAAAAAAAATACAATAGTAATGTTTTCAAATATTCAAATTTGTTGTATTGGCAAAAACAAAAATGTTCCAGTATTAGTATTGTGCATTTGTTTTGTATTGCATGAACAATTTTTTTTTATTCCTAGTGTACTCGTACATATTTTAAAACTGGCTTTTACCGACTTGTAACATAACGAAAAAATAAATGTTCATACATTTGTAAAACTTTATCTGCCATAATTTTTTAAAAAGTGTTCAAGCATTACAAAATTATACTTTACACCAATGCAATGGAGAAAAAAGGGGCAGCCAATATTTTAAAAGCATTTATGTGTAACAGGATTAGTTTCGGTTATTGTTCTGTTTTTTTTTTTTTTTGTATAAGTATTTATTTTCGTTGTTTTTATTGGTTCTTCTATAAATGCCTTAAGATGTGATATTTATTTGAAATACTGAGTAGAATAAGTTTAGTGCAATATTTTTAGACGGTAGGATCTGTGGAAAAATAAATGGCAATAAACAGAAAACTTCTTAACTATAGTTCCGATCGGTATGAAATAAATTGACAATTTCAAGGATAGCAATATTGCAAGAGAACTTAATTTGGTTTTCCTCAAGATTTCAGTGAAATTTTGAAACAAGTTATGAGAAGACAAATGTCTTAAAATTCTGGTACAAGTGGCTTAAACAAATATCCAGGTGGTAAGGTGGGGTTCAAAATTGTTAAAAACTTGTTTTGTAAAACTTTTTATTATTTTCGGTACCACATTGAAAATATCAGCAAAACACCTTTCAGTTGACACACAGTTTGTACTACTAAATGTGAAAATCCACCGCTTGAAGATACCGGAGTTTATTTAGTTTGGTCCATCTAACATTATGTTATATCCCTAATATCTTTCGATATTGCTTTCTTGTTAGGGACGGCTTATTTTAGCAAACGCTGGTCCACTGGATGACAAATCAGACAGTTGGCAAGTAAAAACATTTCAGAGCATACAAATTTTGCATATATTTTTTCGAAGAATTTGTTTCATATGTATCTGCCCAGAAAAATCTTTCATTACCAAATAAGTGGTTATATAATAGAAATTCATAGCTCCGCGCAACTTATTTTTTGGCATCTAAACTCACTATTTTTGTTTGGCGTGGTCGTTTTTATAAGTTGTCACGCTTACCCGCTCGCTTACGAAAAAATGAGAAATAAGTAGTTATGAGGTTTTGAATAATAAGTGGTTACACACATGCTTACAAAAAGTTGAATTATAAGTGGTTATCAGATGGCTTACTTGATTCTTAAAAATAAGGAGTTAGGCAAATACTATTAGCTTAAAGAAATAAATTCAGAAAAATTTAAGTTTCAGTTTTAGGACACGTCATACAAATTTAAACATAAAACATATTTACATACCAGTGTAGAAACGGTAATGACATATCATTATTTTTTGGACTACCAGTAATGACACCCACTTACCTTCTGCATTATTTTAAAACATATAATAATGAGTTACTGATAATGACTAATTTTTATCATTATTTTAAATACAAAATAATTTTCTAGATTTTTTTGAAAATTTTTTTAAATTTATTTTAATATGTTACAACATATTTTTGATTTTTTGTATGTTGGCGAGTAAGCTTACTTGTGTGCAGCAGGTCAATTATATTTTTATCTATTAAATATTATATGTCGATATAGCTCGGATGGTAGAGCTGTTGATTGGCAATCTGTAGACCCACGTTCGATTCCCGCACCAGCAAATTTTATTAAAAAAAAAAAAAAATACAATAAAAAATATTTTTTTATATAATTTATTTTTTTGAAAATCTATTTTTAGACTCATTATTTTTGTCAGTACTGGTAAGCCATAGGTAACGATATATTTTTTGATTTTTCGTATGCTGGTGTGTAACCATAACTCATTATTTTTCGAGGCATCGCCATATAAAGGTAATAATAAATGTAATAACAAAAGTAACTAGTTACCATTACCAAGTATGTAGTTACATAACCACATACCTGGTAACGATTTTCTACACTGGGATATAATAAATAAAATTTTTATAAAATTTAACTGTGTAAAAAGTACTTATTTAAACTATTACGAGTAAGTCATTATTTTATATTTAGAAACAATGAATACAATAGGCCCTTATTAGGAAGTCATTATTTTAAATTATAAAATAATGCAGAAGGTCATCATTTTGGGTAATGCAGATAGTAATGAGGTGTCATTACCAATATTTTGCTGGGTTTTGCTTGTTTTTGTACAAATTTTCTTTTAATTTTTTCCAAAATAACAAAAAATTTCAAAAAAAAAAATTTTTTTAACTTCCGGATGATAGAAAGGTAATATTGACGCCATATTATCTTAAAAAATTATGAGAAAAAATTCAATTTTTGAATTATTTTTTCCAAATATCACCGATTTATCTTCCAAATGATAAAAGGAAGACAATTTCAAAATACTACTTGATTATTTTCATCCAAATGAAAAATAGAAGATATTGCTTTAATATCTTCTTGGAAGATATCTTCAAAACTCTTACAGAGTAGTATTTACTTTGAAATTGTCTTCCTTTTATCGTTTGGAAGATAATTTGGCGATATTTAAAAAAAAAATAATCTAAAAATTTTATCTTTTGTTATATTTTTTTATGATAATATTGCGGCAATATCACCTTTGTATCATCTGGAAGATCAAGCAATCAAAAGATATATAGAAAATAAACTCGTAGAAAAATCAATACTAAATTCGCGGAAAGAATTGGCTAAGATGAATTCAAGATAATTTATAAGTTAGTAAATGGATTACGTTTGCAGACATTCTTTTTCAGTCTAAAATTTAATAATTAAAAATATAAATCGTTTATTTTGTACCCGGGAGATTATTTAGCGATATCACCTTTTTATCTTCCATGTGATAAATTAGCGATATCGTCAATTTATCTTCGTGGGTTATAGCTTTCGTATTGCTCTCGGGTAACAGTTGTTCACGATGGAGGAAACTTCCGCAATACAAAATTGATATTGCCGGCAATAAATGTTTTCTTCCTTGCGATATGATCCGAGAATCTTCTTCCAATTGCCATGCTTGCTGGGAATTATTTGGTTTTTATAAGTACATTAGTATTGGTTTGAGTATGTTTCTGTTCGAAGGCCCATTGTAGAACAAATGCTTTCTCAGTGATAGAGAGTCCCCCAATCACTTTCTTCTTTATACTATTTGATGTAAGCCAGCAAAACTTTTTAGGAAGTAACACGAAAAAGATATTACGTTAGATGTGAAAATGTATGAACATTGAGTTCCAACGTTGATAATTATCCACGTTGCAAGTTAACGTGCATACGAAATAGAATGTGTTAAAAAATTCGTCTGAAACGCGATTTTGTGTACTTTGAGTTTTTTTTCCAGTTAACGGATATATGTAGCTAAGTCGAAAATACAGCTACTGTTTTGATCCAACTTTTTTCTATTAGCACAAATTAAGTGAAGTTTAGCTCTGCAAACATAATAAGATATAGTGTCAATTTTCATTGCAAGGACACACTTCGAGCACAGATTTTGTTTTTTCACTTCAAAACTCAAATGATGACTGAGGTGTCAAGTTCGATACAAAATTTTGTTTGTTCAAATATCTGGATTCTTTTCCGAATTTCGTCGCACCATCACTAAAAATTTTTTGAATATCCACTGTCATGAAAGACAAATTTATGTAGATTTATTATTTTTAAATAAACTTTATAATTTTTAAGTACATATCTAAAAACTTAAGAAAAAACGAGTAATAAATTTGAAGTCGTGCAAGCCAACTAATGTTTGGATTCGAAATTCGAATGGGTTAAAATTGGACTTTGTCAAAATTTTCTATAAAATGATAAAATAAAAGTAAATATAGCCCATATGGGCAATAGGTCCAAATATGGACCGATCCTATCTCGAATCTATGCTTTGTCCTTGGGACCATGTGAGTCAGCGAACCAAATTTCATTGAAATATCTTCGTATTTGCGACCTGCAGCGTGAAAAAAGCCAATTTTGGGTGGACCCTTATATGGGCACTAGGTCTAAACATGGACCGCTAACCAAAATCCGTCCTTCCTGTCCTGACATAGGTCGGTGTACCAAATTTCATCAAAATATCTTAATACTTGCGACCTGTAGAGTGAGCACAAGAATTCATGGACAGACAGACAGACGGACGGACGGACATCGTTCAATCGAAATAAAACGTGATTCTGAGCCGATCGGTATAATATAAGGTGGGTCTGCGTCCAATATTTTTTGGTGTGACAAACATCAGCATAAATTTATTATACCCTGACCACGTAGTGGTGTAGGGTATAAAAATATAAATAAGTGATGTGAAGCAGAAATAGAAGAACCGTGATTTCTCGAAAACAGTTCATTGAAATTTGTCTATGGCTTAATTTCGATCCAGCACACCATATTAGAAAATATTTATTAAAATAAGCTGTTAAATAGTGTTATGTACAGCTTACGCTATAGTTTTCCATATTAAAATCCCTAATACAGGTATAAAATTTTATCCGCTTAAAACAAATTGCTAATTAAAGACTGTATTTTATTTGCTTTTTCATCTGCACTTTTTATCTTATGTATATCTTCTATGAATTACCAGCCAACCTTATCAGGCTAATGACAGAAATTTGGTTTAAAGGTACAAGTGATAAGTAAAGCGTAAAACCAAATCATAGTGCAACAGTAGAAACCACATTTAAGTATCATACAAATGCAGGAAGTGATTTTAAAACTGCAAAAAATACATAACAACAGCATCATAATCATCATGAAAAAAGTACAAAACTTACCATCACCATGCACACTAATACGATAAATATTGAAATGAGTTCGCGACACAAAATGACATTTGAAAAATGTTGAATAAAATGAAAATGACAACATCATTAGACACTTTGGCTTTCAGGTGGTTTAACTTAAACATATAAAAATATACTATATACACCATACTTGTGAATTTTTCATTACCATTGAAATTTCATTACCATTAGTTCATACTAATGACAATGAAAAAAATTTCATTACCATTTAATGGTAATGAAATATTTTTCATTAGAAAAATCATTACTAATGGTAATGAAATTACACTAATGTATAAAAAAACTAATTACAATTGATTAAAAACCATCTGTTTATAAAAAATTCGGGCAAATAAAAACGAACAACAGGTTTGGCCGGGGAAGTTATAAAACATAATTCTTTAAGGGAGATCCATTCCATTCCGTTAAATATTACTTGGATACAAATAACAATGGAATGGAAAGTAATATTTAATTTCAAATAAGCGTGAACCTGAATGAGCATATTCCATCTTCGATTTCAGCGAGTTTTATTCCATTTTTACGTTTTTTTTCAATGGCAATTATTTTTTTTAAGTTATTCATTATCAATGGTAATGAAATTTAAAATCATTATCATTAATCAATGAAATTAAATTTTAGAATCATTACCATTAATTAAAAAAATGGTAATGAAAATAATTTCATTACAATTGATATCAATGCAATGGTAATGAAATCATCAATTAATTACTCCACCTAATTAATTAGTCCCATGTATGATATACACAAACCAATGGAGTATTTAGGAGGATTAATTGTATAAGGTAGAATAAAATAAAAGTTAAATTTGAGATAAAGTTTATACTTTTGCATCATGAATTCGGAGATGAAATCTACAAGGAGACAGACACACAAATGAATGAACAGACAGGATATAGTCATACTTATGTACATAAATATATGAAATTGATTTGATTTGACTGACTTAGTGAATGACTGACAAAATGCCTGGCTTTTCAGCTTACTACAACTACGACTACTGCTGGTGCTTGTGCACATTATGCACATCATCAATGCAACATCAATTTCATTGACTTTTTCTCATCGTTACACTCGATTGAGTGCACAATTTCATTAAGCATGCCCTGGAGGTTAAATGCCATTCAATAACTGTACCCATACAAATACAATCAAACATAAAAACTATAGCTGTTTTTTTCTGCAATTTTGCTAGTATTAGTAACTTTTAGTGGTAGTAGTGGGGTTGCCAGATATTTTTTATTAAAAATCCGTGCATTAATGAAAACATTTGTATTTTCGGCAAATTAATATATTAAAAGTGACAACAATTTTGATTTATTTATCGGTGTCTATAACATGCTTAATAATGCGTATTATTTTTATGGCATAACACAAAACATAAAAATTTTGGGTGATCTTGTATGGGAATGTATCCAGGACCTTCTTCAGGTTTGCGACGAATTTTCCCGAAGGTCTATATTTTTAAAGCTTTGGAACCTCTGACTACTTAACATAGGCAGTATGGGTACAAAACGTTTTCTTTGTGAGCAAACAACATTTCAGGCCACAATTCTTAACCGATTTTCAAAATTCTTTTCTTTTTGTATTTGAACCTACGAAATTCCGCATAAAACTGCCGCGGCCGATTTTTAAATTTCTAAATAAATTTTTTTTTTGTCAATGTCGAAGAAACTCATTTTTTGATTTTTTTCTCCGAAAACCCATTAAGAATTAGGGGTATTTAAATGATATGTTCACTTACAATATATTTTCCATATCCGATTGAGGTTTATTTAAAAAGTCATAGGTAAAGTTTGTTTTTAATTGAAAAATCATTTAAAATACATTGAAACATATTGTTTAACTTTTTTATCAATCAATAAAAAAACAAACTAGAAAAAAATATGTATCGTCTGTTGAAGTTGTTATTTTCAGTAAATATTCTATTTTTAGAAAAAATAGTTTAAATAATTTCGTTATTTTCTGTTTCAAAACAAAAAATTCAAATATTTTCGGTATCCTTTTTTGTTAAATAGTTTGTTTATACAAAATTATTTCAAATCAAATTACAAGAAATTATTTACTCATACACACAAAGATAGCCAATAAAAATATTAACGTGTGTGTTGTGTATGGGAGGTTAGTTACAACTGTGTCGATTGTCGACCGACGACAGCAAAAGTCGTCACGATTAATTTAAATTGCCGTTTAGAAAAAAATTAAAGCAAAACAAGAATATGTTTGTATTTGTTTCGCTACAATTCTTCACCAATTCAATTGCTTTTGCATTAATTCTGGTTGTTTTGCATTTTTTTGTATTTAATTTTGCTTTTTTGCGGTAAATTTTATTTATTATTGTATTTTTATTTTCAATTATATATTTCTTCCGTCAAAAAAATTAAATTTTTGTAAACAAAGTACGAATTTTTGCAACTTTAATACGAATTTCTGCAACTCTGTTCCCTTAATTAGTTAAAAATATGGCAACATTTTGACAAATATTTTGAGTGTGCGTCACGAAAATAGAATAGATTCTATTACGACGACAAATCGCCGGACGACATGGCGACATTTTGCTTCCCATACAAAATATATGAAAAAGCACATGTCGTTGTCGTTGTCGACTCAGTTCTGATTAATCTCTGGTGTAGTGTTTTGAAAATTAAACAAAAAAAAAATTTCAAATATGAGAAAACAAACCACAAAATCGTTTTGTCAGTTAAAAATTGATGATTGTTTTAATAGACTTTCAATTATTTTTATTTCTTTTATGGATTGTTTAAACAGTGTTTGAAAATAAATAGCAAAATGGTTTGAATATAATGAAAAATAAGTAATTTTTTGAATTGTGTTTTCAATTAATTTAATATGTATTTTAGGTTGTTTTTAACTATAAAATATTGGGATCAAAGGTAATTTAAGCCTCTATCGGAACCCTGACCCACAAAAATATTTTTTTATATATTTGTGTCTCCTATGGTTAATTTAATTTGCAAAAATTGGCATTTTAATTTATTTTTATTTTCCTTATTTTGTACCATATTCCACTCGATCTTTTTTTATATGATAACTAATAGTACTTCTTTAATTAATGTCATGTTGCCAAATGCTTTAAATATTTTTTATATTTTTTTTAATTTCTTTTCAAAAACAAGTGGACAATTTTTATAATAAAATACTTGAATTTATTATATTTATGCGGATATGTACTTCAAATTAAATGTATTTTAATCCTCTATCGATGCCTTACTAGCTTACGAGACTATGCAGTAGTCTCATGTTAAACATTATGTGATATGCACCGAAACTAGTGCGAAAAAATATCACGTGACTGGTTTAAGTGCACATATCACAGAACTAAAGAAAAATATTTGGTGAAAAACTAGCCACATATTATTCAATACGTGTGTTGTTGCTGAAATAGTACAGTAATTTTGATCAGATCAGATCTTGCGATTTTTATGGTTAAAAAACGACTAAAGTAGGATATTTTTGTCACAAAAAAAGTTGACAATACATTTATTTTATGTGTGTTTTTTTTCCTAGAATTGAAAAACAAAGCAAAACACAAGAGGCAGCCAACGGTGATCTTTTTTATGAAAATAATGTTAAACTGCCAAAAATATGAGGCAGTTACCTTAAATGCGCAGGTACAAAAAGTGCACTTAAAGAAGACAATTGCATACATAATTTTGTAAAATAGAAACGAAACGAAAATTTTGTGCAGTTATAGCAAATGTGCACTTAAGAAAATGGCAGTTAAATCAAAACTATTTTACAAACTTTTGTACCAAATTTCAGTAAAACAGAATAAAGTTTAGAGGTCACTAAAAAATGTTTCTTTTCAGAATTTCTGCATAAATTCTGAACAATTTTATGAAATATGAAACACAATTTTTTATAGTTCAATTACAGAAAGAAATATATGTGTCAAGTGATCAAAGTAATTTTAATTCTTAAATTGTCTCTACAAAAAAAAACCTTTTATGTTTGCCATGACCGGGAATTAAATTATTAGCATCACCACTTAACGAGACACACCACGGTGAATGTGGCTAATTGAAGTTTTGTCAATAATATTCTACTTTGTAATCGCAAGAGCCAGAATTAACTATTTATTTTTGAATTAGAAAATTCCTATCATTATCTCCTTTTCACAGGTAGTTATCACATTATGATGATTTCTTTGGCCAAAATTGAATGATATGGATGTGAACGACATGTGGTTCCAACAGGAGACGCTACGTGCCACCGAAAGCCTGCGTCACCGAAATCGTGCGGTTTGACTGCTTTTGACATGTTTTTGTGAGGTTCTCTGAAATCGCATTTCCATGATAATAAGTTACAATCGACCGGTGTGTGCACTATTTAATTGGGCATGCATCAGTCTTTCCTCATTCATCGTACCTTTGCTCAAATTTAATTGTGCATAACGGATGTGCGCTCCCTGAGGAAGCCGCGGCGTTCATTTAAACGATGTCATATTGCCTTTCAAATGAAACACAAAATTCGTTGATATTTCGTTTTTTTGGAAAACCCCTTAAGTAATCTCAACGTTGAAGGCAAAAGAGTCAACATCAACATGTGAAAGAGTATCTCCCAAGGAGTCTCCCAAGTGAAAATTTCTGTTTTGCTCAAATTTTACATTTAAGGTTGTTTGGATTGTGTTTTTCTTATAAAAGAAAAAAGTGTACAGTATCCCAATTTTAATGGCAATTTGAGGCCTCTATCCTCTATTAGAGAAAAGAACTGACAATCAAAATATCCAATAAAAAGTGTTTGTAAATAAATCCAAAATGGTTGTATCGCCTTCCAGTCAGTCTTTGAACTCTGTTATGCATACTCGTATCCGAACAGTTCCATAATCAGTATTTTTGAACTACTCGTAGTTTAGTATTATGTTTACTGTTCAAAATGCAGAGTAGAGTTACTTCAAAAAAAAAATATATATATATATATATATATATATATATATATATATATATATATATATATATTTTTTTTTTTTGATATATATATATATATATATATATATATATTATTATCACTGCCTTAATTTTTGTATATTTTTTTATTTTATTATAAAATATCAAACACGAATATTTTGTGTTATTTTCGTTAAACAGTTAACAGTTCAATGTTAACTCTAGAGGGGAACAAATCTGTACACCAGAATCAAACTTGTCAAAGATAGCAAAATACAAAAATATATTAGTATGAAAGAGAAAAAAACTAAATTTGCTATAGTTTAGAGTACGTCCTCACTGTGAACCAGTGTTACCATATAGCCAGTTTTAACTGTTTTTTACAGTTTTTTGGGATGCTCAACAGTTTTGCAGTTTTTTCATGTAAAAAACAGTTTTTTTAAATTTATGGACTTTTTTTACAGTTTTTTCATATTAAATCGGCAAATTTGTTTCATCTACACTTTTTTTTTATTTTTTTATAATTTAAGAATTAAAATATAAAAGTGCTTATGCATAATTATTTATTTGAAAACCTTATAAAGCGTTTATAAAATTTATTTTGTATAAAAATTTGTTTTATAAGCCATTTATGAACTTAGAAAGTTAAAAATTAGAATAAAACTTTCATATTGTAAAAAATTAGGTACAAATCGAAACATAAATAAATTTAAAAATGCCAATATAATACTGCAAAATATCTTACTGGAAAAACGAAACATTTTTATAACAAATTTCATCAAAAATTAGCATGGAATAAAATTGGCTAAACCAAATCTGACACGTCACAGATCCGATTGACATTTTTAGCCGAGCTTTTCAGATCATTTCTAAATGAAACAATGTCTCATCAGAAAAGCCCGAAATTGATTTTTTATTTTTTTAATAAATATTTGGCAATTCTGAATAACAATTTACTACTATTTTTTCAATTATGATCGAGGACAATTCCAAAAAAACGTAATTTTTTACGGGGTTTTTTACACACCGTCAAACAATTCCCGACATAACAATACTTAATCCCATGAAAGGTAATTTTATGTGGAATGCCAGTAAAATATTCTATCCTAAACCAGTAAAGTATTCTATCCTAAGTTAGGGGTTAATAAAAAAAGATTCACTCCTCGGAAGGGTGATTCGATGAACTTTTTTTAACCTCAGATTTGGGCCTAGGAGACCACAATTCTTTAAAAAAAAACGTTTTATTAGAAGGCTGTGCAAAAAGTCGATTACTATAAATGCCAAACGGAAGTAATTTATTCAAATTTCAATATTTTGAAAATAGAGACCCTGGGATAATATTTTAGACCCAGGATACTTCAAGATCCAAGAATTTCTTCTGATTTTTAAAATTTTTTTAGAAAAACAGTTTTTCTATAAAAAAAACAGTTTTTTTTTACAGTTTTTCTAAAAAAATATATGGTAACACTGCTGTGAACGCACCTTTCAACTTCAATACTAAAAACAAGTATTCGGCACAGTGAGCGGTTCAAGTGGTTTAGTTTAAAATATGTATATTTACGCCAAAAGCTCTACATAGAAAAGTGTACTATAATATTGTCCAGAGTTGCACTTTTTAGGCAAGTTGATTCAGTCTTCATTTTGCGATTTAGAAATTTGATGTAGCAAAGAGAAAAATTTAATTATTTTAAAAATCAGCATTTTCTGAGGAAAAGTAGACAATTTTGTGTCAAAAAAACTGTCAAATATCTCAAATTTTCCAATTCTGGCAGCCCTGTTTGTAGTAGTAAAAAATAAAAATGTTTTGTAATCATCGTCTATGGTAACGTTGAAACTTTTTTTTTTGTAAAAACACATTAAAATGTACACAAGAAAGACATTTTAACTAAGAGACTGACAAAAGGAAACTTAAAACTTTTTAGACAAAAATGTTATAAATAATTGAGGTGATAAAAGCTGGCCGCATAATACACTCCATGTTGCATAGAATAGGAAGTTTAAAAAATAGTAGAACGATTTTCATTTTATGAAATTAATATTTTCATATGAGGGTTCAAAGCAATCATTTACAACTTCTTACAAATCCAATTAAAATTTCTTTGGCTTTTCTTTCAGCTCAACAATTTTAATTACCTTCTGTAGGGTATACAAATTAAATGAATTCAAAGACAGTACCCATAAGGTAGTGACAACATTAAAAGATTTTTTTGTCGTTTGCAGTACACGTATATTAGGGTGTCCCTATTCATGAATCCAGAATCGTGAGTCGCATAAACTTGTAGTACTCAAACGACACTTAATTATATGCTAATTATGGAATTTATTGCCTTTCATAAATTTGAGAATATATTTGTAACAAAAAAATATTTCAAAAATCGTCAAAAAATATTATAATTGATAGATATTAAGTTAGTTTAGAGTGTGTACTTGTAAAATGAATTTTTATTTTTATTGCAAAACTCACAGGATAACATTATGACTCATCATACTAATATGTCACTTTCTCAAAAACTACCCAGTTGGAAATTTCGTGAGGACGTCTTCATGACAGCTTAGCGATATGTCGCTGTCATTGCTGTCTTGCTGATCCGCTTCCAAACAAAATACCTATAGACACCTACAAATATTTCCATACAAATGGAGAAATGTCATCAGGACAAGTCACTAAAAGATCAAAGTGATAAACAAATGACTTTAAAAAACCGCTAAAAATTTTTTTGTTGCTTTTTTATCTTTCCTGCTTCCAATACTCTCTTCTTCCTTTCTTTTCCTTCTAAATAGTTAATTTTCTTCTATTAAAAATTTAAAAGTTTTTTATTTGGTATCACACTCACCAAGCCTCGAACCAGAAGCCTTCTGTTTGTTAGCTCACCGCCTTACCCGTTCACCTAAACCATAAAGGTGCTTTCACAATGGTAGAGTGACTCTACTCTGCAACACAGATTGAAGTATTAACTGTTCAAAATACAGAGTAGAGTTACTTCAAAAGAATATTTGACCTTTCAATACTTACACAGTTTTTAGCGAATATCTTCAGACGACTTGCACTGAATTTAATACAAAATAATTTTTTATTTTGTAAATTACCCGTAATTGAAAATATTGTTTATATTTTTTAATATTTTTTTTTTATAATTTGTTGACAATTAGAGATGTGAACAAATTAGGTATGTGTTTTTTTAGTTATATTTGTCATGTTAAACAGTTAACAGAGTGATCTTAACTCTAGAGTGCAACAAATCCGTACTCCAGAGTCAAACAACTTTGACTCTGGAGTGGAATAATAAAAGATAGCAAAATACAAAAATGTATTAGTAAGAAAGAGAAAAGAACTAAATTTGCTACAGATTGGAGTACTCCATCAATAAACGCACCTTAATAATACAAATATTTTTAAAAGTTTCTTATATTCCATTTTTCAAATTCAATTCTTATATTTTATTTGAATCTTCCTGTAATCAAATTCAAATTATATTAATTTTATCTGAATGTTCATTTCAATATAATTTTTTTTTAATTCAAATTAAGTACATAAAGTTTAGGAGCGTTATTAAACATTTAAAATATCAAAATAAAAACAAAAACAACAACAGAAAATTTTCCACAATTTACTTTGTCATCTTCCAATGTACTACTCTGTTGTTTTGACAGATCTAGCAATGTAGTGACATCCATTCAGTTAGAAACAACAATAGAAAACAATGTTTTCTAAAATGTCAGTAACATTTAAATTTGCACAAGCACTTGCATATTGGTTTATTTTTTATTTAATTTTATCGGCATATACATTAATTGCATTAAAGGAATTAAATATCTTTAAGATGTCTTTGGTAAATAGCTGAACCTGCGAACCACCTAAATGGCGCTGCTGGCATTGTATTTAAGATATATTTTACAGCTGGGTAGCTTACAGATTGTTTGTAATTTAGCACAAACCATATTACTCAGAGTAAGCAAAACTAATTTTGTTAAATTTTTTGGATGTTTTCTGCCTACTTCGCCAAATTTAAAATTTTTCAAAAGCGAATTGCCTTCAATTATGAAATAACAATAGTAGATCAACAATTTTCAGTATATAATTTTATTGTACAGTGTAACATAGCAAATCATTGTATATGTTAATTTATCTCCAATCTTTATTTTTCTCTATCGGCTAGATGAAGCGATAAACTCAAATTTAAATATTTGAAGTTTTTCAATGCCAAATGTTGTAACGACGAGTTTTTCTCCGTTAACTGGGGTAAGCTCGCGGGGGTAGAGATCGCCCAGAAATGTATTTGATTTAGTGACAGAGAGTGATAGGCGTGGTTTTAAAAATTTATAAAATTCAATTTATTGACCTATATCTACACACAAAACACTTGAGGCAAACATACACGTTAAATATTATTGATCAATGTTTCTAAAATCAACCAATGAGAACAAAGTATTTAAAAATAAAATGTTCTGATTGTTTGATTGGTTGGTTGAAAATTGATCAATAATATTGTCGTTACAATGTATAGTGAAAATCGCAATTAGAATAAAGTCCATTGGAGGGTTAAGCAATTCAGCATCAGTAACCCTAAATTTAGAAAACGGACATATGCAGTTATTGCTAAATACTACAGAATTGTCACTATTTATAAAGGGTTTTTCAATAAGAGCGCTACAAAAGTAAAAAAGTTTAAGTAAATCAAAAACGGTTTTGGATACCAATGAAATTCTTTATTCCTGTGAAAGTACGTTCGATGCCATTATGTATGGAAATCGATCTCTTTTGCATGGCCACCACGGGTACGCTTGCAGAAGTCCAGTCGCTGAACCCAATTTTCGACGGTTTTCAAGCTTAAATCGGCCGATACTGCTGCAATTTCACGTTCGATATTCGTACGAAGTTCATCAATCGTCGCTGGCTTGTTGGCATAGACCATAGATTTGACGTAGCCCCACGCTCAATTGTTGATCTGCTAGGACAATTATGACGACCATAAATTGGACGTAGCGCTCTTAACGTTGAGGCCACTGACTCCGAATTTCGGTAGTAAATTTTAATAATTTCGACTCGTTGTTGGCTCGTATATCTTTCCATCATGAAATGGCAAACCTTACTGAAGAGAAATGTCAAAAGAGCAGCAATAAATATGGCGTCGTTTGCTGTCCCTGTCTTTCTACTTTTGTAGCGTCCCTTTTGAACAACCCTTTACAATGACGCCATTATTTAAGTAACTATATAAGAACAAACATATGTATGTATTATCACTCATAAACGCTCGACCGATTTGCTCATTTTCAATAGCCAACTGCTTACGACATCAATTAGCAATTTCTTTGGAAAATAGCAACCGCTTTTCTGTTTGGGCGGAGTATTTTTCGATTCAACAGAGAGACTGGCATCGTAATATCGACTTCGGTATTCACGCTGCTGAGGAATATATATATATATATATGGTTTGTTTGATATCAACTGGAACAAAACTGGGGGTATTAGTGCTGAACATCGGAAATTCGAAATTTAAGGGACACCTTATGTGATAGACTTTGTCAATCTGCAGTATGTAGTGCAGTGTTTGTATGTGTACTGCAATATTTGTCATTGAACATATGAAAAAGAAAAACGATTTAATATAACACTATAATTCATGGAGCATTTTGTTTCATAGTTATAGCGTTATCTTCAACACATTTTCAATTGAAATTTCTCTCTAGTGTCTTTGTAAAACATTTTTTTTTCTCAAATGTACTTTTTACATGTACATTTGTGTTAACATTAGGGTAGAAACTATTTGCCTAAAAGTTGAGTTTCAAGGTGTGGTTCAAAGTTTTTATATCGAAGTGGAATTTACATTATATAATTATAAGACCAAATGAAAAAAATACTGAGTGAAATGCAGATCTCGAAATAGCTGCCACCCTACTCAACATATGAAAAATGATGCAGCTGTTATTATTACCAAGGAGTTTTGGTTGTCACTCAAGTAATTTTAAGTTCCTTTTCTATATTTTTCATTGTAACAAAATGCACATAACAATGATTAAAATTTATTTTGTTGTAAAAAGACATATAAATAATATAATGTTTAACATTGAAAGTAAATATAATTTAATGGTTTAAAACGGCGTAATTTCCCCTCAGAAACATGTGTAAGTCCACGCAATGTAATCGATTTCGTGTAGAGCCCCCCATTACCCGGTTTTACGGTCGACCGGTCTACCCGGTCAGACCGGGTTTAAAACCGGTCGACCGGTCTTTACGGTCTACCCGGTCTTTACGGTCTAGACCGGTCGACCGGACGACCGGTCGACCGGGTAGACCGGTCTACCCGGTCAGACCGGGTTTTAATACTATTTACAAAAGGCAGGTTTTTGGTACTTTTTAGCATAATATACTACAAAATATAAAAATTGCTAAAATTATGTAAATTTTATATAAAAAAATCGAAAATTTTTAAAAATTTATAAAAATCAATAAATTTTTAAAAAAATTGATAAATTTTTAAAAAATTGACGAATTTTTAAAAAATTTACAAATTTTTGAAAAATTGATAGATTTTTGAAAAATTGATAAATTTTTGAAAAATTGATAAATTTTTGAAAAATTGATAAATTTTTTAAAAATCGATAAATTTTTGAAAAATCAGCAAAATTTTGAAAAATCGATAAAATTTTGAAAAATCGATAAAATTTTGAAAAATCGATAAAATTTTTAAAAATCGATAAAATTTTAAAAAATCGATAAATTTTTAAAAAATCGATAAATTTTTGAAAAATCGATATATTGAAAAATTTTACAAAAAACCGATAAACTTTCAAAAATACCAATAAATTTTATAGAAATTGATAAATTTGTAAAAATCAATTCATTCATGGATATATTTATAATAATGTATAACAAAATAATGCGTATTTCGTATTATATTTATATGAGAGACCCACGGTCTTTTTCGGTCCCATGTACGGCGTTTTTTTGTTTGGGGTCGTTATGGGCTAAAATTTTGCAGAAATAATCTAGACGTAATTCTGACTTAGAACTGTAAACTTTTTTTCAATGTGTGGAACAAAAATATTCCGAAACTGGTTCTTGAATTCAGAAAGTCCTGCATTTTGCATACATTTATATGAAAATGCCACGGTCTTTTTCGGTCCCATGTACGGCGTTTTTTTGTTTGGGGTCGTTATGGGCTAAAATTTTGCAGAAATAATCTAGACGTAATTCTGACTTAGAACTGTAAACTTTTTTTCAATGTGTGGAACAAAAATATTCCGAAACTGGTTCTTGAATTCAGAAAGTCCTGCATTTTGCATACATTTATATGAAAATGCCACGGTCTTTTTCGGTCCCATGTACGGCGTTTTTTTGTTTGGGGTCGTTATGGGCTAAAATTTTGCAGAAATAATCTAGACGTAATTCTGACTTAGAACTGTAAACTTTTTTTCAATGTGTGGAGCAAAAATATTCCGAAACTGGTTCTTGAATTCAGAAAGTCCTGCACTTTGCATACATTTATATGAAAATGCCACGGTCTTTTTCGGTCCCATGTACGGCGTTTTTTTGTTTGGGGTCGTTATGGGCTAAAATTTTGCAGAAATAATCTAGACGTAATTCTGACTTAGAACTGTAAACTTTTTTTCAATGTGTGGAGCAAAAATATTCCGAAACTGGTTCTTGAATTCAGAAAGTCCTGCACTTTGCATACATTTATATGAAAATGCCACGGTCTTTTTCGGTCCCATGTACGGCGTTTTTTTGTTTGGGGTCGTTATGGGCTAAAATTTTGCAGAAATAATCTAGACGTAATTCTGACTTAGAACTGTAAACTTTTTTTCAATGTGTGGAGCAAAAATATTCCGAAACTGGTTCTTGAATTCAGAAAGTCCTGCACTTTGCATACATTTATATGAAAATGCCACGGTCTTTTTCGGTCCCATGTACGGCGTTTTTTTGTTTGGGGTCGTTATGGGCTAAAATTTTGCAGAAATAATCTAGACGTAATTCTGACTTAGAACTGTAAACTTTTTTTCAATGTGTGGAGCAAAAATATTCCGAAACTGGTTCTTGAATTCAGAAAGTCCTGCACTTTGCATACATTTATATGAAAATGCCACGGTCTTTTTCGGTCCCATGTACGGCGTTTTTTTGTTTGGGGTCGTTATGGGCTAAAATTTTGCAGAAATAATCTAGACGTAATTCTGACTTAGAACTGTAAACTTTTTTTCAATGTGTGGAGCAAAAATATTCCGAAACTGGTTCTTGAATTCAGAAAGTCCTGCACTTTGCATACATTTATATGAAAATGCCACGGTCTTTTTCGGTCCCATGTACGGCGTTTTTTTGTTTGGGGTCGTTATGGGCTAAAATTTTGCAGAAATAATCTAGACGTAATTCTGACTTAGAACTGTAAACTTTTTTTCAATGTGTGGAGCAAAAATATTCCGAAACTGGTTCTTGAATTCAGAAAGTCCTGCACTTTGCATACATTTATATGAAAATGCCACGGTCTTTTTCGGTCCCATGTACGGCGTTTTTTTGTTTGGGGTCGTTATGGGCTAAAATTTTGCAGAAATAATCTAGACGTAATTCTGACTTAGAAGTGTAAACTTTTTTTCAATGTATGGAGCAAAAATATTCCGAAACTGGTTCTTGAATTCAGAAAGTGCTGCACTTTGCATACATTTATATGAAAATGCCACGGTCTTTTTCGGTCCCATGTACGGCGTTTTTTTGTTCGGGGTCGTTATGAGCTAAAATTTTGCAGAATTAATCCAGACGTAATTCTGACTTAGAACTGTACATTTTTTTTCAATGTGTGGAGCAAAAATATTCCGAAACTGGCTCTTGAATTCTGAAAGTCCTGCACTTTTCATACATTTATATGAAAATGAGACGGTCTTTTTCGGTCCCATGTATGGAGTTTTTTTTGTTGTGGGTTAACATTTTGCAAAAATAATCTAGACGTAATTCTGACTTGGTTGTTCCAAAACTGTTATCCGTTTTCATTTATCTGATTTAGTTTTCAAGATACGGGCGATAAACCAAATAAAAGCCCTTTTCTCTCTAGGAGGCTTAGTTTTCGAGAAAAACGCAATCTTAAAATCTAGCAATGTAAGTCGAAATTTAGTTTCGGTATCGGGGTATTATGGGCGGGTTTTGACTTCTGGTGTAAACATTTTTCCTCTAGCTCTCTTAGTTTTCGAGATATGGACCATCAAAATTTTATTAAAGCGATTTTCGCATTTATTTTTCCACATATAATTCATTATGACTTCCTTGTTCCAAAACTGCTGTCCGTTTTCATTTATCTCACTTAGTTTTCCAGATACGGGCGATATTCCAAATAAAAGCCCTTTTCTCTCTAGGAGGCTTAGTTTTCGAGAAAAACGCGATCTTAAAATCTAGCAATGTAAGTCGAAATTTAGTTTCGGTATCGGGGTATTATGGGCGGGTTGTGACTTCTGGTGTAAACGTTTTTCCTCTAGCTCTCTTAGTTTTCGAGATATGGACCATCAAAATTTTATTAAAGCGATTTTCGCATTTATTTTTCCACATATAATTCATTATGACTTCCTTGTTCCAAAACTGCTGTCCGTTTTCATTTATCTCACTTAGTTTTCCAGATACGGGCGATATTCCAAATAAAAGCCCTTTTCTCCCTAGGAGGCTTAGTTTTCGAGAAAAACGCGATCTTAAAATCTAGCAATGTAAGTCGAAATTTAGCTTCGGTATCGGGGTATTATGGGCGGGTTTTGACTTCTGGTGTAAACATTTTTTCTCTAGCTCTCTTAGTTTTCGAGATATGGACCATCAAAATTTTATTAAAGCGATTTTCGCATTTATTTTTCCACATATAATTCATTATGACTTCCTTGTTCCAAAACTGCTGTCCGTTTTCATTTATCTCACTTAGTTTTCCAGATACGGGCGATATTCCAAATAAAAGCCCTTTTCTCTCTAGGAGGCTTAGTTTTCGAGAAAAACGCGATCTTAAAATCTAGCAATGTAAGTCGAAATTTAGCTTCGGTATCGGGGTATTATGGGCGGGTTTTGACTTCTGGTGTAAACATTTTTTCTCTAGCTCTCTTAGTTTTCGAGATATGGACCATCAAAATTTTATTAAAGCGATTTTCGCATTTATTTTTCCACATATAATTCATTATGACTTCCTTGTTCCAAAACTGCTGTCCGTTTTCATTTATCTCACTTAGTTTTCCAGATACGGGCGATATTCCAAATAAAAGCCCTTTTCTCTCTAGGAGGCTTAGTTTTCGAGAAAAACGCAATCTTAAAATCTAGCAATGTAAGTCGAAATTTAGTTTCGGTATCGGGGTATTATGGGCGGGTTGTGACTTCTGGTGTAAACATTTTTTTCTCTAGCTCTCTTAGTTTTCGAGATATGGACAATGAAAATTGTATTGATTATTTTTCATTAAGCGAACATATCTCGAAAACTAAAAGAGCTACTGCAAAAATGTTTGCACCTGAGGTCAAAACCCGCCCATAATACCCCGATACCGAAACTAAATTTCGACTTACATTGCTAATTTTAAGCGTTTTTCTCGAAAACTAAGCCTCCTAGAGAGAAAAGGGCTTTTATTTGGAATATCGCCCGTATCTGGAAAACTAAGTGAGATAAATGAAAACGGACAGCAGTTTTGGAACAAGAAAGTCATAATGAATTATATGTGGAAAAATAAATACGAAAATCGCTATAATAAAATTTTGATGGTCCATATCTCGAAAACTAAGAGAGCTAGAGAAAAAATGTTTACACCAGAAGTCACAAAACCCGCCCATAATACCCGATACCGAAGCTAAATTTCGACTTACATTGCTAGATTTTAAGATCGCGTTTTTCTCGAAAACTAAGCCTCCTAGAGAGAAAAGGGCTTTTATTTGGAATATCGCCCGTATCTGGAAAACTAAGTGAGATAAATGAAAACGGACAGCAGTTTTGGAACAAGGAAGTCATAATGAATTATATGTGGAAAAATAAATGCGAAAATCGCTTTAATAAAATTTTGATGGTCCATATCTCGAAAACTAAGAGAGCTAGAGGAAAAATGTTTACACCAGAAGTCAAAACCCGCCCATAATACCCCGATACCGAAACTAAATTTCGACTTACATTGCTAGATTTTAAGATTGCGTTTTTCTCGAAAACTAAGCCTCCTAGAGAGAAAAGGGCTTTTATTTGGAATATCGCCCGTATCTGGAAAACTAAGTGAGATAAATGAAAACGGACAGCAGTTTTGGAACAAGGAAGTCATAATGAATTATATGTGGAAAAATAAATGCGAAAATCGCTTTAATAAAATTTTGATGGTCCATATCTCGAAACTAAGAGAGCTAGAGGAAAAACGTTTACACCAGAAGTCACAACCCGCCCATAATACCCCGATACCGAAGCTAAATTTCGACTTACATTGCTAGATTTTAAGATCGCGTTTTTCTCGAAAACTAAGCCTCCTAGAGAGAAAAGGGCTTTTATTTGGAATATCGCCCGTATCTGGAAAACTAAGTGAGATAAATGAAAACGGACAGCATTTTTGGAACAAGGAAGTCATAATGAATTATATGTGGAAAAATAAATGCGAAAATCGCTTTAATAAAATGTTGATGGTCCATATCTCGAAAACTAAGAGAGCTAGAGGAAAAATGTTTACACCAGAAGTCAAAACCCGCCCATAATACCCCGATACCGAAACTAAATTTCGACTTACATTGCTAGATTTTAAGATTGCGTTTTTCTCGAAAACTAAGCCTCCTAGAGAGAAAAGGGCTTTTATTTGGTTTATCGCCCGTATCTTGAAAACTAAATCAGATAAATGAAAACGGATAACAGTTTTGGAACAACCAAGTCAGAATTACGTCTAGATTATTTTTGCAAAATGTTAACCCACAACAAAAAAAACTCCATACATGGGACCGAAAAAGACCGTCTCATTTTCATATAAATGTATGAAAAGTGCAGGACTTTCAGAATTCAAGAGCCAGTTTCGGAATATTTTTGCTCCACACATTGAAAAAAAATGTACAGTTCTAAGTCAGAATTACGTCTGGATTAATTCTGCAAAATTTTAGCTCATAACGACCCCGAACAAAAAAACGCCGTACATGGGACCGAAAAAGACCGTGGCATTTTCATATAGTGCAGCACTTTCTGAATTCAAGAACCAGTTTCGGAATATTTTTGCTCCATACATTGAAAAAAAGTTTACAGCTCTAAGTCAGAATTACGTCTAGATTATTTCTGCAAAATTTTAGCCCATAACGACCCCAAACAAAAAAACGCCGTACATGGGACCGAAAAAGACCGTGGCATTTTCATATAAATGTATGCAAAGTGCAGGACTTTCTGAATTCAAGAACCAGTTTCGGAATATTTTTGCTCCACACATTGAAAAAAAGTTTACAGTTCTAAGTCAGAATTACGTCTAGATTATTTCTGCAAAATTTTAGCCCATAACGACCCCAAACAAAAAAACGCCGTACATGGGACCGAAAAAGACCGTGGCATTTTCATATAAATGTATGCAAAGTGCAGGACTTTCTGAATTCAAGAACCAGTTTCGGAATATTTTTGCTCCACACATTGAAAAAAAGTTTACAGTTCTAAGTCAGAATTACGTCTAGATTATTTCTGCAAAATTTTAGCCCATAACGACCCCAAACAAAAAAACGCCGTACATGGGACCGAAAAAGACCGTGGCATTTTCATATAAATGTATGCAAAGTGCAGGACTTTCTGAATTCAAGAACCAGTTTCGGAATATTTTTGCTCCACACATTGAAAAAAAGTTTACAGTTCTAAGTCAGAATTACGTCTAGATTATTTCTGCAAAATTTTAGCCCATAACGACCCCAAACAAAACGCCGTACATGGGACCGAAAAAGACCGTGGGTCTCTCATATAAATATAATACGAAATACGCATTATTTTGTTATACATTATTATAAATATATCCATGAATGAATTGATTTTTACAAATTTATCAATTTCTATAAAATTTATTGGTATTTTTGAAAGTTTATCGGTTTTTTGTAAAATTTTTCAATATATCGATTTTTCAAAAATTTATCGATTTTTTAAAAATTTATCGATTTTTTAAAATTTTATCGATTTTTAAAAATTTTATCGATTTTTCAAAATTTTATCGATTTTTCAAAATTTTATCGATTTTTCAAAATTTTGCTGATTTTTCAAAAATTTATCGATTTTTAAAAAATTTATCAATTTTTAAAAAATTTATCAATTTTTCAAAAATTTATCAATTTTTCAAAAATTTATCAATTTTTCAAAAATCTATCAATTTTTCAAAAATTTGTAAATTTTTTAAAAATTCGTCAATTTTTTAAAAATTTATCAATTTTTTAAAAAATTTATTGATTTTTATAAATTTTTAAAAATTTTCGATTTTTTTATATAAAATTTACATCATTTTAGCAATTTTTATATTTTGTAGTATATTATGCTAAAAAGTACCAAAAACCTGCCTTTTGTAAATAGTATTAAAACCCGGTCTGACCGGGTAGACCGGTCTACCCGGTCGACCGGTCGTCCGGTCGACCGGTCTAGACCGTAAAGACCGGGTAGACCGTAAAGACCGGTCGACCGGTTTTAAAACCCGGTCTACCCGGTCTTTCGGTCTTTCGGTCTACCCGGTCGACCGGTTCTGACCGTAGCCTCTAATTTCGTGTACTTCACATTGGATACTTGCGTATAGAAATTTTAAACTCTAATAAATTTGTTTTTTAATTCACCCTACTTATAGTATGCAATTTTTTACCTACTACTCAATGTAATCGATTTCGTGTACTTCACATTGGATACTTGCGTATAGAAATTTTAAACTCTAATAAATTTGTTTTTTAATTCACCCTACTTATAGTATGCAATTTTTTACCTACTACAATGTCTGTCAAATTACTCAATATTCAATCATATAAAGTGTGTATATTAGAGCGTAACACCTTACAGGCAAAAAAAAAAAAAGTTCGCCGTAAACCCTCCAATATGAAGTATTCTTGCAAGGAGGTTTTAAAAAAAATTTTTTTATTTTTTTTTTGTCGAACGTAGGGGTCGCCATTTTATATTTTTCGTTATATCTTTGGCATTTACAGTCGGATCTTAAAGTATGATACATCGATGTTTTTCTCTCGAGGAGACCAGTGTTTTTCTCTCGAGGGCCATTGACCTCAAGTATCCCGTTCTAGTAGTTAGGCACCAGATCTCAGTTGCTACCACCCTAATGTACAACCCTAATGTCAGAAAATTAAAGTTCGCAAAAAATCATTAAACTTTTGCTAATGAAGTTTTTCGATAAACCCAGTGGAATTTTTTTTTATATAGGGGTCGCCTTTTTAAATTTTTTTTCATTGGATTTTTCCTTTATAGCAAAACACTGGTCTCCTCGAGGCAAAAAAATCGATATATCACACTTTAAAATCCGATTTTAAATGCCGAAGCTATAACGAAAAATTGAAAAAGGCGACCCCTACGTTCGGTAAAAAAAAAAAAATTTTTTTTGAAATTTGCTTGCAAAAATACTTCATACTGGAGGGTGTACGGCGAACTTTTTTTTTAGGTACGGTCTAGTGTATATGTACCCAAAGATTATATACTTTATAGATTGACTATGCTACTCACGGTTCTGTCGATAATTAGCGAACTCGGGCTAAACTCAGGCAAAGAGAAAAAATGCATAAGAAAACCTATTTATAAAAAATGCCACTAAATAAATTGAGCGAAGGTTGAGCGAGATAATGTGGATAGAAACCCACTGATGTACCTTATGTTGTGTACACTCTAATTAGTTTTTGTTTAAATTTACCTAACTTATAGTAGTAAACTACTCCTACTACAAATATGGTATTCCGAGTGCCTAAATGAAAAAAATTACACACACAATGCGTAAATTAATTACCCACAAGACTTGTAATTTTACATTGAAACTGCATAAAAAAATTTAAAAACTTTTGTGTAATTTTAAAATTTTTGTGCCTGAGTTTACCAAATAAAGCACGCATACCGCCCAAAAGTAAAAGAGTTAAGAGTACAGTTAAGCACATATTATGAGCAGATTTTTTTAGTTGTAAAAAAGTACTTTTTCCTATTGGAACTAACCGGAATCTAAGGAGTTTCTATTGAACAACGTCCTCAGAGTACGGTTTTTGCAGGAAGAAGTTATCTCTGGGACAAAATTTCTCATAATTTGACAGCTTTCTATAGAAATGTGTTCAGAACCTGAGGGAAAAAGTCATTAGAATGTAAGCATTTTTAGGTTTTTTTTATAAAAATAAGTAATTAAAATATTAGGCTCTCTCTTTAGAAAAACTTCGCCGAATCCAGTAGTTTTTCTAGACGAGAAGCTCTCTATAACCCGCGGGATTTTCTGATAATTTTTATAAAGAAATTATATGAAGAACTCACAGTTTAGGACCACTTTCCCTATTTAAAATGCATTCGATTTTGAACTATTTCTCCTACACTAAATTCCACAGATTCTGGCAAAGTGTTCCTTTGGGCAAAGCTTCAGATTCTATATATTTTAACGGAAGAAAATTTTTAGAACCACAGGCCTTTTCGAAAGGGAAAATTCAATAGAAAAGGCAACTAACAATGAAAGTATCTCATGTAATAATCTCCGATCTTAATAAAATTCGGATATTTTGCAGAGAAAAAAATTCGAAAGTAGGGGTGTCTGCGATTATCGACAAAAATCTTTAAAAAAAAAATTAGTTTTTAGCATTTCCTACGTTTTTCTAATATGTGGTGTTGTAATTATTTTCCCTTCAAATTAATATATAATATGATATGTAAGTAATAAACTTTTACATAAGAGAAAAAAATCGAATTACCACACAAAAAAGTACAAAAATATAACTTTCAAATATTAATTAAATTTTACTTGCTCGAAAGTGTTATTAATGTTTAAAAAAGTACACTTAAAACAATACGTCTGTTGGCTGGACAGAAAAATTTGTTCCTTTAACTAAATTTATTCCTGTTTTTTGGCTTAAAATAAAATTTGTTGATTTTAACAAATTCTTTTGTTAAATTTTACAAATCTAAATTTAAGTAAAAAATTTGTAAGAGTACAGTTTTATCTGTAATTATACTGAGTCGTAGAATTTATCCAAACCTAGCGTCTCGGGACCCTCCCCGGGCCTAGTCCATTTCATGTGAGGGCATATAAGAGCACTCCAGTGGAGCAAACATATTTTCCGTTTTGCTCTCGCTTAGTTATCGAGATATAGACTATTTTATGAAGTCGAAAATTTTTATCAAAAATTTCCGAGGGTCTAAGGCCTCGCCAAGGTTCATTTTTGGATAGAGATAACCCCTTTCGTTGAGTTATAATATGGCTAGGACAGGCAGAAAAAAAAGGTGTAACATTTACAAAAATTAGAGTAAAAGTTTATAAGACACATTTTGCAAAAAAAAAAATTGACTAAAAAAATGACTATGTCTGTAAAAGTGTTGAGTACCGAGTACTCATTTCCGACTTTTTTTTAGGGTACCCAATGCTGAAAAGTAATTACTCAATACTTTTAGGCTTGTATTTTTTCAACAAGTAAGCAATTTTGACATGAAAATTACAATAATATAATAATATATTATTTTTGTTTTTATTTGCATTATTATTTTTTATATTTGTTTGCATTAATAATATTATAAGATAAAAACTTGAGAAAATTCAGCATAATTATTCTTTTATATCAGAGATGTACATCCACCATATTGATTTGCATATGTCAAAGGAAATTCTAAGCGCTTTTTGACATTTACGTGTCGTATAAGAAAAATATTTTTATTTATTTATTGATTCTACTGATAATTATCTTACAGACTATTATAATTAACAAATTTGTTTATTTAATAAATTAATTCAATTAAAAAGAACAAATAAATTTAATTTAAACTTAGATTTATTGACATCAAAATTTATTAATGGAGAGAAACTGTTACAAAGCTTTAAACATCTAGTAATTGGTTCATTACAACCATAACTGGTTCTATGAAATTCCTCATAAAATAAAGGCGCTTAGCGTAATTCACGTGGAGGATTATATAAATTTACTAGATTTGACAAAGCTTCGCAATATACTTATTGCTTATTTTATTTTCAAAATTTGATCAATGCAAATTTTACATAGTACGTTTTTAAATAAATTTCACCAAAGTAAATTTAACAAAGCACGTACTTAGCCAACTTAACAAAAAAAAGCATTCGTAATTTAGCAAAAATGCATATCAATTAATTACCAGGAATTTGGTGCTTGTATTTTTGTATTAGTTCAATACTATGCAAATTTTACATAGCAGGCTTTTTAAAAGATACACCTGTTTTTTTCTGCGTGGAGTAGTCGAAATTTTCATCAATTTTGCTCTATCTCTATCTATCTTATATGGGCCAGTTTAATCTACTAATCTTCAAACTTTGGTGGATAAAGGATTAAAATACAAAATAATAAAAAAATTGGAAACTCTCATTCGTACCTCTGTGCAGCGGTAGTTATAATTTTATAAAGAGTGTGCACAAATTTTAAAAAGATCCGTCAAATTCCAATTAAATTAAATTAAATTAAGCAACAATTGGCATAAAAGCAAAGATATTGATTAAAGTTTAGGTGGTGTTTCTAGATGACGTTTTGCTTCACACGAACGAAAATACAATAACAAAATACATACAACACAAAAACAAAATACATGTGGTCACTCATACGTGCGAGAACGAACGTCTTCTAGAAACCTTATTTTATTCTTGCATTCTTTAGAAGACTTTTCTTAGAATTCGTTTCCACGAAATTTTGAAGTCATGAAATGGTAAAAGAAGAGAAAATTGGAAATAGAGCCCATATGGGCGATATGTCCAAATATGAACCGATCCTATCTTGAATCAATAGGCTTTGTGAGTCAGCGAAACAAATTTCATTGAAATATATTCGTATTTGCGACCTGCAGCGTGTTAACAAGCCAATTTTGGGGGGACCTTTATGTGGGCACTAGGTCCAAACACGCATCTATTTTAATCAAAATCAATAGGCTTCGTCCTTGGGCCGATATAGGTAGGTGTACCAAATTTAATTAAAATATCTTAATATTTGCGATCTGTAGGGTGCGCACAAGAATCCATGGACAGAAGAACGGACATATGGAATTCTGAGTCCAATACCCTGTTCAGATAGCGGTGCAATATTGTATAGTTACGCCAATGCTTATTTTTAAGTCCGTGGATTTATATTTTAAGTCCGTAGGATTCCGGAACTAATAATAAAATAGAACCTATAAAATTGTTTTTTAAGTTGAGATGAGTCTTTTGGAAAGGTCCTCAGAATCGGAAAGTTATTTTTTATAAGAAAGTTAAACAGTGTTCAGTCAAAACAAACATATATCCCTGCTTCATCTCCATTCAGCACTTTTTTAAAAATTTGTACTGATTTCAAGTCGGAGAAAAATGGTCACCCTAAACATACGTAAATACATTTATTATTCCTGGGTCAGGATATAGCCCAAAGAGTAAAAAAAAAATTTTTTTTAATTATAAAAAATCCTAATTTGAATATGAATTTAACTGGTCAAAATACTAAAGAAACAAATAGTTGCATTTATTGAACAGGAAATTTTAATTATTATGTGAACTTGTGTTATCAGTTAAAAATATTAAGTCCTTTGGTGTTGTGGAATTATTTTCTACAATTTTTCATTTTATTTCCAATCGTATGTGGTTAATAAGTAACTGTTTTTTTATTATTTTTGCTGTTATTAAAGCCAATTAAGCATGTCGCTGTGGTTGTAATTAATATGTCATAAATCTGTATTTTTAATTATTTGCATAAGTATATCATTATTTATTTATTCATTTATATATTTCTGAATATATGAATATATTTGGTATCATTATTAAATTAGCATGTTTTTTATTATAATATTAAAATACTTACAAGGGAACTACCACTAGGGCTACACGCTGATTTGGATAAAACTTTTATATATTATGGAAGACAAAAATTTAAGGCTGATCTATTTTTTAGGTGCCATCTCGAAGTATTAAGCGTTAAAAATTTCTTAGGTGCATACACTTATATTTTTTTCCTGTTTTTCAAAACTTAATCATTCACACAAAGAAAACACATAGTTGGGATGACCATATTCGAAGAGCATCATATATTTTTGGGTTTACGACTGCAACAATCATCTTATGAAATACCTTTTTCTATCATAATATGATCCCGTAATTACTGCATTATGATTCCAGACTGATCCCAATATTATCATATTATTGTCCTGTGTATCATAATATGATCCCTATAGTTTTTCCCAGCATTCTCTTGAAGGTGAGTGAAAAGGCTGTGCACGATTTGTTTTATTCAAAATATTACATTTATTTATTCAATAACTAATTTACAAAATTAAATAATTCAAATTAATTTTAGTTATCACATATATACACTCAAAATAGTTTGTAGTTTAAATTAACTGAAAATATAATTTAAAATAAATGAAAAATCACTTGAAAACTGGTCTACTGACTTTTCATTTAAATCAAAAGAAATTTTCATTTATTTTTATTTTGAAATGTTAATTAGTTAATTACAAAGTCCTTAAAAAAATAATGATTTTTGATTTATTTCGTGTTTTTAACTACAAAATCCATAAGAATAAATAATATTTAGTTTATTTCGTTTTTATAACTGACCTAGAAATTAAAAAGGGTTTCTTTTTTTAACAAAACATTTTAAACGAATATATTAACTGTAACAGAAAATAAGTATTTATGTGTAATTTATTTTTAAAATAAAAGTCAAAAAAAGTAGACAAATATATTTCGTTTCATTTTAACTGTATAATCATTTAAATATAAATGAACGGATAATTTTTAAATCAACTACAATCAGTTACTGTAATAATATTTTCAGTGTATAAAATATAAAGATCTTGATATACTTCTCCGCAATATTGACAAATAAATAACTTTTCTTGGGTAAAAGATAAAAAGAGAAAGACGCACAACTTGAGGGCTATTCATGGAACATCTTTGAATTTAGATTCAGACTTATGATACCAAAATACTTTACGAAAGTTTTAGTAGAAAAAAGTAGTTTTTTGTTGAGTAGTGTAATATGATTCGGCATACCTTAATTTTTTTAAATCCCAAATATGGCTTTTCAAGCCGTAATATATAAGTTTCATCAAAATTGGTGTGTATACTTTTGGACAATTTCCTTGCTAGTAAAAAATAAAATTTTGTGGTTTGAATTTAATGCAAACGAATACTATGAACCACATATTTTGTTGGCTCTCTGACAAGATATCACAGCGTAGACACGCATGCAGTTTATGAAATGAAGTTGACAAAGTGGAAACTGATGTTTTTTATAAAAATATACGTATGTATGTATATTAGGATGTCCCATAACATAACGATTTCATGATTCTCGTTCACTACACCCCCCAGTTTTATTGCAAATGGTTCCAAATAGAAGAAAAGAAATTTTTTTTTTTTTGAAAACGTTAACCCGTGCCGAAATTGGCCGAAAATGGCCAATTTTGGAAAAAAAAATGTGTTATAACTAAAAACAGACATTAGCCTGAAATCCAGAATGACCCACAAATTTGATAAAAATGCAAAAAACGGCTTTTTTTTTATTAATTTTAAAGATTTTTTAAAATGCCGATCGTTATTTTTATAACATAACGGTTGGTATTTAAAAAAAAATAAATAAAGTGTAAAATTGTAATTCAAGTTGGTGCATAGAGCGACTCCTTTCCAGGACATTTTATTCAAATTAATTATTTTGTCAAAAATTTAACAAAGTTTAAATGTTTTCATCAAAGTTTGAATAATTTTTGGAAAAATATCACTTAAAGTAGATTAGATTATAATTCTCTTTACTTTACTTTAGAAACTCTTTAACCCTTAGTTGCTTGAGGACAAAAAAGAGCCATGAAACTTAAATTTAATTATGAGTACGAAATAGTAAATAAAAAAAAACAAATTTTCGAGATTTTGAATTTTTGGAATATTTAATAATAATAATATTTTTTCCAAAATGGGCAGACTTTCCGCATGGATTAACGCTTTCCAAAAAAAGAAATCAATTTCTTCCATTTGCAAAAATTTGCAATAAAACGGGGGAGTGTAGTAACAAATCTAAATAAAAACATTAGGGAAATCCTAAATTAGAGTAACTATTGGTACCAAATTTGTAGAAGCTATTGTCTTATATTAAGAATCGAGTGATTAAACTAATATTCCTTATTAACTGGCGTAAAATACTTCATCGAATTTAATTTAAATAGTACGAAAACAACACATCTTAGGGACACCCTAAAACTTAGGCTTATAAATGTATGCTTTCAAATATGAATGTTGTTAACTATTTTTGGCGATAAGTTGTCATTTAACAACCTAATATAAACGATTTGTAAAGAGGATACATTTAGCTTTGAAACAACACACACTGACGCATATTTTTAAAAACTGTCATACCATTAAGTTAATAATCAAAGTGTATTACAGCTATATCCCAGCAAGCAAATTTGTATTTACAAAAACTTTACACAAACCTATCAAAAGGATTTAAAATTGACAGTTGCTTTTAAATAAAGGAAGATATTTTCTGAATAGTGACTGATAACTTTTTCTTTATATTATCCATGGTTACATATATCTGGTGTCCCAATAAGAGCGCCGAATTTAAATTTGACGCCATTTTATTAATATGAGTTGTACGCTGATATTTTTTACAGTTATCACCTACAGACCACGCGATTTAAGAATATGGAGAAGTATTCAAACCAACAATGCCACACAGCTCGTAAAAAAATTGTGTTACTGCAGACCAAGTTTCCAGGCGGTGCAATTTCCCGATTTGACGATCAGCATTGGCCACCAAGATCGTGCGATTTAACACCGATGGACTTTTTTGTTTAAGGCTATGTAAAGGAAAGGGTGCATGCGAATAAACCTGAGACAGTTGAACATATTAAAGAGGAAATAGGGCTCGTTATTGGTGACATACAGCCACATAAGAATAACCCTGTGCCAGAGGTTTCGTGGTAGCCATTTGCCTTATGTTATATTTCATGTTTAAGCACCGTAAGTAGTTTGAGTTTCACGTGAAAAAATTGTTATACTCCATATAAAAAAATTATTTTTCACGACAATGAGTTTAACGTGAAAATTGTGTAGACTTTATTTTCACTCAAATTTAATATACAAGACTATTATTTTTCTTGTGAAAAAATGACATTTTGTGTTTATTGTGATTGTGGCTTTCTAGTTACATAAAAAAGATTTCCGTTTTCAGAATATAAATTACTATTTAATGCCTTTAAAGAATTTTTTCGACGTGAAAAACAACTTACGGTGCTTTAATCGGAACTACTTTTCTTTATGTTGAATTAAAAGTGTTTGCTTAATTCAAAAAATAAATGTGTTTTTCTTTAAAATTAAATTCGGCGCTCTTATTTGCACACCCGATAAAATCTACTACTCTGTTTCAAAATACGGTGTAAATTGCTATAAATTCGGTAGGAGGACTATGGAGGATTTTAAAAATACATATTTTTTTTTTGTTATGGACACAGGTGAGATAATTATAGTAATTAATAATATAAAGACAGCTTAGTATTTTTGGTGTCATGTTATTTTAATTATTTGCCAAATTAGAAAAATATTTTCATATTTTATCCAAACACAAATTTTTTTGGAATTTCAAATGGATGGGTTATAGAGCAGAGTGAGTAAGAGTAAGGAATATCTTAAAAAATAAAAAAATTATTAATTACAAAATTCATCATATGAATTCGAAATAAACTTTTACCGGTTTCCATAAAGTGCAATGAAGATTCAATAGCAAAAGCGCCCTAAATAATTTATATTTTTATTTAAGTATTTGTAATCGTCGCATAGAACAATGCTAATTAATATTAGAATTACCCAGTGTAGAAAATCATTACAAGATATGTGGTTATGTAACCCTATATATATGGTAATGGTAACTAGTTACTTTTCTTAGTACATTTTTTATTACCTTTGTATGGTGATGTCGCGAAAAATAATGAGTTATGCTTACACATCAGCATACAAAAAATCTTATAATATGTCTTAATCTATATGCTTACCCATACCGAAAAAAAAGAATAAGGTTGTTCACAAGGGGTGTTCTACTTGTTGTATCATTGAATAGTCCTAACAAAAACAGAGTTGTTAATATTTAAATTAAAAAACTATAACATTTGAGAATAGCACGTTACAACATTTTTACGTATGTTTACTGTCCTATGTTTAAGTGTGCCAAAAGAGAGAAAAGCCAGCAGAAAATCGTTGTTAAAGTAAAATACAAATTCTAAAAACTCTGTTTTTCATTAGGACGATACAACAGATACACCCATTGTGAACAACCTAAATGAGTCTAAAAATTGATTTAAAAAAAAAATTATCGTAAAATTTTGTTAAATAAAATTTTTTAGTGTGGGACTCCAGGTCGTCAGTCAATAGCTCTACCATCTGCGCTATCCAGACATGTTTGATAGATAAAAACATAATTGAGCTACTGCACACAAGTTGGCTTACTTGTCAACATACACAAAATCAACATATCCTTAACAGTGTTGAAAAAATATTGAGTCTAAAAAGAGATTTAAGGGGGGTATCGACTCTAGAAAATTTTTGTTTTCGAATTTTTTTTATATTTTATTTGGATAGAGCTTACATTTTCCGAAAATTTCAATAAAAAATTCGAAGAAATGAAATTTTCACATGTTTGTTTTTAAAATATGTTTTACGGTGGATCTCACAATGCAGGTTTAAACTTAGGTTAATAGTTAACCCAAAAATTTGTTGTTGTTTTGTGTACATTTTTTTGACATTTTATTTTGTTTTTAGTTAAGTTAAAGTTAAACCTACAGCATGAGACCCACCGTTAGTATATATATATATATATATATATATATATATATATATATATATATATATATATATATATATATATATATATTTTATCCTTTAATTCCCAGTGGAACATAAGGCCGCCAAAAAATATGTTTTAGTACCAACTTAAAACTCTATATGGTAAATTTGTGTGTAACAGTTTTTGTTTGCAGTTTTGTTAACTTATTTTTATTATAAATCATATATATTTTAACAGGGCAGAATAAAAAGATAAAAACTACATCAAAAGATGTAAAACTGTACGCAGTTTTCAAAGAAAAGCCAATGACGATTCCTTGATGGATGTTGAAGACACGTAATATGGGGCAGGTGGTGATGGCTTAGTATAAGTTATAAAAATAAACAATATACATAAAAATGGGAAAAGGTACGAAATAAATTAAAAATTTTACAAAATTATAGCATTTTTACAAAATAATATGAGTAGCATTATGTATAATTATATATCTACCATAGTTTTTAAGACTATTAGGTTTAATATATCAAATATCCATTAACTAGGATATATAACTTTTCTTCATTTAAAATGTTTTGAAATTTTGCTGGTTTCTTAGTTTAAAATTAACTTTAGACTTCAAACGCGTTTTCCTCGCAACCATGAGTTTTATATTCCCAAATAAATTTGTTTTTTCTTGACTTTTTTGGAATTTTCAAGTTTGTGTGGCAACTTTGTTAAAAAAAAAAAATTTATAAAATAAAAATCGGGCCACGATAAGAATTTCTCGTATTAAGAATTACTTTACATTTTTATTTTCCAATAACTAATGAAGGCAATACAGCGGCAGCCGACTTTGCCTTTTTTAAAAAAGGCTAATAATGAAGTGGCAACCCTGGCGATTTTGGTTGGAGAAATTCAAAACTAATATTTTTTAAAAATACTACATTAATATATATTTTAAATAATATAGGAAAAATATTGTTATTTCAATTTTTGACAACTGTTTATATATGCCCCTTAAAATTCTGTTTTACTTATATACTTTTACCTCCAGTTGCCACATTTTTTATCCGATTTTCATAAGTAATACCTTTCTGGAAAGGTTGTAATGTTATATTGTTTACAACTTTATTAGTTGTTTCAAAAAGCCATTTTTGGCGTCCCTTTATATGGGCTCTAGGTCCAAACATGGACCGATTTTGACCAAAATCAAAGTCGATATACCAAATTTCATCAAAATATCTTAATATTTGTGACCTTTAGCATGCGCACAAGAATATACACGCAGACAAACATGTATCGCTGAATCGATTCAAAAAGTGATTCTGAATGAGTTCTAAGTAGTTCCAATATTTGTTGAATCTACAAAAATCAGTCCAAACTCTATATACCCTATCCACGTAGTGGCTTATGAAACAAATTTTGAATGGAAATTTGTTTTGTAAACCTCCCAAATTTTTTAAAACATTTATGAATTTATACATTAAAGTTTTATTGAAATTTTGAATTCTTAACTTAAGGGTGTTATTTTTTAGTACTTTTTAATAGTTTTTGTTTTGAGCCTGAAGTATAATGCGTTATATAATTATGTCTTTCTACATCAAATTAGATATAATTATATCGGGTCAAAATCCGGATAAGATTCTATATGATTTAATATATTTAGATCTTATCCGACATAATTTATCAACCATTTTTCGGATCATAGCATATCTCTAATTATATTAAATAAGATATTATTACATATGACATCATATTATTTTTTTACTCGGGTAATCATAGGAGGACTTTTTGTATGGAAAACTTGAGGTTCTGAGGTACGGGTAGCTTTTGTATTTGAAATCTTATATTCCAAAAACATTTGCCCAAATAAAAAACTTCAGATTCAGTCGACTTCGCATTGTGTTGAACTCGAAATTCGGAATGATTTTTAAACAGATTGTAGCGCATTTTATTAAAAAAGATTGAATATTAAGAACTCTTAGTAAAAATTTATCAGAGGTGTGGGTTCAATAGGGAAAGTTCCTATGAATCTAAAGTTTTTTCATGGGAAGATTTTATGTTTATCGTTCTTACAAAAAATGATTGTTCGAATCAAAGGGTTTTCTGGCAAAAATCCTTAAGAAAAACACAATAGTTTAAGTTTATACCTTGAACTTGACAAGGTGGTGAGTGGGCATTTCTAACTTTGAAATTATATTTCTATTAAATAGTATATTTCTTGCCATATGTCTGTTTATTGGTTTTCGTCTATAAACAAATATTGCTGTAGATAATGCAAAACATTTAAAAATTTCGTTATTTATAAAATAACTTACGCGTGAAATAATTTCCGCTTCCAGGTTTAGATTCCCTAGTAAAAATGATTTTTATATAATCAGATATGATTTTTATATAATCATTTATGATTTTATACAATTATAACTTGTCGAGTATTGCAAAACATATATTTTTATATGATTATATCAAAAGATATTTAATTATATAAAATTATATTAACCAGATCCACCATTTTTCGGATCAAATCATGTATGGGTTAATATAATTATATAAAAAATATATTATCTGATCCGAAAAATGGTGGATCTGGTTAATATAATTTTATATAATTAAATATCTTTTGATATAATCATATAAAAATATATGTTTCACAATACTCGACAAGTTATAAAAGTATAAAATCATAAATGATTGAATAAAAATCATATATGAATATATAAAAATCATTTTTACTAGGGTTATTATTATAAATACTTAACGTTGATAAGCATGAGACAAAATATAGCTAATGGTTGAGTTCACCAGCAATTGAGAATTATGACATTAATTTGGTTATAGTAAAACATCAACAATTATAAGAACAGTTTAAAGGTCTAATTTAAGAAAATTTAGTAATTTGGATTATATTTGTGATTTTGCAATTAAGTTTTCAAAGTTATAACCGATTTCGAACCAAACAATTTTCTGTGTGTATGTTTATTTTCAGAAAGTGCATCTTCATCATTTTTTTAAGAACCTTTAAATTAAGGCACTATAATGGACACTCATATGAACGTACATGAATCATACACTGAAAATATTATTACAGTAACTGACTGTAGCGTAATTACAAAGTTATCCGTACATTTATTTTTAAATGGTTATACAGTTAAAATGAAAAGAAATTCATTTTTCAATTATTTTTGTCTTTTATTTTAAAAATAGATTACATATAAATACGGATTTTCTGTTACAGTTAATATTTTCATTTAAAATGTTTTTTTAAAAAAAGAAACCTTTTTAGATTTCTAGGACAGTTAAAAAAACGAAATAAACTAAATACCATTTATTCATAGGGATTTTGTAGTTAATTTTTTGAAAGTTAAAAAATTTAAATAAATACGAGTATAAATTCATTATTTTTTAAGGATTTTCTATTTTATTTATCAACATTTAAAAATAAATGAAAATTTCTTTTGATTTAAATGAAAAGTTAGTAGACCGGTTTTCAAGTGATTTTTCATTTATTTTAAATAACATTTTCAGTTAATTTAAACTACAAACTATTTTGAGTGTAAAAATATTGTACATATGTATGCATATGGGCTTGCATGAATCATATGTATTTATATGTATTCGATTTTTAACCGGGTAATTATATAAATTTGACAACTGAATAAGAAATATTAAAAAATTTGCCAAAAAAAAAATAATTTTTTTTTATTGATACCATATATGAACTTTGAAGTTAATACAAACAGTTTGTTTTTAAAATGGCGTAAGTCCATTTTTAAGTGAAGTTGAGGCAATGGTTAACTTAACGGTATGTAACTACAACAATAATAATAATTGCAAAAAAGCCAAAACTACACATAAGAAATTACTTAGTAGGAAAACATCGCCGACCACCATAAGTTTATACTGCAGAGTACATTTAGTTACCCAGCAAAAGAAAAAAACAAGTAGCGCTTTACAAACTACTTCTTTTAATGCTTCACAAGTATCCGTTAGTGTATTTTTACTGCTTTTTTAGAAGTTATTCTAAACAACTTCAAAAAATCACTTCTTTCATTGCTTCCCAAGTATCCGTTATTACATTTTTACAGCTTTTTTAGAATTACTTCTGAACCACATCCAAAAAATCATTTAAGTATTGCTTCTAAAGAGTAATTGCTCTAAAAGTGATCGTAAAAAGTGATTTTGGTATCATTTGGCATTTTCAAACAGAGGGTCCCGGGTTCGATTCCCGGCGGGACCAATATTTCTTTTATTTTTTTTTTTTAATTTTTTTTTATTCTATAAATTTTTTTTTTATATTTATAATTAATTTCTTTAAGTTCAATATTTTTTTTAATTTAAAAATTTTTAAAAATATGTATATATAAAAAAAATGGTGAGAAATTGATTTTTATGTACATGTAAAAATAGTACTGAAACAAATATTGAATTGGAGTGCACCTTTTACACTTGCTTAATAAGTACTTTTATTGAAGAGGATAAGGAACAATATCTCGCATTAACAAAGTGGTGTTCTTATGCCAGTCAACTTTCATATCACAGAATAGCTCAGCGGTAGAGCTCAGCGACTAACAATCGTGAGGTCGCAAGTTCGATATCCGGTGGCGGAAATAAAAAACTTTTGTAAAATAAAAGAAATATATTTTTTTTTTGAAAAAGAGCTTCCTTTGCACTCGTTCAAAAAGTACTGAAAAAATGTTAAAGTTGGAGTACTCCTCTCCTATGACAACTGAATGTTAAAATCATTAGTGTTGATGTTAAAAAAGAAGTACATCTAGATCATCAATTGTAGTGCTTTTTCTACTGCTTCGGCATCTCGTTTTTCGCTGGGTATGTTTATAAAATACTTTCTGTCCTAATAAATATATTCCATTATAAACAAATTGTTTTTAACCAACACTAATGAAATTGTCCATTAATAATTAAATTAGGCTTTCCAATTAATTGAAAAACCTATTCCATCTTACACAAAAACTCGGATATGTTAATACAAAGAAGTAAATATATGATAGGGTCGGTCAAATTGTATGGATGAAAATAAACTAAAATATGCAATCAATAAATCCTAAATCAGATATGTACTCTTTGAAGAATTTGCTATGCAAAAAAAATTATTATTATGTCCTGATAGTTTTGATGACAGAAAGCCATAAAAAAAGTCTGCATTATCATGACCATCTGCATGACCAAACTAAAATTAGGATTTATAAGAAGCATTCAGTTAATTTGTATTACACAGATTATGTTAATTTGATTGACTTATATGATAAGAGAAAATTATCCGAGCCCTCATTAGTTTTAAATTTGTATTCGATTAACTGGTTAATAGACTAAAATAAAAAATCGATTAATTGAATTAACTAATTATGAGATAAATATCACCAACATTTTTAAACACATAACAACGCAAAACCTCTCCTATGTCATTTTAGAGAAAATAGACTTATGCAAATTTCAAATTAAACCGTTCTCATTTCCTTTAACGTATGAAAACACTTAATATATGTAGATGTAGATACCATTAGTGTAAAATAACATTGAAATTGTCATTGTTGGCAAGAAAAGTAGGAAATATATACACATAGTTCTTATTTATAAAAAAAAACACTTACTAGTTTGATTAGAGTTACATTTTACAAATTACATTGAGAAATAAAATGCAGTTGAAGTGGAACAGCAAAAAAAATTTGAATTGAAAATTGTCAAGAATTCTTTACATAGGAATGGTAGAAGATTGTCTAAAATTGCATACAATCATGGACATGGAAATTGTCATACATAGCACATTGGGGCAAAATCTTAAATTTTTAAAAAAATTCACCCATTTCTACTGGCCGTGAAATTTCAAAAATATTTTAGAGCTTAATAGTTATCTACAGTAGTGGACTAAAGTGGATACATATTCGAATATTTTTAAATCTGTATTAATAACTTTTGTTCAATTTGTGATATCCAAGTGTAGTTTTTCCAGTTTTTGAAGTGGCCAGGTCAGAGCCCCGATTTGAATCCCATCGAGAATTGGTGGGCAATTGTCAAAAGAAGACTCTCCCAATGCGAACGAGCACCGACCAACTTAGATGATCTTTGGTCAGGAGTTTCAGCGGAATGGGCTAATATTACACCAAACTATTAAAAATCTCGTGGAAAACATTCCTTCTCGCATAAAATCTGTTTTAAAGAATAAAGGACTTTCGACAAAATATTGAAGAAAGAACTTGCCGAAAATTTCAAATATGAACAATACTGGATAAAAGCGGTCACAATTTTCAGTTATTTTTTTCATTAACTTCTTAATGATATAGTCTACTGTATTTAAGTTTTTATTAAAGAAGAATGTTTTAGTTTTATGCTTTAAAAAAAATCATTTAAGTTTCTATAATAAAATAAAAATTATAACAAATTTCGGAAAATGTTGAATTAATGTATCCACTTTAGTCCACTACTGTATTTCTTTAAAGCCGCAGTACTTTGCATTCTTCTAGTCAATCCCGAACATACATATATGGATTATCTCTTAAATTATAAAAGTTATACGCATTTTAAATTCATGATTTTGCATTATTAATAATTTAATACCATTATTTTTGCCAATGCGAATTCAAATAAAGGCTGCTTTTTTGAAAACTGTCAGCTATGGTTGCAACAAACTGTTCTGCTAAGCAACGAAAATTTCATACAATATTTTTACCAGGCTGAAAAAATCATGCTTTCAAAATTTTAAATTTAAAAAGATATATTTTAGAGTCTATTTATACTGGGCAGAACTAGTAGTTTTTGACCATTTTTAGGTTTTGAGCCGAAAACTACAAAATTAATTTAGTTTTCCCATACAATTTTCATACAAACTGAAAACCACGTTCTACCTGGTTTTTCCCAAAAACCAAGTAAAAATATCTGAAATGTGCATTTTTGGTACATCCGGTATCATTTATAATTAATTTTCGATACACCCTGTTACAATGAATAAAGCAAGTGTCAAAAAAATATTTTTTAATTTTTTAAGAATATTTCTGTTTTAGTTTGAAATGGTGCATTTTTATCAATTGTTAAATGTATTAAAAAATTTTGTACATTAATTTAACCACAAAAAAAGTAATGTGACATAGAAAAACTAAATAACGAGTGTAAATGACTTGGCTTTTGTAATTTAGTTTTGTACAAAAACCAGATGGTTTTTGCTCAGTCTAAATTAAGTATTAGTTAATTTTTGAGCAGAAAGCTTCCAAGAACATTTCAAGCTTCTTTAAGAGCACAAATCGAATTTAAGTTTTCCTCAAATGGGACTTTATTAGGATGAGCTTGTGAAATGAAAGATAACATGCACAATTTATTAAATCAAATTCCCTTTTCCAGCAATTTGATAAGGCAACCAAAAATCTATTATTTTTTATTATGACTGTATTTAAAATATATTTGTTTAAAAATACTTATAGTCTGCCCACTGTGCAGGTACTGCATAACATATTCATGGCTAAGTTTAAATAATATGTTAAACATTGATGATTGGCATTCAACGAAGATGCAAAATATAATAAAATACTTAATAGAATTCGAAATTGCTAAAAAAAAAGACAAATGTGGAATTGCAATGCAATTGTAAGATCCCTTTTATATAAACTTTTTACGTTCTTGTAGTTTGTGCTCGTTATACGGCTGCAAATAGTAAAAGATTAATTTCGTAAAAAATTTCAGTCGCCTTTTTCAGTACGCTAGACAGACACCCAGCAAAACCTTCTATTACTACCCAGTATAGAAAATCATTACCAGATATGTGGTTACATAACTACATACTTGGTAATGGTAACTAGTTACTTACTCTTCTTATTACATTTCTTATTACCTTTGTATGGCGATGTCGCGAAAAAAATGAGTTATGCTTACAAACCAGTATACGAAAAATCTAAAAATATATCATTACCAGGGCAAGGACTTTCATGTACTAAAAAATCGAAAATATGCGCTTAAAATATGCCCTATAAAATGGAAAATATGCATTTATAACGAAATATGCACTAAAAACCAAAAAATATGCAATTAAAAATAAATGTTTTTTATTATATTTATTAAAAACTAACATAAACGTAAAAATTCAGGTATCGGTTACAATAAGCTTATTCGTTTACTTACTACAACCCAGAAAATATTTCTGTTCCAAACAATCGGTACTACAATAGCTACCCAGGAAATATTTCTGTTCCAAAGAATCGGTTGTAGAATAGCTACTTTTCATTCACAACCCCTTCTACTGTCGATTCTAACACCGATTCTTTTTGTTTGAAATTGTCCCAAAAGCAACCGCTTCTATAGCTCCAAAGTGGAACCGGTTGCTCTAGAATCAGTTCTGGAACTGATTCTACGTCACCCACACCTTCCATATAGGATTCCAGGAACTGGTTCCGGAACCAGTTACATGAAATCAGTTGCAGAGGAACCAGTTGTAGAATGGGTGTGGTTAGCTACCGATTGTAAAAAATTTTACTGGGTACTTTTCATTCACAACCCCTTCTACTGTCGATTCTAACACCGATTCTTTTTGTTTGAAATTGTCCCAAAAGCAACCCCTTCTATAGCTCCAAAGTGGAACCGGTTGCTCTAGAATCAGTTCTGGAACTGATTCTACGTCACCCACACCTTCCATATGGGATCCCAGGAACTGGTTCCGGAACCAGTTCCATGGAATCGGTTGCAGTGGAACCAGTTGTAGAATGGGTGTGGTTGGCTACCGATTATAAAAGATTTTCCTGGGAAGTTAATATATTTACTACAGCTGGAAAAATTCAATACAAAAAGTAAACAAAACTTTGCAATTGTAGTAAAAGTAGTAAGAAATTCGAGTAAACGAACACGCTGAATATGTCTTCAAATTAGGCTTGCCAGATCGAAATTGGCAAAAAGCTTAACATTAAGAGGATAAAGCTTGATTTTTCTTGACATTCAGAAAAAAAGGCTTGATTTTTTTTGACAATTTAAAATTCAGTTAAATTAGCAAAAAAAAATTGCAAATTTTACTTAAAAATTTAAATGATATTAATTTATACAGATTTTCTACATTCTTTGTACCACATTTAAAAAAAAAATGGGCCCATATATTGTCAATGGATATATATGTCTTTTGGAAATTCTTCAAAAACTTCCCGAAGGCAGCAGTAATCTACATACAACAAATCAGTATTAATTGAATTTGATATTTTTAAATGGCAGCTCTGCTTAATTATTCCTTGACAACAATGAGTTTTTTATATTTAAAACAGCAATTTTCTAAAAAAAAACCGATTTTTCTCCAAAATCATATCTTTTTTCTAAGTATTTTACAGTATTATGAAAAAATTTGTTAGCTTCTCACTCAAAATTTCCTTTTCATTCAATGAAAGACTTTTTATGCTTTACTACGGAAACAGTAATTTATCCGTCAAAATTAGTCATCGTAAATTTAAAAATATTTAGTTTTTTTTCTTTTTGCTAATGGTTAATTTTTTTTATTAATTTAATGGAAATTTTTCTAAAATTCCGTTTTAGCTTGACAAATGGAATTTTTTCTTTTTTCTTGACACGCATAGAAAAAGTTTGACAATAAAGCCAAATCAAGCCCGTCTGGCAACCCTACTTCAAATACACATAGTTAAATATATTTTTTGTGTGGCATTTTACCTGAAAAAAACTTTATTATAAAATAGAACTTAGATATATGTACCATAAAATCGTACTCACTTTCGTAACTCAGGGAAAAAAGCGGCAGAAATTAATGCTCGGGGACAAGTTTCCTTAAAATAATTTTTATAAAATTTTTCAACTTTCTGTTTGTGAGCAATAACACCCGAAAACGTTAATTTAAAATTACATCTATAAAAAATGTGTTAGTGGATGACAACATATTGTATACTATGTGTTTCTCTTTCTAGTGTAGTGTTATATTACCAACAGAGCTTCTAAATAATTAATTCTTTAGAATTTTTTTATTTTAAAGTATGAATTCTTAAATCGAATTTCATATTTAAAAATTTTAAAAAATATGCAATAATGTGCAAAATATGCAAAAATATGCAATAAAAATCATAAAATATGCAATAAAATATACACTTAAAAGAAAATATGCAAAAATATGCATTTATAACAAAATATGCAAAAATATGCAACAACAAATCGATGCCATTTTTTTGCAAATTCTTTGATTCGGAAAAGTATTTGGTCAAAATCATTTTTGGGCCACTGACCACAAACGTGCATTTGCATGAAAGTCCTTGCCCTGGTCATTACCCATATGCTTACCAGTACTGACAAAAAGAATGAGTATTAAAATAGATTTTCACAAAAATAAGTTTTATAATAAAAAATATTGTTTTATTTTAAAATTTTGTTTAATAAAATTTTCTAGTGCGGGAATCGAACCTGGGACTCCAGATTGCCAGTCAAAAGCTCTACCATCTGAGCTATATCGACATGTAATGTTCGATAGATAAAAACATAATTGACCTACTTCACACAAGTCAGCTTATTCGCCAACATACAAAAAATCAAAAATATGCGGTTACATATATCCTTACCATTGTTGAAAAAATATTAAGTTTAAAAACACCCTATCAGAAATCGCCAGTGGTACAAAAAATCAAGCACTGGCATACCACTGGGTAACCATGGTGTTGAAAATAAATGACGGGGAGACGGCTCATTTGGGACGCTTTGCCAGCGCTTGCAAAAAGCGTTTTTCCAGCATTTGTTTTACAAAAATTTCGGTGATTTATGAAAAAAAAAAACCACTGGTAAAGAATGGTCTAAGAGTGATATGCAAAGGTTTGCAACCAGTGGTTATCCAGTGCTACTTAGCCAATGCTACCAGTGGTACAAAAATCAGTTCACTGGTAGAGCAATGATTTTATAAAAATGCTGACGCTTCATTAAAAAAAGGTTTGTAGTCAGGGAGTTCCGAGTTCAAATCCGGTTGCAAGCAAAAATTTTTTTTGCATTTTTTTTAATTTAAATTTTTTTTTCTGCCAATCTGACAGCCTGGGTTCAAATCACGGCAGGACCAAAAAAATACATATGAACTTTTTTTAAATTTTATTTTGGAAAATATATTTCCAGACCACCTATTTATTGGTTTTGCCAGCGTTTTGCCAACGTTAAAAAATTTTTTTCTCCAGTGATTTTACGTCGCTTTTTGAACAGCCTGTCCTTTGGTCTAATGATGTTATCATTTTGGGAATGGGAAAGCACATTTTGCCAGTACTTGTACCACATGTTAAAGTGCTTAGCCATCGCTTTCCCGTTTGTATTTTTCTGACTGGGCAGATTTAAAAAAATTTTCAAAAAAATCTACACGCTGAAAAAAAACGGCCTGTCCCAAACTTATTTTTGCTGGTAATATATATATATATATACATATATAGAGCAATTCCATATGAAAACGATCAAAATTGGCAAATTTTTGGACGACCCCGATTTTAAAATAAATAGTCTCAATCGATTGCCCAGCAAAAAATAATGTACCTGCATATTTTTTTTTTTTTTTTATAGTGACTGGATTAGTGGTGGTGTACACCACTGTCATGTGACAAAATTGAAGAATTCTTCATAAGGGACCTCATTGAAAGTTGTTTGAAAAAAAAACTACTAAAGCAACGAGTGATAGCTCGTTGGAAAGGTATTGAATCAGGCTTTAATTGAAAAATAAAATTTTCCTAATTTTTCTCAGAAATTTACCTTTTTTCCCATGAAAATTAAATTTTCCCATGAAAATTAAATTTTCCGATTTTCCACAGAAGCTCCTAAATTTTCCGGCTTTTTGGATTCCTCATAATTTTTGCTTTAAGAATCAGCAATAAAAAAATGGGCCACGACTCCTTGTTTGGACAGGAGAGGAGCATTTAAGAGACACAAGGTGGTCTCTCATTGTTTTTATATTTTTTATAATTGAATTATTTGTAATTATTTAACATTATTTTATTTTATTATTAAAAATACATTTTAAAAATTATTTTACAGTTAAAAATACATTTATGAAGAAAAAACCAATTTTTTTTAAGAGCCCCAAGTTGAGTGTGTAGTGAATATGGTCTGCCTGCCTTCACAAGATCGGCCATAAATCCATGGATAATAGCAGCAGTGGCATGTAATGGCACACCAAACCCGACTGAGGCTACATGTCATAAAATGTTTTGTAAATTTTTTAAATTACCAGGTAATAAATATTTCGCCTAAAATGACACGTGCAGAAACAAGTCATAAAACACGGATTTTCCATAAATATGGCGAAATATTTATTACCTGGTAATTTAAAAAATTTACAAAACATTTTATGACCTGTGGTCGGCTTATTGGCAGTAACCAATTAAGTCCCTCTTTAAAAAACATTTAATGACCAGTAGTTCACGCAAATTTTCCTATTAAAGAAAAGCAAATATCGCTTATTTTTTTTACCTATTTTTTACCAAAAAATAAATATAAATACTTCACACACTCTGAGTCAAATTTTAGTTGAATACTAAACGTGAAAGTGTTAAAGTGTTTTTTTTGTAAAGTAAAGAGTGAAGGTGTAAAGACAATTTAAAGTAAAATGAATAAATTTTGCTGCAATCCGTTTAACAAGAGTGGACATCGTTCGAAAAAGATAAAAGTATTAAAATTAACTGGTGTTTCGAAGCGATACATGAATGAATTAAATATACAATACGGTGAAGAAGCAGAATTCATTTGCCCCAAGTGTAAAATCGATTTGTCTCAACAAGCAAATGCATTGAAACAAATGCAACCACAATCCGAGAGTGAAATGACAATTGAACAAAATGTTTCATCTGATAGTGAGGCAGACATTCCGATGGTCAATATGTCTTTGAGTCCTTTGAATGAGGCTATTACCACTTTAGGTGAATCGCCTATTACAAAAAGAAAGTTGCGAAGTGAAAAATACAGGAAAGAGAAAAAAGGCAAGGTTATGAGTGCAATCGCGACAATATTTGATGAAGGCTCTGATAACGAATGCAGTCAAGCAGATGACGTTGATGACGGCAAACAAATGATTGAGCAGTTGAAAAGAAAATTCAATTTAGCGACCACTTTTCCGGATAAATATCTCATTTTATCTGTGCTGCCTCAATCATGGTCTATACGCAAGATTTCTGAACAGTTTCAAACATCTTTTTACATCGCGAGAAGAAGCAAAGAATTAGTTCGACAGAAGGGCATATTGGCGACTCCCACCAAGAAATTTGGCTCAAGGACCCTCAGCGAAGCAACGGTGAAATTGATTCAAGATTTTTACTGCAATGATGACAACAGCCGCGCCTGCCCAGGTACACGTGACTATGTTATCACACGTGAAGATGGAGAAAAAGTACACAAGCAGCGCAGATTATTATTATGTAATCTATCCGAAGCATACCATCAGTTCAAAGAGAAATACCCAGCAGAAAAAGTGGGATTTTCTAAGTTTGCCATCCTACGACCAAAAGAATGCGTGCTGGCATTAGACAGGCACGGAACGCATTCAGTCTGCGTTTGCATGTTTCATCACAACATCAAATTAATGTTCTTTCCATGCAAGAAATTGAAAGTATTTCACGGTGAAATTGAAACATATAGGGACCTCCTGTCGAAGTCGTTGTGCGCATACCCCACGGAAAATTGTCATCTGTCCAAATGCGACAATTGTCCGAAGATTGACGAGCTAGAGCAATATTTGGCGGAAAAGTTTGAACAGCTGTTAATTCAGGAGGTGCATTTCAAACAGTGGATAATTAGCAGCGGCAGATGTTCCCTTGAGACCGTGGTAAAGCAGATTCCGGAATTCATCGAGGAATTCGGATTCAAGTTGAATGAACTGAAGGCGCACCATTTCATATCCGAGATGCAATCGAAATTTCTAAAGGAAAGTAAGGAGAAATTAGCCCAAAATGAATTCATTGTGATAAGCGACTTTGCCGAGAATTACACTTTTCTCGTTCAGGATGAAATTCAGGCTTATCACTGGGCAAACGACCAGTGCACGGTGCATCCTTTTTGCATTTATTTCAAAAACGAAGATAACGAACTACAGACCGTAAGCCTTGTTGTTGTCGCGGAGAGTTTAGCTCATAATTATGTGTCCGTTTATTTATTTCAAATGAAACTGTTTGAATTCTTAAGATCAAAATTCGATGCAATCGACAAAGTAACGTTTTTCTCAGACGGCGCGGCTTCTCAGTACAAGAATAAAAAAAAATTTTACAATCTTTGCATAATTGAAGAAGAACAAAACTGCAAGGTCGAGTGGCACTTTTTTGCGACGTCCCACGGTAAGGGCCCATGCGATGCGTTAGGGGGAACCCTAAAACGCATGGCGACTAAGGCAAGTTTGCAAAGGCCATATACTGACCAGATCTTAAATGTACAACATTTGTTTTCGTGGATTCAAAGCAAGGAAATTGCCATTAACACAGTTTTATGCACTCAAAAAGAACACGATGCCATGGAGCGACGAATTCAAAACAGATATAATAATGTCAAAACTATAACTGGAACGCAAAAGTTTCATTGCTTCATACCAAATATTTCTGATATGTCAATTAATGTAAAGCGGTACTCTTCGTCTGCCGACGTGCTAAATTTAAAGTTACTTTAATTTTATAATGATGCCAAGACAATTGAAATTTTTAATAAATATTGTAATTAAGTATAAGCAGCAAAATAAGAAAGATTTTTTCTTCATAAATGTATTTTTAACTGTAAAATAATTTTTACAATGTATTTTTAATAATAAAATAAAACAATGTTAAATAATTACAAATAATTCAATTATAAAAAATATAAAAACAATGAGAACAAGGTGGTCTCTTAAATGCTCCTCTCATGTCCAAACAAGGAGTCGGGGCCCATTTTTTTATTGCTGATTCTTAAAGCAAAAATTATGAGGAATCCAAAAAAAAAAATTAGCCGGAAAATTTAGGAGCTTCTGTGGAAAATCGGAAAATTTAATTTTCATGGGAAAATTTAATTTTCATGGGAAAAAAGGTAAATTTCTGAGAAAAATTAGGAATTAAAGCCTGATTCAATACCTTTCCAACGAGCTATTACTCGTTGCGATCGCTTTAGTAGTTTTTTTTTAAAACAACTTTCAATGAGGTCCCTTATGAAGAATTCTTCAATTTTGTCACATGACAGTGGTGTACACCACCACTAAACCAGTCACTATAAAAAAAAAAAAAAATATGTAGGTACATTATTTTTTGCTGGGCAATCGATTGAGACTATTTATTTTAGAATCGGAGAGGGGTCGTCCAAAAGGTGATCGCTTTCATATGGAATTGCTCTATATATATTAGGCTGGGTCGATTTGTGGGGAGGCAAAAAAATCGCCCATGGCTCAGGGAAAATCGTATTCTAGGGATCAAAATAAGAAACTTTGCCGAAGGAACCATACCTCTAAAACGAATTCTACTACCCCTAACTGTTGACTTTTGTCCCGTAGGGTCAAGTTTTGAAAAATCCCACTTTGACCCATTTAGAGTGCCCCAATCGAGTCCAAATGTATGACCGACCCCCACTAACTTTGGAGGGCCGATCCACCCATGCCAGTGGTACACCCCCTGGAACTCCCCTGGGGGGTTCCCCATACAAACATTTTAAAAAATCACCATTTTTGGCACTTTATTTTATTATTTTTTATTTATTTTATTTATTTTTATTATTTTATTTATTTTTTCTCCTTAGAAATTTATTTAGTCAGAACATATGTAAATGAAAAAATTAATTTAACTTAGTAATAGAAAAGAAAAAATGCCCAGACTTGAAAGCAAAAAAGACTTCAAACAGTAATTTTTTTTATTTTCTTTTCTATTACTAAGTTAAATTAATTTTTTCATTTACATATGTTCTGACTAAATAAATTTCTAAAGAGAAAAAATAAATAAAATAATAAAAATAAATAAAATAAATAAAAAATAATAAAATAAAGTGCCAAAAATGGTGATTTTTTAAAATGTTTGTATGGGGAACCCCCCAGGGGAGTTCCAGGGGGTGTGCCACTGGCATGGGTGGATCGGCCCTCCAAAGTTAGTGGGGGTCGGTCATACATTTGGACTCGATTGGGGCACTCTAAATGGGTCAAAGTGGGATTTTTCAAAACTTGACCCTACGGGACAAAAGTCAACAGTTGGGGGTAGTAGAATTCGTTTTAGAGGTATGGTTCCTTCGGCAAAGTTTCTTATTTTGATCCCTAGAATACGATTTTCATTGAGCCGTGGGCGATTATTAAATCGACCCGCCCTAATATATATATATATTTCGAGAAATTGTTAAACATATTCGCCGTGTTTTTACTACAAACAATATATATTTGCATGCAAATATATTATATTTGCAAGCAAATATATTATGTTTGCTTGTAAATATATAATGTTTGCTTGAAATCAAATGACGCTATCGACAAATATTATATGTTTGGCAGCAAACATATAATATGTGTGTCATAAACAAATTATGTTTTCATGCAAATACTATATATAAATAATATATTTAGTTATAAAGCAATTATTAAAATATGCCAAACAATAGGCGTATTTATTCTACTCTCCAAATTTCTCTATATTTTAATGGAAAAACGTAAAAAGTAAAATTAATTCATCTACTGTTTGGCGATTATTTAATAACTAAATATATTATAAATCACATTGAATTTTACATCTAATACATTTATTGAAAAAAAATAGCTACAATCTCTTCATTTATTTTTTATTTATTTTTTTTAACAAATATTGATTAAAAACTCCTATAATAAGTTAATACTTTAATATACACAATTAAATATTTTTTTTTTTCTTTTTAACACAATTTTATGTTTTATTTATACTAATTTGTTTTATTTTTTTCACATCCTTCACAATAAAATTAATAAATAAAGGAAAAATATCACTAAATTTTCTGACTATATGCAGTCTAGCTAAACTAAAGGATTATTACCAACTACAAAAGTTATAATGGCTACATACAACTTTATATGTATCAAAAATGAAAATTCGCCGTTTTTCCAAATATATGTTAATTGTATCCACAAATATAATTATTACCGGGAAATATATGCCCAAGTAAAAAAGTTTTGACATAGTCATATATTATCATATAAAATTGTGTATAATTATGTATTGTAACATATATACCAAGATATAATTATATAAAATTTTAAGAAATTATATCCTAAATATATAACTTTATCTTGTTATATATTGCACAATATATAGTGCAATATATTACAACATCCAATTATATATAGGCCTATATATAGTTACATATGTCTCATATAATTATATGTAATTGTATCGAATTATATACCATTATATCTAGTTGGATATGATTATATTATATTTGATACATTTGGATGAGGACAAAATCCGGATAAAATTGTATCAAACCATATCGATTTCCATCATATTATATCTAATTGTGTCAAATTAGATCTAATATGATCATAATACTATCTAATTTGATATAATTAGATGTTCTCATTTTTCGGATATAATTATATATAATATCAAAAGTCATTTAATTTTTTTTAGTAGGGTGTATAGTAACTATAAAAACAATATAATTGGAAGCACACTGCAAATACATATATGGTAGTTTGTAAAAATACATTGATTACCTCCAAACATATACAAAAACGTCTTTTTCCTCTGTGTAGAAAACTACTTTCTAATTAAAATAATTATAAAAATAAGATTATCAGTAACTCATTATTATATGTTTTAAAATAATGCAGAAGGTAAGTGGGTGTCATTACTGGCAGTCCAAAATACCATTTGTACACTGGGTAGGTAAAGGGAAATGGAATAAGAAACCAAAAAATTTAAGTACTTACACTTTTGCCAAATAACACAATGACACCCCCATATTAAAATAATGAAGGAATTCACAGTTTAAGTGCTAAAGTTAGCACGTTGTAAAATATCATGATTTTTGAAGTTTAACCCATAGAAAGCTGTGAGTTCATGCTATTTTAAGTAGTAAATTAGCATTTATCGTAAATTTGACAACTTTATATGGGTTAAAAATCATGCTATTTTACAACGTGCTAACTTTAGCACTTAAACTATGAATTCTTCATTATTTTAATATGGGGAGTGTCATTGAAGGTAATTAGTTGTATGAGGCTTATCGGTATAAACTCAAGAAAGTCATTACGAAGAAAGTACTGAAATGAGTTGTTCCTTCTAATATTAAATTCACTAGTCAGCAATGACGGCTAACATACTTGTAGGAAGTGAAATACAGTCGGTACAGATTAAATAGTACGTACAGTGGTAAACTTCAATGGGTACATGTTGTGTAAAAATTGGTTAATTTCGCTGTAATTCATGAGCCATTGAACATATGGGAAATACGATGCCCGAAACCTTAGAGCATGTACATTCCCAGCAAAAACAGACATTACCGAGTAATTAAGCGAGTAAGTAGCACACAAAGGGTTTCACTACTTACCAGGCTATTAACTCGCAACATTACTTTTGTTCGCGATGTCCAAAAATTCATGGGTGGTCATTACCCTCTCGCTTACAAAAAAGCGCGAATAACGAGTTACCCATTGTGAAAGAATAAGTAGTTACTCACAAAGATAGAATAAGTGGTTACTCAAAAGTTAGGAAATAAGTGGTTACCCTACATTGTAAAATAGTTGGTCATTTAGGAAAAAAAACTTTTTACCTAGGAAAATTTTCTATTTAGTTCAAAACAAATATATAAATAAAATATTAATATAAAAAATACTTAATCAGTACTTATTTAATCAATTACCAGTAAGTGATTACTTTGCACGAATATGTAAGTACTTTTGTAACTTATAATCGGTTAGTCATTATTTTATATTTTAAAGTAATGAAAAAGGTAATGACCTATCATTACTTGGTAATCCGTATGGTAATGACCTGTCATTACCATTTTTTTGCTGGGTTATTTATTGCTAAAAATCCAAATCCATTAGGCTTGAATAAATGGCGAAAAATGTATTTGAAATAGCGAACAACTTATATCCATGCACCTATTTGATCATAGTAAAGAGCATAAATATATCAAAATGCATTTAAAAACTTCAAATCCCGATTTTTCCAATTTGGGAATATATTTCGACTATATTAAAAAGTTCACAAGGCGATTCTCAAATGCAGGAATGATGTAAAAAGTATACTTGCTATAGGGTGTTATATAGTTGACAAAATTGACTTTAAATAATACTCTTACTCGCTTTTTATTATTACCAGTATTTTATACATGACGATGTGGTTTACTGGGGCTGTGGTGTAATACTTACATAGTTATTTAAACTAAAGTTATAAAATTGCATTGACAAATTTTCCCTTTTTATATTCTCTAAAATTCTATTTTGAATGTACTTGTTCAAACGTATTTAAATTCATTCATCGGTACAGTTGTCGTTATATTTGACTACAAGTTTAATACTCGTACCACAATTTTTTGCTATTTTTGAATAAACCTGCAAACTTATCATAAAATAAACTTAGTACGTGACAAATGTTATAAATATGAAATTTGTATGGAGCTAACTGTGGTAAGTGTTTAACTCTGGTCATCTTTTTAAATTAAATTTATTAAATAAAAATTTTTTTCTTTGTTAAAATCGGGAGAATTTCTTAATAGCCTATTTATATCGAATGAGTAGAAAATGCCAACACAATAATGTGAAAAAACTTTTACGTTAAAATTCGATTAAAATAAATCGCTGCATATTTAAACCTTCCGAAGTAGGCTTTCCAGTACCGATTTCGGTAATACCGAAATTGTCGAAACTCGAACCATTTTAGCAAATTCAATATACCGATTTTAAGACGATACTGTTTTCGGTATTGAATTCCTTTTTCTTTTTTTTTCTATTTGAAATTTTTATGTCTTCTTTTAAGAGAAATTTTAACAAAATTGCCAATAATTCTGTTTTTTTTGTTTTCAATTTTTTAAAAAAAGTTATATTTAAAAGATTCAAGCATTAATAAAAATATTGCAATATTTACTAAACTAGAACTTTGGAGAACGCAAAAACTACAACGAACCCAGCGAAAAAATATCTGATTATGATTACTTACAAATAGTGAGACCTTTTGGAATGGTTATATCTATGAGTATTAATTAATTCAAACAGAAAATGATTTTTTTAATTTTCTTCAGAGAAAGTCAAAAGATTAAAATATTAGCCTAACTAATATTTGGTCACTTCTGTGTCTTCGACTTCCCAGTACTAGTAATGGAAATTGTAAAATTCGTCTAAATTTCCTTTTAAAATGGCATTTTATACATACGGGTGGATAGGTTAGCATGTGAATTAGGCTAACAATACTTTAATTGTAATGAAATACAAGAGGGAAGATTAAGCTTTAGTAATTTTCTTACTTGCTAAAAAAAGAATATTTATTGGAAACCCTAGTGTCACGATTATAATAATTATATTTAATGAAAAATTTATTTAGTCTTCTTCGAGGCCAATTATTTCCTAATTATGAAATAAGAGAAGTTTTTCCAAAAAATCTGCCATTTTTCTTCATCAGGATATTCTCCTAACAAATACTTCACAGAGTTTTTGCTTTTAAAATATTCTACAGCTTCCGTAATGAAACTCTTTGAAAAAAGTACTTATAATTTCATAATAAGGAAATAATTGGCCTCAAAAAAGAATAAGTAAATTTTTCATTGTAGAATTAAAGGTCGAAAAAACAATTTTTAAATTTAAATTCAAAAATAAAAATTACAGAAACTTACATCACATTATTTTAACCTGGGGTTGTCATTGGAGGTAAATGGTTATCTAAATCGTACCGGTATAGGCTCAAATAAGTGATTACAAAGGAAGTACTGAAATAAGTTGTTACTTGTAATATTAAATTCACTAGTTAGCTAAAATAAATACATACTTGTATGGAGCGAAATAAGTGGTTACACATTTGTACATATTTCATTGGTTACATATAGGGAATAAAATAAGACGTTACCAGTAATGACTTTGTTTAAAAGTACACAGAACATCTGAGAAATAAATAAATAATTTTTTATTAAATCGTACTTTCGCATAATAAATAGTTATATAATTCCATACCGATAACTTATTATTTTTACCCTTAGTAATAAGTTATTGTATAACACAATATCAGTAATATATTATTTTAAAGTCTCCAAACAACTAGTGATATATCTCTATACCTCCCGCATAAGTATAGATGTATCACAATATTAGCAACGTATTTAGGTTTCTAAGTAAAACCAAGGGTAAAGGGTTACCAATTGCCAGGCAATGCATGAAAAAGATCCAACCCATTACCAAGGTTTTGCTGGGTCTAAACAATTTTTTTATACCTACCATATTTACTTTTATTATGGCATATTTGTACCATTGTGTATCTCGAGAATTCCAATTTTTGTTTTTTTTTTTGACAATCTTAATAATCATATTGCCCTAACATAAGACTAATTTTCGTTCTCTGGATATCCCACTCGGAATTATTGATATGTTATACAAACACTGTATTCAATCATCATGATTTTTCTTTAAATCCAAGATATGTTTTTTTAATATTCGAAAATAAATAAAGCTTTTGCTTTTTTGCAGTATTTCTGGAGGGTGGACTTTTTGTTTTGCAAAAAGTTTCTCGACTTAAATGATATAAGCTCTGATATCAGCTCAGATTTCTAAAAATCAGGTGAACTAAACCGAATTAAAATAAACGAAGTTCAGCACCGATATCATAGGAACGTGGATTATCCATGTGCTAATTTTCAACGAAATCTAAACACTCATTCCAGAATTGACTAAATTCCTTTTTTATCGCTTAAAGCAAAGGCAGCTGTTTTTTAAATATATACTTCATGTACGTACAAACAAAAAGCTATGATGTCAATCAATTTATTTGATAAAATAAATCTCCCTTCTTTATTTAGAAATTCCTTTCAGTAAATAAATAATAAATACCCACAAATGATTGACAGTCGTTAAATTGTGAAACAAAATATATTGGACTGTTTTATAAACATATTTGCAGAGTTCAAACTTTTGCACGATTTTTTCTTTAAAGTCATAAAATGATTTTCGATATTTAACAAAATATTTAAGTAATCTAATTTTTGCTTTTTTAGAATGACTGCTGAACATAAAAATTATTTTAATTTTAAAAAAATATAATACCACAGTGCGCATTTGAATTTAAAAATTATAGTTTAACACTCTAATGCTCTTTGTTCTGATAGCGATAATATTTGGCGTTGAAAATCTACTATGGAACAACTATTAAAATTTTAATTTATCGCGTTATTTAGGCAATATGGCACAATAAAAGTTGAAGACGAATCAAGAAATCCAATTGTCAAATAATTTCGGTTTTTGCTGCAAATAACACTATGAAGTAAATAAAATTACATACCAAAATTTGTTGATCTAGTGTTGCTGTTTCAGAAGTTACGGCGATTTTCGCCTTTTGAAAATTACGAAATTGGGCGAATTTGGCACTAAACGTCAATAAATTTTTACGAAATAAGTTCTGCTGACTACTAGTATATAGTCTGAGTATATAATATGTGTCTAATTTCAAAAAATCTCTTAGCTAGTTTTTGAGTTAGAGAGATATTTGTAAGACGTATCCTGATGTTATCTTGTAAGTCCTGGAGCAAAAATTTTAGTAGAGGCCCTAAGCCAGCTTTATTGTTATCGGTAATGTATGCCATATCGTAAATGTATTTTTGAAGATTTTTCAAATATTTTTTTCTGTTTATAATGTAAATTTTTTAAAATTTACAAAATTTTCACTTTACATCCTTCTTGCTTGAAAATCGTTCCTTATACAAACAAAATTTAAGGGGAAAAAAGTAGGTAATTATGTTTTCTATCAATATAATTGAACTTGTTTAATAGAAAAATTGTTATTTATGCAAAAACTATTCAAGATTTGACAGCCTTGGGCATTGGAGGGTTAAGGACACAAGAAACGTGATTTTAGTAATATTTTACCTTAAAAATATCCATGTGTTTCTATTGTACATAAAACCATCGGCGTCTATACAAATTGAACCAAATTTCTTCGAATGTAAAATAGCGACCCCTACGTTCGGCAAAAAAAAAAAAATTTTTTTTTTGAAACCTCCTTGCAAAAGTACTTCATATTGGAGGGTGTACGGTGCACTTTTTTTGCCTTTAAGGTGGTACGCTCTAATGGACACACAAGGGTTCTCCAAGCTTGTTTGCAGGAAAATAAATTTTGAGTTATTGACTGAGCTACCTCCTGGAAATATTTACTTGGGTGTAAAAATATTTCCCCCAAAGAATTAGGATAATTGAATATCGGGAAGGCGTGCCACATCGGCCCTGAAGTTTGAAACATGGATTACAAGGGGAAAATATGACTTGTTGTAGATTTTCTCAAAAATATTGGTATTTTAAAACTAATTCGACTTAAAAACATCAAGGAGTCGTGATTTAGAGTGAATTCTCTTTACAATAAAGTAATAAAAGCTTAAATCGGTTAAAAACTAGCCGAGTTATTGGAAACTGTAATAACCGGCAACTGATATGTCCCGGACCATTTAATTAAGAAATTCGGGTCCAAATTTTAAAATTTGTTGAAATAATCTACTACAGAAACATTTTTTATTCTATAAGTTCTAAGAAACTTAGATAAGAAGTATTTTTTTATATTGCCTTTTGCTAACACTTTTTACATTAGTGCCAAATAGGTAAGAATTTATAAACACTGTTTTCAAATCTACAATTCAAAATTTTTTTAAATTATTTTAAAGTATTTTTGGAAGGCAATTTCGATTTTTTTTTTTTTGCCGAAAGTAGTGGTCGCCTTTTTTAAATTTTTGTTATATCTTCGGCATTTACAGTCGTATCTTAAAGTGTGATACATCGATTTTGTTGTCTCAGGAAGACTTATGGTTTGCTATAAAGGAAAAATGCAATGAAAAAAAAATTTTAAAATCCGTTTTGACGAAAGAACGACCCCACGTTCGGCAACTAAAAAAAAAAAAAATAAAAAAAATCTGCTGGAATTATCGAAAAACTTTCTTAGCAAAACTTTATTGATTTTTTTCGAGCTTTTATTTTCTGGCATTAGGAACTGAGCTCTGGTGCGTAAATACTAGAACGGGATACTTGAGGTCAATGGCCCTTAGGGCAAAATATTGGTCACTTCGAAATAAAAACCCGAGTACTTTAAAACCCTACACACAAGCTGGTTCACTTTACCCAGGATATGGCCGCATTGTAATGGCCTACAAGCCAATATACTTCGTAAGAAAACACAATTATAATGACATGTAGGTTAGATAAAATTTTTGGAAAATTTAAAATATTTTAACGGATAAAGTTAAATCTAAAACACAGCTATAATTAATAAAATAACAATTATTTAAGTGTAACTCAGAAACATTTATTATTGTTTAGCTAGTTGTTGTTCTTTATTTTCAGTTCAATATTTGTTTTACATTGCTATACCTTACACCACTACGTGGTCAGGGTATTATAAGTTTGTGCTGATGTTTGCAACACCAAAAAATATTGGTCCTAGACCCAACTTATAGTATACCGATCGGCTAAGAATTTTTTTTTTATTTCGATTTAACGATGTCCGTCTGTCCGTCCGTCCCTCCGTCTGTCTGTCCATGCATTCTTGTGCGCACTCTATAGATCGCAATTATTAAGATATTTTTATGAAATTTGGTACACCGACTTATGTTGGCCCAAGGACGGAGCCTATTGATTTTGCTTAAAATCGGTCCATGTTTAGACCTAGTGCCCATATAAGGGTCCTACCAAAATTATATTGTTTATACGCTGCAGGTCGCAAATATTAAGATATTGTGATGAAATATGGTACACAGGCCTATGTTGGCCCAAGGACGAAGCCTCTTGATTTTGGTTAACAGCGGTCCATGTTTAGACCTAGTGCCCATAAATAAGGGTCCCCCAAAATTATATTGTTTATACGCTGTAGGTCGCAAATATTAAGATGTTTTGATGAAATTTGGTACACAGACCTATGTTAGCCCAAGGACGAAGCCTATTGTTTTTAGTGAATATCGGTCCATGTTTAGACCTAGTGCCCATATAAGGGTCCCCCCAAAATTATATTGTTTATACGCTGCAGGTCGCAAATATTAAGATATTTTGATGAAATTTGGTACACAGACATATTTTGGCCCAAGGACGAAGCCTATTGATTTTGGTTAACAGCGGTACCTGTTTAGAGTTAGTGCCCATATAAGGGTCCCCCAAAATTATATTGTTTATACGCTGCAGGTTGCAAATATTAAGATATTTTGATGAAACTTAGTACACAGACCTATATTGGCCCAAGGACGAAGCCTGTTGATTTTGGTGAACATCGGTCTATGTTTAGAGCTAGTGCCCATATAAGGGTCCCCCCAAAATTATATTGTTTGTACGCTGCAGGTCGCAAATATTAAGATATTTTGATGAAATTTGGTACACCGACCTATATCAGCCCAAGGACGAAGCCTATTGATTTTGGTTAACACCGGTCCATTTTTAGACCTAGTGCCCATATAAGGTTAACAGTTATCAAATATCTTTGCAAATCTGCTATACTTTTTAACCAACAATTAACAATTGTTTGTTTCATTATCTTAAAAAGGCACAATAGTGAATCATTAAATAAATTGGTTTATACGGCCTTACACCTCCTAAATACTAAGCATAAAGTTGCTTTAGTTATACCAATTCTAGTTATTTCTACACCACAAAATACACCCCTCAATAATTTTATTTTATCAACCATCAATGTTGTTACAATTTGATAAACTTTTAGTTAATTTTTTCTTCTTCGTCTTCTTCTTATTTTTAATTGTCAATTTACACTTTGCAGTATTTAAAATTAGCGACAAGCTGTCTTTAAGTTGTGTCAAAAAGTTTAGACAAGAAAATTTTCATATTATATTATCTCAGTTAAACTTTATTTTATTTTCTTACACTCAACAAAAACAGTCTGCAATGGCTACTGGAAATGTTGATATTATTATGGTAAATTTAACTATTTTGAGCCTTGTGATATGTTTGGCTAATTTTAGCAACGCATCTCTACTGATTTGTGGTACAACGAATTTATTAGAAAAAATTAGTAACGGCTACTAAACTTTAGCAAAAATGTTGTAATTTAATTTATTTTCTAAAATTAGCAACAAATGTTATTAATATTGGTATTAATGTAAGGAAAATATTCAGATATAATTAAAAAGAATAACTAGTAATTATTGCACAAATAGCTTACCTTATAAGCAAATATACTATAAAAATATATAATACAATATTAATAATCAAAATGAAATTATATATCAAATTTGATTTTTTTATATACTTCGAACGCAAGTAAATTTTTGCAAAATATGATTATTTCTTTAGATTTAAGTTGTAGAAGTTTTGTAAGTAGAAGTTTTAATTACTTTAAAACAGAAAAAAAATAATGGCCCATTTTCTAAATTAGTCAAATATTTAGCTAATTTTACCAAAGGTTTCAAATTCAGTAATTTGTAAAAAGAAAATAGCAAAAATGTTTAATAAAGTAAAAATTTTTAATAAAATTTTTAAAAAGAAACGATTTGCAAATTTTTGTTGCAACATTTTTTTCTGAGTGTATCCATTGTTTTGTTTTGCCTTTTGGGCAATATTCTAATTGTCGTTGGATCTGTGTTGCTTGAACTAAATTATGTGCATGTGTATGTTTGTGTGTGAATTTAAATTGTATAAAGTACCTATTTCTTTAAATGTTTTCTGTTTTCATTTCCACAAGGCAAATCAAAAAAGTCTTTTGATGTCATTATTGGGCATTTAAGTTATTTAGAGTTATAATTAATTTATGCGAATATTTTAATAAGGCCATCATTTATTTTATTTGATAATTTGTAATGATAAAAAAGTTTTCTAAAGTCATTAATATCCTGATTGATATTTAATCGATTTTTTAAAAATGATATAACTACATTTACACTGTTCCAATTTGAAGTACACAATTTTAAAATTTATTTAATTTACTTACTTCAGTTTGACTTGAAACAATGGAATCCGTTGATCAAATGTGGCTGTAGCTTTACCTGAGTTGCTTAACTTTACAATTTTCATTTTCACTACCCGCATAAAAATGGTTCTAATATAATGCAGTCAGAATATATTCTCCATAATCGATTGAAGTTTATATAAAAAGTAATAGGTTAAGTTTGTTTTCAATTTAAGAATCAATTAAAATATATGAAAACATATTGTTTAACTTTTTGTATTAGTCAGTAAAAAAAAACAAACTACAAAAAATACGTGTATTTTGTATGGGTTGATATTTTCTGTCAACCGTTATATTTTTAGTTAAGTGTTTGTAACCGTCGCATAGGACAATCGTAATTTATATTAGAAATAATTACTAAAGAATTTTCTCTAGAGTTGATTTATAGGAAGAAGAAGAAAATATTTTTATTGAAAAATTTAACAGAGACAAGGGAATCACCAGACTGCCGCAGTTTCGTCTCACCCAAAGACTCGTCAGTGGTTAGTTTATGTGTCAACTGATCAAAGTAATTTTTAATTGTTAATTTGTCTCTATATGAAAAACTTTTTGTGTATTTCCATGACCGGGGATTGAACCGGCAGCCCTCTGTACAGGTTATGACTCGTAGCATCACCTCTTAACAAGATACACCACGGTCGGCATAGCGCTGAGTGTGGCTAATTGAAGTTTTTCTCAATCACTTCCTATACAATGTATGTTTTGTAATCAGAAGAGCCAGAATTAACTAATACTTGAGCAATTTATTTTTCAATTAGAATGTTCCCTCTCTTAATTCTATTGTTTTTTCTCCTTTTTCACAAGTAATTATCACATTATGATGCGGTTTTTCACATTCAATAGTTCGAGACCGAGTGTTGATTGGAGAAGTTGTGTTGCTGCTGTGCAAATTTTCTCAATTTTATCATTTTCTAGTTAAGTGTTTGCAACCGTCGCATGGACAATCGTAATTAATATTAGAATTAATTACTAAAGAATTTTCTCTAGAGTTGATTTATAGGAAGAAGGAGAAAACATTTTTATTGAAAAATTTAACAGACACAAAGGAATCACCAGACTGCCGCAGTTTCCCCACCAAAGACTCGTCAGTGGTTAGTTTATGTATCAACTGATCAAAGTAATTTTTAATTGTTAATTTGTCTCTATATGAAAAACTTTTTGTGTATTGCCATGACCGGGGATTGAACCGGCAGCCCTCTTCACAGGCTATGACTCGTAGCATCACCTCTTAACGGTCGGCATAGCGCTGAGTGTGGCTAATTGAAGTTTTTTCAATTACAGTCTATACAATGTATGTTTTAGTTTCTTTACTTTTGTAAAAAAAAACAATTTAAATACTTTTGCTGTTTTCTGTTGTAAAATAAAAAATTCAAATAATTTCGGTTTGTTTTTTGTTCAAAATAGTTTTTATACCCTACACCACTCTGTGCTGATGTCTGCAACATATATAAATATGAAAAAACATACCACAAAATCTTTTTTTTTCTAACGTTTTGTCCGTTGAATATTGAAGATTTGTTTTAGCAGACTTTTCAATTGTTTTTATTTCTGTTACAAGTTATTTAAACAATGTTTGAAAATAAATGGCAAAATTTTTTGAATATAATGAAAAATTAGTAATTTTTAATTAATTTAGCAAAAAAAGTCTGTAATTTTTAAAAAGAGAATAGTAAAATTTATTATTAAAAAAAATTGTACTAAAAATCAGCACAAAAATAGTAAATTGAGGACTTTTCACAAATTATTTTACTATGGCTAAATTTAAGCATTGGTTAGAAGAAATACTTGGACAGAATTTAAATAAGTTATTACCAGTATTTAAGGTAATGACATATCATTATTTTTTGGACTACCAATAATGACACCTTCTACATTATTTTAAAACATATAATAATGAGTTACTGATAATGACTTATTTTTATCTATATTTCAAATAGAAAATAATTTTCTAGATTTTTTTGAAAATTTTTTGAAATCTATTTTTAGACTCAATATTTTTTAAACACTGGTAAGGATATATGTAACCACATATTTTTTTATTTTTTGTATGTTGGCGAGTAAGCTTACTTGTGTGCAGCAGGATTTTTTTGAAAATCTATTTTCAGACTCATTATTTTTGTCAGTACTGGTAAGCACATAGGTAACGATATATTTTTCGTATGCTGGTGTGTAACCATAACTCATTATTTTTCGCGACATCGCCATATAAAGGTAATAAGAAATGTAATAACAAAAGTAACTAGTTACCATTACCAAGTATGTAGTTACATAACCACATATCTGGTAATGATTTTCTACACTGGGAAGTTAATGTGCCTAAATAAAAATTAAATTTCAAATATTTATTAATTTTTAAATAAAGTTCAGAATATTTCCTTGCCTGGATAAGACACAAAGAAAATCAGAACTATATTCCTTTTCAGCCTACCCGAATTTCATACAAAACCGAGTGTACCTTTTGGATAACTTCCCTTGTCGGAATTATATAAAACGGAAATATTTTCTTAAATATTTTGTTAACCAGAAGTCTTCTCAAACATTTAGCATATTTTTGTGCGATACCTTCTTCTTATTCTCAACACTTATAACAAAAGTACCTCCCACAAATATTAAAACATGATGTTTTCTTCAAAAATTGTCGAAAAAATTTAAAACTCCTACATTTAACCTAACATCCACAAGTACCCGGTATTTTTGTGGCCGTTGTCACAAGTGCATAAATTGAAATGCCATCTAACTTACATTACAAATATACTTGAACCAAAATAAAACACTTATGGTTTAGACAAGAAAAACTACTCATATATTTCGATACATACATTAACACTAATGTTAGCTTTCGTTGGTCTTTCGCACATTGCTTGTATAGTGGAAGATATCATTTCCATTTTTTTCTTTATATACATACATATATGTGACCTTCTCCGAGAAAGGGACCTACGTAGTGTGTGAAAATGAAGTTTTGAGAAGAACGCATTTAAAGTTAAATTAAAAATAAAATTTTAATGTTTTTCTCATTTTTATCGAAACCCGTTTTTTGACACACTAGTTCCTTTTCTCGGAGAAAGTCATATATGTGAAATTGTTTGCCGTATGTACTATTGTTGTTGGTTATGGATGTTTTAGTATGCCTTTTTCGGTCGTAGTAGATTATGATGATTATATTTGGCCATCGCCTTGGGAAATGTTTCAGCAATAACATACATATGGTTATGATCTTCTCTTGTTTTCATTTTATTCTGTTTTTAATCTAAAGTAGCTTTCTATTCTTTTGTCATATTTTTGTGTTTTTCTTTTTGGAGTGCAACTAAGAAATGTGAAAATGAAAACGTTTTAGTATATTTGCTATGCCAATGATTTTAGTTCCAACAATAATAAAATCTCAGTTGCAAGTACAAATATGGGATACTTTTTTTATTGTTAAAAAGTTAGTAAGTACTTGGAGTAGTTCTGAGGAATGTATTCGAAGTTAAGAGCAACGATATCTTTATAACATTTTAATACCGAATAAATTAAGAAACTTTTACACTGCGTCTTATACTGCAGGGTTAACTTTGACATACGAAAATGTCAAAAAATTATATGTATTTAAAACAACAACGAATTTTTGAATTAACCAATAGCTAACCCATAAACCGTCAGTATGAATCCCAGCGTTAAGTAATCTTAATGCTTGGTAAATATTCGAACGGGCCAGCACTGATAAAATACCGAAATCGATGATAGGGTAAAAGGAGTTCCTTCGCCACTTTTTTTCAAAGCACTGCGATTTCTTAACCACTAATTATTTTTCAAAAATTACTTTCCAATTAAAGATCTATATATCTTAACTTTAATTTTTATGCTTTTTATATTAATTATTTGCATATTTCCTGTTATTTTTTTAATGATTTTCAAAGTAACGTAAATCGGCGTAACTGCCCCAAACATGGGGACATTCGCCAATAGGGTTAGAAACAATTTAAACAAAAAAGCAAAGTCAATATTTTAATGATTGAAATAAATAATTTAGAATAAGTTCTTTAAGATAGTGATTAGTTTTAGTTAATAAATCTTCATTATATTATAAACAAATAATTTGAAATTATAATAAAATAACTCTTCAAAATTCTAAAAATCTAAAATATTAGTAGTAATATAAATTTAAAAATAAACACGATTGTCCTAATTTACTATTAAACATATTTTATGAATATAGAAAAGTCTTATAGAGCATTTTAAGCCGTGATGCACCAACTCTTTGTAGCTCCAGCGGCGATCTAGTGATTGTGCCCCAGAGCCAACCACTAACATAGAATTAATATATTTTCGCACTTTTTAAGCATTTAACAAAGTCAAATTATTATCATTCGAAAGCTTAGTGTCATAGGTCTAACGTAATGAAAAATTATTTTTTTATCACATGATTTGAGGGAGTTATTCGAAAATGTGATTGCTTCGTATTATTTTTTTTTTGGCACCGCAAAAAACACAAAATGCATCTGTCTGCTACCACATGTGATGTAAATTCAAAAAAGTAGATGTCAAGGAAAGGTAATTGAAAAATGCACAAAATATATTTTTTACAATTTTTTATCTCCCTTAAAGTCGCAGAAAAATGGGATCCCCACTGGCGAAGGATCCCCCCTCTACCCTATGTGTAATTGCTATTAGCAGTTTCCTAATAATAGCAATATTACGCTGTACTCTCAATGCATTACTAGACATAATAAATGCAATCGGAAATTTAAAAATCATGTATCTTCCAAAAGCCCATTGTTCCTTCCCAAACGCGAATTTATATTTTGTGAACAATTATGTATTGGACCACGCCTTAATTTTTAAAAATGAAAATTTTTTTTCTCGCTTCTCAAAAGTATAAATTTCAAAGCCATATTGTGTACACAGAACCAGAGTTTCGAAGCTTCCCGGATAAATATTTTTTTATATGGTGTCTAATATAACACAGTACATCACATGATTTTGGGAATCAATTCTGAGAATTGCACGTGAAAGTAGCCCCAAAAATAAGAACTTTTGCATCATTCGTTTTGTCAAGTTGGCTGCATTAAAAATATAATGGCCGTACGAATTTTTTGGCTCAAGGCGGATTTTTAGCACTTTTTCTATATTTTAACATGGTTATATCTCTATATATACATATATATTTCGTGTTAAAATCCGGATTATTGGACTTTCCAGGAGACAGACTAGTATTTATTATTGGGAGTACAACATAAGTGGCTAATAAGAATTAATAAGTACAGAGTAAACAATATTTGTCAACTACGCTCTACCTCGCTTAGCTTCTGAGATATAAGCAGATATCATTATACAATAAAAAATATGAAAATATAGCGCCATTGATAGCAGCAACACAAAGATATAATCACTTGGAAATAGATGTGGTTTAAGTTAGCTAAAAAAATTTTAAAATCAAGAAACACAAATTACTAAAAATTAGCATGAAAGTAGTTGTTATGCTAAATTGAATTTACAAAAAATATTAGTTCAATCCTAAATTTAAAGACAAAATAATACAAAAATTAGTCCAATTGAATCAGAACGCCTTTTGTACCAACTATTTTGTATGAGTATATATTAAATTAAAAACACTTTTTATAAGGTACCACATATAAGCAAATCTCAAATTATATATCTTTTTTGATAGCATGTACAAATATATATGGTTCTGTAGAAGCCATACATAATTACGTATTGTGTTATATATAATTTTCTATGATATAATATATACCATATATTTTCATATAAAGACCTACTATCTTATCTTAAAAAATCAAAGTTTAGTGCTTAACTATGAATGCCAAATTTATATGAAAATATTAGTGGTTTAACTCTGGTTAATTTTTCTATAAGTTACAAGTACTAAAAAAACATTGTAACATTTTATTAATTGTTACACTCGCCTTTGCGGCGAGTTCATTATTTTAAAATGGCTTCAAAAAGAGAATTTAATATTAATACGCTTGTAGTGTGATCAATTCTCTGCATTCGCTTCAATTTCCCATAACGACGAGTTAATCATGACTTTTTAATTATACTCACAAGGCCTTTAAAAACATAACTAATTAGTTCGATTTTTAAATTTGATACAATTTTAAAATAATCGATTTGCAAAACAAGTAGAATCAAGCAAATTAATTAAATTTTAACAAATCAATTTAACCAAAAATGGTTACCTTTATTTAAAGCTTCAGAATGGAAACATAAAACAAATTATTCAATCGAATCAAAATTGAATCAATGTAAAGCTGAGTAAATCATATCTCACTTTATTCAATTTGTAATAATTTATTTAAAGTGATTGTGAATTATTAACTTATTCATAAAATTAATTAATGTCAGTTTATTGAAAAGAGAATTATATTTGTCAAGCTCTGATACTTAAGATATATCAAGATATAAATTTTCGATTTTCGTATACTAGCAGCATTCCCACCACACACTCAAAATAATAAGTATGTTGGCTTTAACAAAATTTATTCCTGTTTTTTGGCTTAAAATAAAATTTGTTGATTTTAACAAATTCTTTTGTTAAATTTAACAAATCTAAATTTAAGTTAAAAAATTTTAAAACTACAGTTTTATCTCTAATTAAATTGAATCGTAGAATTTATTCAAATTTAGGGTATCGGGACCCTCCCCGGGCCCACATCATGTGAGGGCATATAAGAGCACTCCTATGGAGCAAAAACTTTATCCGTTTTGCTTTATCTCGCTAAGTTTTCGAGATATGGGCCATTTTTTTCCAAGGCCCCGCCAAAGTCCATTTTTGGATAGAGATAACCCCTTTTTGCTGGGGTATCGTATGGTTAGGGGTAGTCGAAATTTTTATCACTTTTGCTCTATCTCTCTTAGTTTTGGAGATATGGACCATTTTAAAAAATCGGAAGGGAAAGAAATAGCGCCATCTTTAAAACTTCGGATACATTGGTGGCGCCATCTATCGAGTAATAACATTAACATGAAGATATTATATTTTAATAATTAATTATGTCAAAATTAACGATTGGGTTCATAGAATTAATTTTAAATAGTTATGAAAATTATCACTCCAAATCAGTTAAAGTACTAAGGATTTTTAGTATTGTATTAATTGAATATAACTAAAATCTTTGAATAAATTAGTGTTTCAACTAAAAATTTGTTAAAAATTAGTCATATCGATTTAAAACCGCTTTGCCAGATTATTATTTTAAGCGGTCATATTGACCAGCTCATTATGGAATAATGATATGGTTACATTTTTTACATTTTTGGAGTACACTTTTGTTTGGGTTTAATCGGAAGAGTTTCGGTTAATTCTTTTTTTTTTGCAACATTGAGCTCACAAGTTGTCGTTAAAGCTTATGTAAAAAAAAATATTTACAAGTTTTTGGTGGAATGATTTTCGTCTACTTCTGTAATTCGAATATTTGTTCAAAGCCTTGGGGTATAAAATGGATATCAATAAGAAAAAATTTGAATTCGGAAAACTTAGAAATTGTACCAAAATGAACCGCAATGGTACCGTTGTATTAACAAATGAAAAAAAAAATATGCAAATATACCGTCTTTTCCATCCCTGACTAAAATGTATCAAGGGTGCAAACATGGTTCGGACAAATAAAATTCTCTTTTGAATAAACTCATATTAATTAATTTTATGAATAAGCTAATAACACAAAATCATTTTAAATTAATTGGCCTTTTTTTAATCACTGGATTTATTTTTGGATTTATTTTATTTTCCTAAAAAATCCACATTTTGTTTTTCAATTTGTAAAAATTTATATTTTTATCCAAATCTAACACTTATTCCCTAATATAATGTAAAAGAAAAAATTAAAATTTTGCAAAAATGCAATTTCTGGAATAAAATTAAGCTAAATCCAAAATGGATTTATTTATTTTTTAAATCCATTTTGGATTTAGCTTATTTTAATTCCTGTGTTCACATTTTTACAAAATTTAATGATTTTCTTGCACAATATATTGGCGAATAAGTATTAGATTTTATTAGAAATTCTAAATTTTTAAAATTAAAAACAGAAATATGGATTTTTTAACAAAATGAAATAAATCCAAAAATAAATCCAGTGATTAAAAAAAAGGCCAATTAGGCCAATTCCAAATTGATTAAAGTGAGATATGATTTACTCAGCTTTACATTAATACAATTTTGATTCGATTGAACTATTTGTTTTATGTTTTGATCCTCAAACTCTAAATAAAGGTACACTCATACAAATAAGTCCGTAAAAAGAAAAAGTTACTAAAAATTAGTTAAAAATTATGCTGCAGAAAATTGCTAATATTAGCAGAATCAGTTTGCTAAATATTAATAAAATGAAAACAGCAAAAAACTATTAAATTTACAGAATTTTAGTAATATTTGAGCTAAATTGTTGTTAATTGCAAATAACAATTTAACCTGCTAAAATTAGCAAAAAAAAAAATTGCTGAATAGTAGTTTAATAAAAATAGCAAAAAAAAACTGTTAAATTTACAGAATTTTAGTAATATTTGAGCTAAATTTTTGTCAATTTCAAATAACAATTTAACTTGCTGAAATCAGCAAAAAAAAATTGCTAAATAATAGTAGAATAAAACATGGACCGATGTTCACCAAAATCAAACTTGTTCGTCTGCGTACCAAATTTCATCAAAATATCTTAATAGTTGCGACCTGTAGAGTGCGCACAAGATTGCATGGACAGACAGACAGACGGACGGACGGACGGACAGACGGACATCGTTAAATCGAAATAAAAAAAAATTCTAAGCCGATCGGTATACTATAAGGTGGGTCTACGACCAATATTTTTTGGTGTTACAAACATCAGCACAAACTTATAATACCCTGACCACATAGTGGTGTAGGGTATAATTAATAAATAAAAAATAAATGTGTATTTAAAAACATACTTGGGACGAGTTTATTGAATGTGTCAATTAATTAAAATTTTTTCAATTTTCAATGTTCAATTCCTAAATGCCCATTTATAATTGATGAAAGAAGTATTTATTTTCATGTTTTAATAAAAGAATAATTAAGAAAAAGAATTAAAAATTGGCGTATTTCTTATATTTTTTTATATTACAATGCTTTTTCTTCAATTATGTGTACATTTCATTACCATTGTTTTCATCAATGCAAATTGAAAATAATTTCATTGGCATTGAAAGGTGATGAAATTTGTGGGCATTGACATTGAGATAAAGTAATGCCAATTATATTTCATGCCAATGAAAATTTCCCAAGAATGATTTTTGATAAAAGTGGTAATATTTATAGACAATAATATGTTAACCATAACAAAATGTATTTCAGAGACCCTTCTTTGATTTTCATTGTTTGCTGATCGGATATGTACTTCCGAATTTATTTGAGTTTCCATTTTTACCTCTAAAGCTCCACCCACAGGAAAGAAGGTGTGGCCGATTAAAAATATCGTATTCTTTAAATAAGCCTAAAGAGTACAATATTGGGGGAAAAAATTAGGGTCATCCCCGTAAACTACACTTGCTCCCCAGAGATACTTTTAATCACAATTTTCATATTAAAATGGTTCGTTCAAAATAAACCTTGATCTTTCAAAACTAATGTATTACGATAAATAGAAACTTTTCTCATAAATTTTAATAATTTAGATATTTTATGAGTAGGACAAATTTTCAACCATTTCAATTTAGCTTTATTTAAAAACTGTTTGCATTATTTTTGGCGAGTTAAAAATATGCAGTAATTTTTATGAGTCATTTAACATTCTGTTTATAAGCGCTCCAAAATTGGTGGTTTAGTTTACAAAAAATTTAACTAAAAATTTAATTTTAACTAAAAATTAGTTAAAAATTTGTTAAGTTGAAGTACCGACAGTTTTACTAACTTTTCTACAAACCTTTTTCTATGAGAGTAGCCATTTTTGCTTTTATAGTGAAAACTAAGAACGAACTTTTTTTCTTATATTTTAGTTAAGTTAGAAATTTTCAAACAAAATTTCTTAACACGTACACGATCGATTTCTTCTCAAGTATTTCTAAAGTATGAAATTTTGAAGTAAAATTTCGTACTTTAGAAATATTTTAGCAAAAAATCGTTCTTAGTTCTAACTATAAAGCCTGTTTACAACACTGTTATTCCCTGTCCATCCATATCTACTATTTCCCAGTATTAGGGATACAAAGTATTATTTTCTAAAAAGAATTAAAAAAAATTGTTAGATGTGGGTAGTCGATATATGGTTCACAAAATTCGAATAGGTAAGTTCACAAAAAATAGTTAAGCTCACAAAATTCGAACACTATGATTCACAAAAAAAAAAAAAAATAGCTCTGAGTCAATTTTAATAGCTTTGGCTATTAAATGAGCACTAAAGTTATTTTAAAATCATAAATTTTCTTCAACGCGCTTTATAATTGACGTTAAGAAAAAAGTTTTTCTCATTTTCTGATTGTTTGTTTCATAATGAGCCATACATAACTTTTGCTTTTTTTCAGAAAACAAAAACAAACTTATCTCATGTTAATCAACGGACAGTTTTTTGACTTGTCAGTTAAACTTGGTTTAATTGGTTGTTTAGTTAATCTCTGGACAAATGTTAATTGAGATTAACTAAGAATACTCTAGTTAAAGAAATGTTGAAATATATATTGTTCCCATATTTAAAGCCCTCCATTTTCACCACCTCTTACTTCTTCTCTATCCCCCTTCCAAAGAAAGCAACACGTTAATTAATATGAAGAATTCCTGAGAGTTCCTTCACTTAAAAAAAAAATATATATTTAAAAACTTGCAGAAATTGACATTTGTTTTTACAATTTTATAACATTCCAGTGTAGAAACGGTAATGACATATCATTATTTTTTGGACTACCAGTAATGACACCCACTTACCTTCTGCATTATTTTAAAACATATAATAATGAGTTACTGATAATGACTTATTTTTATCATTATTTTAAATAGAAAATAATTTTCTAAATTTTTTTGAAAATTTTTTGAAATCTATTTTTAGACTCAATATTTTTTAAACACTTGTAAGGATATAAGTAACCACATATTTTTTGATTTTTTGTATGTTGGCGAGTAAGCTTACTTGTGTGCAGCAGGTCAATTATGTTTTTATCTATAAAATATTATATGTCGATATAGCTCAAATGGTAAAGCTATTAACTGGCAATCTGTAGACCCAGGTTCGATTCCCGCACCAGCAAATTTTATTTAAAAAAAAATACAATAAAAAATATTTTTTTTATATAATTCATATTTTTGAAAATCTATTTTTAGACTCATTACTAGGGCAAGGAATTTCATGCACTTAAAAATGGAAAATATGCGCCTAAAATATGCGGCTAAAAAAGAAAAATATGCATTAAAAATATAAGAAATATGCACTAAAGACTATTATTTTTGCAAAAATAATGTAATTTAAAACTTAAAAATATAATTAAGTTAGTTATTTTGCAAACAGACACAAAACTCAAAGATTTGCCATAGGTCAATAAGGTTTTTAAGGATGTTTATTTTGATTGAATCAAAATATAAAAATTTGAATTTTTTTATTTTCTTTTACAAAATAAAAAATGCTCCTAAAAATTAAAAATATCCACAAAAATACATTAAAAAGCTCAAAATATGCATTAAAAAGGCACCAAATATGCATTTAAAGTCAAAATTTGCAAAAACATGCATTTATGACAAAATATGCAAAAATATGCAAAAATATGCAACTACAATCGATGCCATTGTGTTCTAAATTTGATGATTCTAATAAATATTTAGTCCATATTAGTTTTGACTATCGACAAAAAACATGCATTTGCATGAAATTCTTTGCCTACTCATTACTTTTGTCAGTACTGGTAAGCACATAGGTAACGATATATTTTTTGATTTTTCGTATGCTCATTATTTTTCGCGACATCGCCATATAAAGGTAATAAGAAATGTAATAACAAAAAGTAACTAGTTACCATTACCAAGTATGTAGTTACATAACCACATATCTGGTAATGATTTTCTACACTGGGATTTTACATAATAAGTGTGTTCTCATACATTACCCACGGGTACTCAAACTTACCGAAATTTATGCAAAAGCGTTCCCATACTCGAAAGTTTATAAGCTCCCGACTTTTCGGTATTTTTTCATTTTTATAAGGATTGCTCTAATTTTAACGAACTTTATCCAAAAAGTAAAGTAACACACTTAATGATAGATTACCAGCTATTGTGTCTTGTCAGATTGTACTGGCTTTAAACTTAAAATAAACAAGATAAATTATATCTAAGAAGTAGAATTAAACGTTTAACTCATACTAATCTATGTCCCAAAAACTCGGCCTTAAAGCTTTAACATTTTAGCTGTCTAATGGTTTTGTTTACTTGTGGGCTTTTTAGTACGCTGCCACATACTTCGTTCTAAAATACTTATCAATGATGGTAAACACGCGCTGGTGTTTTGGATATTTATTTTGAAGAAGAAGGAAAGAAAAATATTGCCGCTGGCGTAATTTTCCATCATTTGAACATGAGCCCATTGAGGATTAATAAAGATGTTAATATTTCTCTATGCCTGATTTTTCGTCGATGAAAGCCAAAGGAAGTGGAAAAACATTAAGCATAATAAGAGTGGGGAAGAAGGGACGGGTGTTAAGGAAATTATTGTTTGCTATTGTTTTCGTTCAGATTGTGTCAGTTTTTTTGGTAAAAAGTTTTATGCAGTGTTGCTGTTCATGTTTTCGTAGTGTTGTTTACTCCATGATTGGTAATTGTGTTGTATTTTTCTTTGTATATTTACTTTTTTTTTTAAGGGGCATCTTATTCTTACGCTTGAACAAGATGTTTTCTAATATTGTTTGTTATTGTTTTCTTGTTGTTGCTGTTTTAGTTTCAATACTTTTTTCCTTTCTTTCTTTCAATCTTTGATTTTAAACAATAGATATCGAATACTCAATGTCTATTAAAAACTTTCTTGTCCTTTTATTTTCTTGTTCGTATTTTTTTTTTTTCTTCTTTTTTTATAAGTCGACATTTTGACATTTTTGTAGACATTTTGCATTGATTGGTATTTACTTTTTTAACATCATTTTTATTTTTTGTAATATTCTATTTGAATACATTTTAGATGACAATAAAAATAAAAATAATATTTATGGCTGAATTTTATAAAACATTGCAACTCACAAGGAAAGTATCTCATGTTGTAATCTCCGATCTTAATGAAATTCGGATATTTAGTAGAGCAAAAATTTCTTAGGTTGAG